>JADBJO010000185.1:122500-127500 GCA_016801955.1 Conus betulinus | reverse complement strand
GAAAAAAAAAAAAAAAAAAAAAAGCCGAAGCACTTCACGACAAGTCATTACGAAAGGTCCTAAAATGAGTGGATACCCTTCTTTTCAACAAACAGGTCACCATGACACGTATTCACACTTAACAAACAAAATGAATCAATAGACAAGCCATTAAAAAAAAACTTTCAAAAAGGAGTTATCGTCAACAAATAAATGATTAGGAAATGTTTAAACACAAATAAATGTCTTTAACCTACTAAAAAGTTATAAGGGAACGTTTTTCTTTTTATAAAAAAGAACTGGTAACCAACAAACAAGACATAGAGAAACGTCTTTTAAGAGAACTGGTAAACCAACAGACAAGTCAGAGAGAAAGCCTTTCGTAAAAACTGGTAACAACAAACAAACCATAAAGAAACTTCTGTCAACAGAACTGATACCGAACATAAAAAAACACACAGAAACGGCTTTCAAAGGAACTGATCATCAACAAACAAGTCACAGAGAAACGTCTGTCGAAAGAACTGATCATCAACAAACAAGTATATGAGGAAACGAACGTCTTTCAAAAGAACTGGTCATCGACGAACATGCCAGAAACTAACGTCTTATAAAAGAATTTGTCATCAACAAACAAATCGTAAAGACCGACCGACCCTACACTCCCACCCCACCCCCCCTCAACCTGCTCCGTACCCTAGAACCCGGTGAGCATCCGTCACACCCTTTTCACTTATCCTGCAGACAGACTGACAAAATCAAAACAACATCCTGCCCTACAGAGCTGTAACTGCACGCAGGGTAAAGATTATCTTCCAAAAACAAAGCCCCCCCCCCCCCCCCCCCCCCCCCCCCCCCACCCCACCCCTCCTTCTAACAAGTCACCACGAAACGTCGTCTTTAAGAGTCATCTTCAGAACAGATGCGAAGGTACTAAACAACAACACCCACCCCACCCAAACCCACACCTCAGGAGATGACGGTGTCTGACTTAAACGAAGCGTGGAGTGACTGGGGTCGGGGGGATAACGGCGAACGAGTGGAATGGACAGGTCACATCATCAAGGGGATGTCGTGCGCAGTTTATCACGTCATTGCAGGGAACTTGATCCTCTCAGAAAAGCTGGTTTCAGCGAACAAAGGACCCCCCCCCCCTCCCCCCCCAGTCGAGTATCTGTCTTCATCCCTCTGTCAAAGGATCCCCCCCCCCCTTCCCCGGTCGAGTATCTGTCTCTATGCCTTTGTCATTGTCTTGCGTTCGTGCCCGAGTACTCGCACATGAATGTTTCCCTAAGTGTGTACACGTGCGCACACACATATTTTGTGTGTGTGTGTGTGTGTGTGTGTGTGTGTGTGTGTGTGTGTGTGTGTGTGTGTGTGTGTGTGTGTGTGTGCGTGCGCGCGCGCGCGCGCTCGATAAGTGCAGTTGACGCTTGGAACCCCTGCCCGGCTTTCAACTGACCTGACGGGCTGGATGTTTTAGCAGTCTGTCCGGGCACGTGCAGCCAGTGGTCCCGATTTAACGTCACGCTCCCAACTCCTTGATCCGCTTATGTCTTTAGTTTATTGACAACCCTATCCGCCTCCGCCTGCCTACCCTTCCTCCCCTCCCCTCCATTCCTCTTTCTCAACCCCCCCCCCCCCCCCCTCTCTCTCTCTTTCTCCCTCTCCATGTGTATCTTCTATACCTTTCTTCTCTCGCAAATGTCTGTCAATATCTCGATCAATATCTATCTCTCTTTGTGTCCACATTTTTCCCCCTCTCTGTCTTATGTCTGAACATGCCCCCCCTCTCTCTCTCTCTCTCGCTCGCTCACGCACGTCATATTTGTCCATACATACATATATTTTCTCTCACCATGAATGTCCAAATCTATATCCCCCCCCCTCTCTCTCTCTCTCTCTCTCTCTCTCACTCACCATATTAGCTTCCCCTCCCCGCTTCTCTTTTCTCTTTCTCAACTGTCTACATTATCATCGTCATCATCATCTATCTCTCTGACAATGATGGTGATGGTCAACAGACACAGCCTCTATAGCTGACAATGATGGTCAACAGACACAGCCTCTACAGCTAACAATGATGGTCAACAGATACATCCTCTATAGCTGACAATGATGGTGATGGTTTCAACAGACACAGCCTCTATAGCTGACAATGATGGTCAACAGACACAGCCTCTATAGCTGACAATGATGGTCAACAGACACAGCCTCTATAGCTGACAATGATGGTCAACAGACACAGCCTCTATAGCTGACAATGATGGTGATGGTCAACAGACACAGCACAGCCTCTATAGCTGACAATGATGGTCAACAGACACAGCCTCTATAGCTGACAATGATGGTATGGTCAACAGACACAGCCTCTATAGCTAACAATGATGGTCAACAGACACAGCCTCTATAGCTGACAATGATGGTCAACAGACACAGCCTCTATAGCTATGAGCTAACAATGATGGTCAACAGACACAGCCTCTATAGCTGACAATGATGGTGATGGTCAACAGACACAGCCTCTATAGCGAACAATGATGGTCAACAGACACAGCCTCTATAGCTGAAAATGATGGTGATGGTCAACAGACACAGCCTCTATAGCTAACAATGATGGTCAACAGACACAGCCTCTATAGCTGACAATGATGGTCAACAGACACAGCCTCTATAGCTAACAATGATGGTGATGGTCAACAGACACAGCCTCTATAGCTGACAATGATGGTCAACAGACACAGCCTCTATAGCTGACAATGATGGTCAACAGACACAGCCTCTATAACTGACAATGATGGTCAACAGACACAGCCTCTATAGCTGACAATGATGGTGATAGTCAACAGACACAGCCTCTATAGCTGACAATGACAGTGATGGGTCAACAGACATAGCCTCTGTAGCTGGCGATGATGGTGTTGGTTAAAAAAAAAAAAAAAAAAAATCACAGCCTCTATCGCTGGCGAAGATCGTGACGGTGAGAGGACAGCTCCTTACACTGACAGTGTTGGTGATGGTCAATAGACACAGGATGTATAGCTGAAGATGATGATGATGGGTCATCAGACAACCGTTACAGCTAAAGTGTCACACTACTCTTCCACATAGGATTTAGGTTCGAACGAGAACTCTCTCTCTCTCTCTCTCTCTCTCTCTCTCTCTCTCTCTCTCTGTGCGTGCCTGTGTGTGTGTGTGTGTGTGTGTGTGTGTGTGTGTGTGTGTGTGTGTGTGTGTGTGTGTGTTTGACCGTTCATGCGTGCGTCTTTTCTTAATTCAAATCGCTTCCATTTTTTTTTTCTTTTCTGTACAAACTCAGACCTTACTCAAGAAAACAGTAACTCAAAAGTTAATTCCAAAATGACTAGACACCAGTCACAGTTCGCATCTATGCTAAGTTGCCCCACCTACAAGGACTGGACGTAAAGACAGCACTGGGCACTCCCTCCACACTGAGGGAACGCGACGCTGAGATTGATATCTGTCTCCCGAAACTCGTCCACAAGGGGCGCCTCGTGGGGATAGATTCCAGGTCTGCCTTGTAGATTTACATACACCATGTGGAGAGAGAGAGAGAGAGAGAGAGAGAGAGAGAGAGAGAGAGAGAGAGAGAGAGAGAGAACAGCAACCGCTACATAACTTTGAGTGTTGCTGCTATTTCATTTCAGCAAGAAGCGCAGATGAAGGACTAACACACACACACACACACACACACACACACACACACACACATATATATATATATATATATATATATATATATATATACATATATACACATACACACACACACACACACACACACACACACACACACACATCCATAGCGCAGTAGCCCTCAATAACAGGCCACAAGAAGCCGACTAGAAGGGATCAAGCGTATAAAAGAGGATAGAAATGTAATACCGTGATAAGAGGTTTTGCACCTCTCTCAATTTAGTAACTGTGCGCCCACGTCTATTTGATGCACCCCCCCCCCCCCCCCCCCTCCCCCCCCCCCCCACTCCCTTTTCTCTCACTGAGCTATAACAGAAACTCGGAAAACTCGATACCACTGTCACAGCCAAAACTGTCCGCCCGACCCCAGCCTGTCTTCCAAGACAGCATAGGTTAACCTATACTGCGCATCCCCCGCCCCCGTCCCTTCTTCCTCGACACTGCAGGCTAGCCAGCCCATGCCACATCCCCCTCCCGCCGAAAGTGTCCCCCTACCCCCATCCCCACCCCCGGACAGTTTTGGCTCCGGGGAGTGCCCGGACGGTCTTCTCTCGCCTATATTGTCATCCCCCCCCCCCCCCCCCCCCCCCTCCCCCCTTGATCTTGATCCGATCCGTTTTGCTTGTGCAAAGATTATCTACCAACCCAACTAACTTCACACAACTGCATGCTGACATATATACGTCTACATCGGTCTGTTAAACGTTTTATGTCTTGAGGACTATTCGTTAAACTATGTCTGAAACCGGGAAGACTGGAGACACCATTAAACAAATAAATAAATCTATAAGTAAACAGAAATGAATACAAGAAAATAAATTCAATGCAAAAAAAAAAAAAAAAAAAAAAAAAAAAAAAAAAAAAAAAAAACGAAAACGAAATATTCAGGTCACAGACTAAAAGAGCAACGTGAAAGCCTTTTCCTTTGACGCTTGGTCGACTTTCACGAGACTCTGAGTTTTAGAGTTCAATTCACCACTTAAGACTTTTGTTCTGTCTGTTTGTTAACGTAGCATCTCAGCTACGTGAACGGACTCCAGTTTATAGTTGTCACCGACAACACGCCAGAATAAAAATTAATGCAGTGAAAATAAATTCATCATAAATTTGAAAGACTCGGAATAAATCACAAATACCTAGCCTTCAGTGGTAGATGACCGGTGCCCCCCGCTATATGAAACCTACGAAATGTTAGAGATTGGTATTTCACGTTAGTTTCTCAAAGAGTGCAATAGCCTTATTCGAGAAAGGTCAGCAATGTATATATGTATATACATGCGTACTGAGTGTCTGTGGGGCGATAG
>JADBJO010000185.1:112500-117500 GCA_016801955.1 Conus betulinus | reverse complement strand
CACTTTCCCTTTACAGCATAAACGCCCCTCCCCCTCCTTTCCTTCACCCTTCTACCACCACTCTCTCTCTCTCTCTCTCTCTCTCTCTCTCTCTCCTCTCTCTCTCTCTCTCTCTCTCTCTCTCATTCCTCGCCCTCTTTTCCTCTTTCCCTCTTTAACACGTATATCCTCCCCCACCTTCCCTCTCTTATACCGCACAATCTGTCTGTGTGTGTGTGTGTCTGTCTATCTGTCTGTCTGTCTGTCTCACTCACACACACACACACACACACACACACACACACACACACCACACACACACACACACACACACACGTGCACACACACGCATGCACGCACGCACACACGATGCTGCAAACACCTCGCGCGCGGGGACAAACACTCAGACTCACACAGGCGGGGGACAAACACTCAAACACACACACACACACACACACACACACACACACACACACACGAACGCACGCGCGCACACACACACATGCGCGTGACACTGACCGGACGGGAAACAAGAGGAAAATGCTTTGGAAGGGAAGATCCTAATTTTCAAGGCTGGAAGGTTTCACACTCGGCAAGCTTCCACCTTCTTACCGAAGGCCACCTCTGTTCCTGAGCTAACATCTCCGTGCCACTCACACACACAAGACTGCCTGTAATCTCCATGCCGTGTTGGCAGCAAGCAAGGTCAGGCCGACCGACCCGACCGGCTTCGTCGCACGATGTCGCTTCTTCTTCTTGTTGTTTTTTTTCCTCTTTGGGTTTTTTTCCCCCTACCATAAAATTGCCGCTCGCCATAATGGATCCATTCCGAATCAAGACATACTAGACATCGCAGCAAACAGTGAGTGCGCCAGACTTGAAACTTGATCGATCGGTTCCAGAAAAAATAACGCGGGACTGACGTGCTTCCAGAAGAAGAAGAAGAAGAAGTGGAAGAAGAAGGTAGAAGAGACGGAGGAGGAGAAGGAGAAACAAGAAGGTGATGAAGAAGAGAAAGACGAAGAAGAGGGAGAGGAATAAAGAGGAGAGGAAGAGGGGGAGGAGGAGAAGGAAGTAGAAGAGGAAGAAAAACAAAAAACACAATAAAAACAAAAGCTAACACACAAAGACATGAATTTATAGAAGGAATCAAACCATACCTAATTCTTAGGGAAGAAAGGATGGAGTGGGAGGGGAACTGTGGGGGGCGGGGGGGGGGGGGGGGGGGGGGGGGGGGGGGGGGGGGGGGGGGGGGGGGGGGGCACGGGGAGGGTAGGGGCAGGCGGCAGCGTGAAGATCCAAGTTCAAACGCCGGATCATGAAACAAGCGGACTGCTGGGTACACCTGGATTTAGAGGAGCCCCTCTTCAACTCCCATTAGATTACACCTCCTTGAAAAAAAAATATTATCCCCATCTGATATTTAGGCATAAAATCTGTTTGTATGTTCGTTCGTCTTCCACTTTTTTTTTTCTTTAAAAAATACTAATTTTATGAGCAGACGTCAAGCTTCTTGTCTTTAGAAGAGTGCATTTTCGAACTTCAGTTGGCAGGCTGAAGTCGCTCCCAAGAACACCACGCCACTAAGCTGCTGGATATCGATGGGGGAAAACGCTGTGCATCGTTTTGTTTTTTCAGTCCAATACCACATTTCGTCCTCCAACGTGCATCTGGGGTGTATATGATAGTCAGCTGGTTTTAATTCTTCATTTCTGGACTGCTTGTGTCATTATGGCTGTATCTTCCCATGTCCCCATTCTATCCTTGGCGGACTCCCCTCACAGCAACCACTCACACTACCTGCCTGAGAGAGGCATTGCCGACATCAGGCGCTCTATGATGACAGCGGCGGTAGATGCCCTTCCACTGCAGTACCACAGGCAATGAAGAGGTAGACAATCCAGTTCAGATGAGCGCAGCGGATGAGCAGGGTCAAAACAGTGTCAGCCTCACAGAGACCAAGACCATCATGGTACCACAGCCATGGTGTAGCTTCCATCAGCTAAACAGGCAGGAAGTGGGGAACTGGTCATCGTTTTCCGCCTGCAGTTTCCGTGTGCTGGTAGTGACAAGTTTAGATATTTATATCATAAAGCCCCCTCCATCCCTCTCGCCCCCCCCCCCCCCCCCCCCCCCCCCCCCCCCCATCTCTCCGTTGTCATTAATTTTCATCCCATCAGTCTACTCCTTTAAAAAGTTTCTATCGAAGTCATTTTCATGATGGCGGAGAAATGTTTGCCTGCACTTGTCTGCTCATCTTTCACACTTCATGATATCTTTTCAGGGTCACTGATCTGATACAGGTTTTTTCCACCTGACCCCCTCTACCCATTTGTTTTGGACGCACATGCAAAAAATGTTCATAATTATGCCCAACTCCACGGGAAATACAAACGTCAAAGGGCATAAAAGTGATACGACATACCACTTTATCACACAGGCTTGGGTTTAACAGTATGGAGGCACAATAAAAAGTCAGCCTGGCCTGCAAGCGACTGCTATTTCGCTCTATGAAGAGCTCGTTGGACTTGCTGCTGGATCCCAGTTACCAGCTGTCTATTTGTCTGTCATAAAGACATGGACATTGCCTGTGCCTGTTAACTTTGGTCCATAGAATCATGCTCGCTGACTGCCTACAGGGAAAGACAGGCGTTACCCCAGCCGCTTAGCGACAGCCGTAGCAGGCTGTTGAGAATTCAACCACTTACCGCCAGTTACAAAAAGTTACTGTTACTATTTCATGTAAAAACGGAAGGAGGGGCGCAGGTGGAAGGGGGGAGAGACACACAACAGACATTGGTGGCGGTGCATACTCCGAAAAGGCATCCTCTTGGACCTTACAAACATTACTAGTAGTCTTTTGTATTGAAGATAATCCTCTTGGACCTCACAAACATTGCTATTCTTGTTTGTATTGAAGATAAAGTGGAATTCAACGGGAAAGAAGCTCAGTTAGACGTAAGGTTCGTTCTTTTTTCGATTTTCATCTCCGTCACTTCACAGTGACACAAACGCGCGCGCGCGTGTGAGAATGCGTGTGTGTGTGTGTGTGTGTGCACACGATCCACCGAACTGGATCCCTCTTCTCGTCACTGTTGACAACAGGCGAATTATGTGTCTGAGATGGATCGACGATAGGAGGCGAAGAGACGGGAGGTAACGCTTTCGTGACGTAAACCCGCCCAGAATTCACCAAGGCAAACGGCGATGAGACTTCAAGGCCGAAGGACAGGTGCACGCGTCCAGCCACGTGCAAATAACCACCTCATGATTGCTGAAAACAAAAATCGCCTCCTTCCCTCCCTCCCTCCCCCCCCCCCCCCCCCCCCCCCCTCCACTACTGTAGGGAGGCTGGGAGTAGGTCGGGCACAAGGGGAGGGAGGAGGAGGGAGAGTGCAATGGAAGAGCGGTAATGATGAGAGAGCGTGACAGCTGAGCCCTTTCCAGATCGAACGATCCAGTCTTTAGAGATCATAATATACAGGACACGCATGATGGATATTATTTCGCTCCATTCTCTTCCCTCCCTCTTTCCAAAGAAGGGCGAACGGCGCATGATGTCAAACAGCAGGGGCGGGGCGAGGGGAGAAGTCCGGCCTCATACATTATTTGGGTATTAAACATTCTCTCTCTCTCTCCTCTCTCTCTCCTCTCTCTCTCTCTCTCTCTCTCTCTCTCACTCTCTCACACACACACACACACACACACACACACACACACACACACACACAGGCTCCCCAAAGGCTACCTCCCACGAACACGACATGGCCTGCTGCTGCAGCGTGGTGTGAGGTAAAACGTGGGAAGGACCGGAGGCGTCAGAGTCAACGGGCGATCATTAGGCCACGTGACGAGCGAGAGCTGGCACTTGTTCAAACAGGTGAGTAGTTCTGAAGAACACCGAGGAGGAGGAAGAAAGAAGAAGGAGGAGGAGGAGGAGGAGGGGGGGAGGGGATTGGGGAGGGGAGCAACTACGAAACAGACAGACAAGCAGTCGACGCTGATTACAAAGACAGGAGCTTCCCTAGGGCTGAAAGAAAACACGGCAAATACATCAACAGATCTAACAGTTTAAAAAAAGAAAAGAAAAAAAAAAAAAAAGCGGTAGAACAACAAAGCAAAAACAAAATGAGAGAGAGAGAGAGAGAGAGAGAGAGAGAGAGAGAGAGAGAGAGAGAGAGAGAGAGAAAAGCGCATGACGACCACACTCTTACTGGCCTTTTTTTTTTTTTTTTTTTTTTTTTTAAGCAGCGCACACATTTTTCCCACCTGCAGCGAGACTTCTAGAAAAAAAAAATGGTAACAACACGGCCAAAGACACTTGGCTTTCAGTTGCTGTTATGTACGTCTCATTTCAGCACGCAGTAAGAACGACTCTCAGAAGAGAACTGGTGCCAGCACGACGCCAGACCCTCTAACCCCTGAGTCTGTCTGCTTGCACCCACCCAGAAAGAACGATTCGAGGAAGATATCACTTTGGTGCCAACGCGATGCCCGGTCCTCAGCAGAGCAGTCTTTCAGTATGCACACAGAAAGAACGATTCGCGTACGAAAACAAAAAAAAAACAAAAAAAAAACAAACCCCAAAAACATGGCTCTTACACGACGCCAGACCCTTGATAAGATAAGATATGTTGCTTATAGCCCAGCCGACCGCAAAGGGCCATATCAGGGCTGTCACCACGTTTAAAATCAACTCACAGGTCATTCATCCACACAATTCTTTAAAAGACATCGTCTAAAAATCTCATCCAAAACTTTGTTAAAAATCTTTCCACTGTAAAATCTCAGATCCGATGAAAAATGTTAACCTCTTTCAAGAACTCAAAGATCGCGTCAGGGCGGAACATCTCTGAACAAGGTTTTCATGGAATCTGCTGTAAAATGTTTTGTGTCTCACATCGTGCAAATCCCAACACTCTAAAAGAATATGTTTCATTGTGAGTGGCACATGACACGGAATGCACCAAGGAGCTTCTTCACTCTTTAAAAGGTAGGAATGGGTAAAATATGAATGGCCG
>JADBJO010000185.1:95000-102500 GCA_016801955.1 Conus betulinus | reverse complement strand
ATGTGGCTCACTTCATGTGAGAGATAAAGAAAACAAACAAACTGTTGTTTTCAATAGGTCAAGGTTATAGAACAACTTAAAACTAAGAAAATTATGTAAAATTTATAGCTGTAGCTTAATTAGGAGCGAAGTTATGATTTTTTTAATATTTTAATTTTTTTACGACAGTCAGAATTCCCCATAAGGGCCATGTTTGGAGGCCTGTAACTCGGCCATTTGGCAAGTGACATGTCTGAAACTATGGGTGACTGATGTCAACTACTTGTAATATACACTGAATTTTTTTCAGACCTGAGGCTCTTGCAGAGTCCGACTACCACACTCCTAAAAAAAATGCCAAAATCTTCATTTTGACTTTTCTTTTCTTCCTTCCATCGGCAACCAAAACAAGTTATAAAATGACACATCCCTGCTTTCAATTGACATACAAGCATGTAACTTATATCAAAATGATCAGGATTACAAGATCTATCCAATAAGAAGACATTCAAGCATGTCAGCACAATTGTACACCCCCATACCACCTTCACCCCACCCCCACCCCCACCCTTTTTTTACTAACTTCTTGTGTGCCATGTAAACATTACGTATACAAATTAAATATCTCTGCTTGGCATGATCTTATGAAAACATATGATTGACATTGTACCCAAAAGTAATGCTCAGAAGATAAAAAGCAAGAAACTTTGCCTACCCCCCCCCCCCCCCCCCCCCCCCCCCCCTCCCTCCTCTCCCCCCCCCCCCCTCCTCCCCTCCACCCTAATTCTCCAGCCTATGCTTTCCATATATTAGTGAAACTTATATATATGATTGCCAAGAAATACTGAATATAACACAATGCCATTACAAAATAAATACACTCATCCCTTGAGTTTTTACCCCTGGCCCCATACCCCCTTGCCAGCAGGAACTGAATGGACAAACTTAAGGTTTACTTAATTGTAGTTGAAAGCCTGAAGAATTGCTCCTCTTTCTAATTGGCATACATTTTTAGAATTGATAAATATCCGGACGAGCACAGTGTAGAAAACCAAAGGAAGGGATAGGAGTGAGATGTGCATATGCTGGCCAAGGCTTGCAGCTAATCGTAAACAGCACCAACTTTCAACACATGCTGACACACAATCACCATCAAAAGTACAAAAGACAGTGTATGGAAATGAAAGATGAATAACAGATTTTGTCTGATGTATTTTCATTTTTTTTGATTAATTTTCAAACATTTGGAGAAAATAACAGTCAAATGTGGGTTAACAGCCCACTGGCTCTTTCTTAGTCATGGAGAGAAAGTTTGTGTAGAACTGGCCATTGTTACAGTGTATGTTGACCAGAACAATGCCTGTTGTAGCAGACACTAACTGCACAGTTTGGAGCACCTGAAGTAATAATATAAATTGAGTTAGGGTTGTCATTAATTGATAAATCATGATGATAGCTAATCCATTCCATTCAGTCACACACACACACACACACACACACACACACACACACACACACACACACACACACACACACACACATACACACACATATACATTATCACCATAACCGCCAATGACAATGGAGTGCATAAGACAAGTGTTTTAGAATCTCAGCTTGATTTATTTGATAAAGGAAATACAGGCAACAAAATTAATATTCTGTACAAAGCTTAAATAAATGTTTAAGAACTGCCCAAAAACGTGGACAAAACGAATCACAAGACAAAAACACATGATTCGTTTGTCGACGTTTTTTTTGCAGTTCACAAACGTTTTTTAAAGATTTGTTTAGATTTCCGCCTGCAGTCATCTCACTTTGCAACTAGATCTAATATTCTATACATTTTCCTACTGGAACTGTGTTAGTTTCAGCTGTTCATTCGACATTGGGCCTCAAAAGCGTCGTTGGGCACGGTCACGTGACCTAATAAAATTTGATATTTAAGTCGAACAGGAAAGATCTGGTTAAAAAAAAATCAACAGAAAATAAGCCTTGAAGTCATACAAACTACACCTGTAACATATCCATGGAATCTAAGTAGCAGTTTTAATTTGGTGTAAAATACAAAACACATACTCCTCTCATCAGCACGACCCCACCATTACTCCGGTCTGATGTTTTCGGTCGTCAAACAAAAACAAAGTAATCTTCAAAATATATGACAGTAATATAGTTAAATCGTGATGTAAAACTGACGGAAAAGGTTGCAATTTACCATTCAAAATAGCCGGAACGGCGTGGTTTGAAGACGACTCGTCGATATTCGATAGATTCCGTTTAATATTTACGGGTCGCATGCCGTCTTGTACTTAGCGCCATTTCAATTTTCATGTCGACGTCGAAGCTGCACCACGGCTTGTTTCATAGCTTTGCGCTCCGCGGCATTTGAACGGACAAACTTCAAATTTTTACTCAAATATAGTTTAAAAACCCTGAAGATTTGCGTGAGTGTAAAAGTATAAATGTCGCTCTTGGTTTTTTTATCTCGAAATTTTACATGAAACATTTTAAAACGGTTTTTCACTCTGAATTTCCGTTGAATTGAATGCCTACACTTCGCACACGAGACGTTACGGGGATGACTCTTCTTCCTGTTTAGCATGCTATTTTTTTAGAACTACTAACGGTGCCACCGAGCGCATAGCAGACGACGAAAGAAAGGCAGTGATCGGAGCGAGACGCGCGCATGGCGGCCGACGCTGGCGGCTACTCCGTAACAGCGCAAACTTTCAACACACGCTTACACACACTCACCACCAAAAAAATATAAAAGACAATGTATGGAAATGAAAGATAAATAACGGGTTTTGTCAGGCGTACTTTTATTTCTTGATTTATTAATGCAGGCACGACTGACTTCGCACCTAATTAGTCACGGCAGACACAGACATACACCCGTGCGCACGAACACGCGCGCATACACACACACACACACACACACACACACACACACACACACACACAAAACCCCTTCTGTTATTTTTTGCAGTTCGGGGAGGTTCGCGTAGTTTGTGTTTGCCTCATCAAGACATGTTTTAGTCGATTAAAGGTGATCTTCGACTCACGTTGACCGTCGAGAACAAAATTTCGCACGTGCGAGAGTCTGTGTGCTTTCTGTTGTGTGTGTGTGTGTGTGTGTGTGTGTGTGTGTGTGTGTGTGTGTGTGTGTGTGTGAGTGTGTGTGTGTGTGAGTCAGTGTGTGTGTGTGTGTGTGTGTGTGTGTGTGTGTGTGTGTGTGTGTAAGTTAGCCCATGGTCTCTTGTAAATAGAATACAATAACATCACCAAACGAGTCACACGTGTTGTTTTAAATAGCCTTAAATTACATCATTATCTGCAGTGGTCGTTTTATTGTGGTTGTTGCTGCTGCTGTTGTTGTTGCTCTTGTTTGGCAGCTAAGAGCAATAGTGTGCTGCTTAATTAAAAAGACAGAAGAGAGAGAGAGAGAGAGAGAGAGAGAGAGAGAGAGAGAGAGAGAGAGAGAGAGAGAGGAGAGAGAGAGAGAGAGAGAGAGAGGTGGGGGTGGGGATCGATGGACAGGAACACAAGACCTTAGACCGTAAAGAAAAATCAGCACAGGCAGCAGCCCCCCTAATTTCCTAAGAAACCCACATCATCCCGGACACAAAGCGCTGACACGAGGGAGGGAGGGAGGGAGGAAAAGGGAAACGTCACTCCCTCCTTCCCCCTTTCCGCATACTCGATTGACCAGAAAAGAAAGGTGAAACAGCCCCCCCCCCCCCCCCCCCCTCCTCTCTCTCTCCTCTTCAACCTTCCCTTCCTGCGTGCCATCTTAAAGCAATGTGATCTGAATGAAGTCTCTGCTGACCAGAAAGGAAAAGTGAAAGACTCCCCTCAATAATGGGAATGTGTTTGGGATTCACTCTGCGGTGATCAGATCAGAAAGAAAACCTCCCCCCACCCCCACCTCACCAAACACACACAACACACACACAGACAGACCAGACACAGACAGACAGACAGAGAGAGAGAGAGAGAGAGAGAGAGAGAGAGAGAGAGAGAGAGAGAGAGAGAGAGAGAGAGAGAGAGAGAGAGAATAAGAAGAAAAAAAACAAATTTGTTCAGGATTTGCTTTCGGGTGACCAGAGTATAAAGATGAAAACGCGCCTCCCACCCCTCCACTCCCCCCACGCACCTCGCCTCTCCTTGCCCTAAATAAAGGGAGTGTCTTAGATTCACTCAATGGTGACCGAAATAAAAAGGTTACCACCACCACCACCACCACAACAACCGGAACGTGTTTTGGATTAATTCTTTGGTGACCAAAACAGAAGGATAACCACCCCCCCCCTCCCCAACCACGGGAATGTGTTTTGAATGAACGGTCTGTGACAGAGCAGAGAGGTGGATCACCGCTCTAAACAACGGGAATGTGACAAGATTGAAAGTGGGAACCATAGGAGATTGGTCAAACAGGACTTTTCGACTCAGAGAATATGCACTTGAATACACTCGCTCGTGACGAGAAGAGAAAAGGTGAAACATGACCCCCACCCATCCCTTTTCTCTCACCCTCCCCATTTGAGAGAGAGAGAGAGAGAGAGAGAGAGAGAGAGAGAGAGAGAGAGAGAGAGAGAGAGAGCCCATGTCATGCGATTAACTCTCTGGTAACCAGTAGAGAAAGATGAAACACGCGCCCCCCACCCCACCCCCGCCCCAACACACACACACATACACACACACACACACACACACACCGTTCACTGGATTAACTCTCTGGTGTCCAGACAAGAGAGGGAATGCCAACCACTATGACTTTTTTTTTCTCCTATTATCGACTTTGGCGTGGCCTTAGGCAGCAGCGCCCGCTAGTGCAGCGGGGGCAGAAAGGGAGAGGGTGGCAACCATGCCAACGAACGAACTAATCGCCTGCCACCCACCAATCGTCATCATGCAGCCATTGTCACAGTTTCTGCGGACGGGGCATGACATTACGAGGAACACGCCAGAGATACAAAGAAGCTGAGCCTGGTCTGTAGAGACTGCCTAATTGCTGCGGCGTCGCCAGGGGTCTCTTGTTGGCATCATTATGCTCGTCCACATGTTTTCAGACCTGCTATACTCAAGTAGAGTCATTGAACAGTTCACAACTGATAAGATGCACAGAGATCGTCATTGACCGAGTTAACGGGGACTTCCATGATGATGACGACTTTGTTTCTTTTTTTTTTTTTTTTTTTCAAACTGCATGCGTCGCTCTGCCTACTGAATTACAGCTCATTGCTTTTGACAGTGTATCTTCATACTATTAATTTAGGCAGTGTGCACTAAACCGTCTCCTGTCTGCGGTACATGTATCGTCCGTCAGCCCACTCCTTCTCGCGGTGAATCTTCAATCCACTACTTTTGGACGATATTCACCAGTCGACTGCTTTTCCCCAACCTACACCTTTTGGCGGTGTATCCTTAATCTATTCTTTTGACACTGTTTCCTCAACTTACTCTTTTTACAGGTGTACCCTCAACCTATTCCTTTTGATGGTTTATCATGTAACTATTTCTTTTGGTGGTGAATCAGATACTATCCTCAAAACACTACTTTTAGCAGTGTATCCTCGAACTAATCCTTCTGGCAGTGTATGCCTTATCTACTCTTTTTGGTAATGTCTCCTCAACGTATTTCTTAGGGCAGTGTATCATTAACCAGCGCATCTTGGTGGAGTGTTCTCAACCTGTTCCTCTTGCCGGTGTATCCTCAACCGGCTCCTATTTGATGGTGTATTATTAACTGCCTCTGGCGATGTGTCCTCAACCTATTCCTTTTGGAGGTGTATCATTAACCCACTCCCTATGTCAGTGTATCCTAAACGTGTTCCTTCTGGTGATGAATCATTCATCCCTCACACTGGCGGTGTATCCTAAACCTACTTTTTTGGTGGGTAACATTAGTCCACTCCTTTTGCCGTTGCATTCCCAACCAATTCCTTCTGGTGGGGCATCAATGACCCACTCCTCTTCACAGGTCCTCAACCCATTCCTGAGGGTGGGGTTCTCAACAACCAGCTCACTTTGGCGATGTATCCTTAACCTCTTCTGTCTAGTGGTGTATTATTCACCCACTCCTTTTGGCGAGGTATCCTCAACCTACTCCTTTCAGCGTTGTATCCTCAAACTACTTCTTCTGACGATACATCCTTAACCCACTCCTTATGGTGAAGTATTCTCAACCTGCTCTTTCTGCCACTGTATCACCGACCTACTCTTTTTTGCATTGCATTCTCAACCAGTTCCTATGATCAATGTATTCCCAGTCTACTTCATTTAGCGGGATAATAAAGACACGTGAAACAGAGCGACTACATTACACAACGCAGGACAGGGCAACTTAACAGCAATAATCGCACACTGCGGTTCCCCATTCTGGGTTTACTTTATTAAAGCATGACGTCAGGAGATGATGCCGTGGAAACTGAAGTAGAGTAAGGTTGACCATCCACAAACGTGAGTAATGGTTTTTACTGCAAAAGCAGATTTGTCCATTGTAATCGTCACTATGCCCATCGGCTATCAGTTGGAAGCAGAATGTTCTGTACCTCTTGCTCCATCAACTTGTGTACTGCACATGCGTCAAGAAAAAATGGCCGGTATTCCCGGACAGACACGGCAACCATAGCCAGGATTGGTACAAAAAGTACACACAGGATAAAGAAGAAAATTGGAAAAGAAAACATAGGAAAAAGGAGAAAAGTGTAGACGAAGATGACAAAAAGTTGAATGAAAAAAAAAGACAAAGCTTGGAAAAGGTCGGAAAAGGACGACGTGGTGGTCATGTGGTTACTGAATGGACGTCAGAGTTGATGTCCAATGTCTGTCTCCTCACCGCTTCGCCGCAGGCAATAGCCGTTTCCAGACAGACGGAAGCAATCGACTCCTACACAATCACGAGGACCAGCCAGGTGAGAAACCAGATTAAATCCGAAAAAATCTACTTTTCCAGTTGAAATCCGATTCCTTGTATGTTTGTTTCGTTTGGCCAAGGACAAGACGGGTGGCGGATGGAATGATAGACAAGACAGGCAAAGAGAAAGAGAGTTTCAGTTTCAGTTTGATAACAGACAATCCGACCCCACACTAGGCATTTTAACATAAAATGTCAACATAACAGAGAAAACAGTCACTCCTGTCGTGAAGACAACACACACACACACACACACACACACACACACACACACACACACACACACACACACACACGTGCGCGCGCGCGCGCGCGCGCACACACGTACGCACACACGAAGTGTATATACGACAATTTATGATACAGTAATTCATTCATATATTTCACCAACGCGAAGGAACTCGGCTATGTTGAGTGTAGTAGCCTTGTCAGTTTGTTTATAACTATCAGAATTTTAAAAGAAAAAAAAAAAAGCTACAAATCCCATATTACACAAACACTGCTGAGGGACAGACTGCTGGTTTCTATAACTAACTGTGTTTAAAAAATTCTCAGTAATTAGTCGTCAGAAAAGAGAAAAAATAGCGACAGAAAGAGCA
>JADBJO010000185.1:82500-87500 GCA_016801955.1 Conus betulinus | reverse complement strand
TGCAGATGAAACAGACTGCTTCAGCAAGCGTCAATAATACACAGCAATGTCACAGCTATCTGGCCTTTATCTCGCGTGCCCCACACATGCCACACCCACAGAGAGAGAAAGAGAGAGCGAGCGAGAGAGACAAAGAGATAAGAGACAGAAAGGGGAAGACGGACTGACAGACGGACAGAGAGAGAGGTGCACTAGCATTTTCAAGAAGAAGAAATGAAAAGAGAAAAAAAAAAAATCGAAAGTTTTCATGAATATATATGACACACAGTAAAAACTACCATACTACTGAGTGGTGTCATGAACATAATACAAACAAAAGGTCCAGAGATTAAAAGCAAACATCATTTCTATAATGATAATCACCATCACCATAATAATAATAATATCTTAAATCAAAACAACTGTGTGTTGCCAAGTTATTTCAAGACATTTAAACAAACTATTACCACTACCGACCGCCGCCACCAGCACTTCTACTACTACTACTACGAGAAATACCTATTACTATTGCTGCTGCTGCTGCTACTACACTAACTACTACTTTTTACTACTACTTACAACTACTACTGCCACCACCACACCACCACCATCACCACTACCACTACTACTGCTGTTGCGAATCCAACATCATCATCCACATACTCTTAAAAATTACACAATGTGACCATACCAATTTACCAGCAATTATTCCGTGGAAAGCAACCATCAACCCTCCAACCATCAGCCTGCTTTGCTACCAGAGAAACAAAGTACTGAGAGAAGCAAAGAGATCCCCTCCCTGAACAAGACGGAGAAAACACCCGTCTCCCAGAGAATTTCTCTCTCCAACCTCTCCCTCTCTTTCACACAACAAATCACATACAAAACACACACACACAAACAAAAACACACACACGCAATATAACACACAACGCAACGCACGCACGCCTACTGAGTGGTGTCATGAACATAATACAAATGAAAGGTCCAACGCTTAACAAACATCAGGCCATAATGAAGTCACTAACACACGATACAAAACAATACAATGCCTGACATAAAAGCAAACATCATTTCTATAAAGGATAATCATTAATAATAATCGGATTAAGTCAAACAACTGTGTGTTGCCAAGTTAATTCAAGACATTTAAAGCTCAAAACTATTACCACTACCACCGCCGCCACCAGCACTTCTACTACTACTACTACCATTTTACTATTAATGCTTACTGCTGCTGCTGCTACTACTACTTTACTACTATTACTACTACTACAACTACTACTGCCACCACCACACCACCACCATCATCACTACCACTACTGCTGTTTGCTATCCAACATAATCATCCACTTTTAAGTACTCTTAAATTACTGCACATGTGACATAAACAATTCACAAGATCACAGTCCTGGAAAGCACACCATCCTCCCCCCTCCCCTCCACCCGTCCTCCGCTTTCGCTCTCTCTCTCTCTCTCTCTCTCCTCCTCTCTCACTCTCCATACTCACACACACACACACACACACACCACACACAAAACACCTACGCACACGCACGACGCACGCACGCACGCACACAAACATCACACACACGGCATGACACGACTGATTAATCATGTAACCGCTGACTTTCGTCAGGCCACTTGAAGCCACTACACACGATACAAAACAATACAATGCCTGACATAAAAGTTTGGGGGGCTGAAAGAAAAGGATATTATTTGCAGTCGTCGGATTCGGTTTACCAACGACTATTTCGCATTAGATGGCTCCTTTAGAGCTCAGAAAGGGATCTCCTTCCAACACCCTTGTCTCCTTTCTGTTCGTATTGCTGGCTGTTTGAATGCCGACACACGCCAAACTTATGGTTTTGTTTCTTCTTGTTTTGTTTATTTGTTTGGTGTTTGTAAGCCATGAAACCATTGTTTGTGTGTTTGTAAGCCATGAAACCATTGTTTGGTGTGTTCGTAAGCCATGAAACCGCGCATCAAGTCACTTCCCAGCGAATACGCGTCCAGAAAAGTCACAACATACTCCTTCCCATCCTCCTCGACCCCCATCCTTCCTCATCTAATCGCTTGTATTCTATCACCAGCTCGTGCTATAAAATGCTCATAGTAGCCATACAAACGCGAAGTTTTTCCATAAAGAAAAACACCTAGGAAGAAAAAAAACCGTTCTGGGCTGTTATAGCCGTTAGTAAACGGCTATTCGGGTAAAATAAAATATCGGGCATCATCCGTGACCAATAATGAACATACCTACAAATTTTCAGAAAGATAGGCTCTGAAGTTTTGTCTGGAGCGAGTGGAACAATTTTGACCACGGACAGACAGACAGACAGAGACGCATTTCTTCGTTCTCACTGTAAAGTACTCCTTGTTCTATAAGAACTGGGAGTACAAAAACACACAAGGGAGGACAGTGACCTAGCATGAAAGAGAAAGGGGCCTACACTATAAAGGACACCAAACTGAGGAAAATAAACATATGCATCATGGCTTGACCAGAAAAAACAAATGTAACCAAAGGAAAAGAAAGTGAAAGAAATAAACAGAAGGTAGGAAGGCAAATTGACCTAAAAGAGACAGGAACTACAGGAAAAACACAGTGATGAAATAAACATAAAAAGGAAAATGGCCAGACCTAAAAGAGAAATCGTCTTTTTGTCTGAACTAACCCCTCGCGTTTTGCCCGGTGCACTGATGTTGTTATTTGGTAGTTTTCATAGTTTTGTTTCCTTTTTATACATTAAACAATTTTATATTAACTCATTAATAAGAGAGAAATCTGAATTTGTAATTAAAAAAAAAAGGAGGGGACTCGATTTGTTTATTTGTTGACCGTATGCGCATGAAGTGAAATTGGACAGTATGTGTGTGTGTGTGTGTGTGTGTGTGTGTGTGTGTGTGTGTGTGTGTGTGTGTGTGTGTGTGTGTGTGTGTGTGTGTGGTGCGCGCGCGCGCGCGCGCGCGTGTGTACGCGCGTTCGTGCGTGTACGTGTATGTGTTTAAAAATAATGGAGCCCGTGCGGGTGGGTGTGTTCATGTACATTCGTGCGTTTGCATGCGTGCGAGTGTGTGTGTGTGTGTGTGTGTGTGTGTGTGTGTGTGTGTGTGTGTGTGTGTGTGTGTGTGTGTGTGTGTGTACGCGCGCGCGCACGCGCTGTTAGTATGTTACTCCTACTTCTCGGTTAGTCACACAGAAGAAACAAAGTTCCAGTTGGGAACATCAAGAACGTGGGGGAGATCTGACCCCCACCCGCAACCCCCTTTCCTCCCCTCCCCTCCTCCGTCCTCTCTCATACCACTTTCACCCACGTCTGTCTCCCCATTGTATCCACAGCATCAGCCACGTCGGGAAAGCGTCCAAATCCGGGAATTGCTGTCGACAAGAATTGAACCTATCGCTACCTGCTTTTCCCCCCCGTGAGGGGAAGGCCAGGGTTTGTTTTTGACTCCCTGTCTTTCTGTGAGCGAGTAGCTACTCGGTCTCTCTACATGTCACTATGTGTGGGTGAAGCAGGCAACATGGGAGGACAGGGGGAGGGAAGGAAGCGGTAGAAGGTGGGAGACAGAAGACAGACAGACAGACGGAAAAAGCCCTCTGTGTGTGTGTGTGTGTGTGTGTGTGTGTGTGTGTGTGTGCGTGTGTGCGTGTGCGTGCGTGTTTGTGCGTGCGTGCGTGCGTGCGTGCGTGTGTGTGTGTGTGTGTGTGTGTGTGTGTGTGTGTGTGTGGTGTGTGTGTGTGTACTGTGTTCGCACGCACGCCTAGGTTATGTTGAGCTCGGTGCTGAGGTCCCTAATCCGATTCTTCCCTGGCAAACCATCGATTTTATCACGGTTGACTGAAAAAGAGAAAACGTGCTGAGGGTCGCAACATGGACTTCGGTTCCATCTTTCCTCCATCTCTTCTCCATCTCATCCTCTCCTTCACCCACGAACGACACAATCCCCCTCTCCTCACCCACAACACTCCGCCCTGCTTGTGCTCTTCTTGCCGAGGGATTAATCTCTCTCCTCCCCCTCTCCCCTCCAGTGGATAAACGAAGGTCCCCCCCTCCCTCTCAAACCCTCCCTCCTCTCTCCTCTCTCCTCTCCAACTCCTCTCTCTCTCTCTCTCCTCCTCTCCTCTTCCTCCTCCGAGGGAAAGAATATGCACAGAAAACTTCTACATCTTGTTGCCCCGAGGGAAATGCGACGATTACAAAATGCAAGTAGTAAAAACTCAAAACCTACGACAATAAATGGAGGATACAAGTATAAACCAACATGTAAGCACAAAATCGCTCGTCCAAACTACGAACCACACACACACACACACACACACGCATGCACGCGCGCGCGCACACCACACACACACACACACACACACACACACACACACACACACACACACACCTGTCAATGCATGTGTTAGGCGACAGAACAGGCGAAGAGAAATCGGGGATGGGATGGGATGGAATAGAAAGGAGGGGGGGGGGGGGGGGGGGGGGGGGGCGAAGAGAGCACGGGGTTTAAAATGAGGGGAGAGGATAGAGAGAAATAAGGAGGAAAGCATACCCCTCTTTATCAATGAAAGGGATTGTGAATCACATCATAATGCATACATCACAGAGAGGAAGAAAAATACCACGGATAAACTGTCATACAAAACAATACCGATGAGGAAAAATAGAAGGGCAGAGAGAGAGAGAGAGAGAGAGAGAGAGAGAGAGAGAGAGAGAGAGAGAGAGAGAGAGAGATAGAGAGAGAGAGAGAGAGAGAGAGAGAGAGAGAGAGAGAGAGAGAGAGAGAGAGAGAGAGAGAGAGAGAGAGAGAGAGAGGAGAGAGATTTGCTTTAACTTTCAGCGTTCTTTCCTCGCTTGTAAAGAAAAAAAGGAGGCAGAATCAGGCAGGACAGACAATAAGGCACAATCAGGAAGAATAATGTGGAGAACTAAGGCAGAAGGGGGGGAAAAAAGAAAAGAAAAAAGAATCAGAAAGGAGAATGCGAAAGAATCAGGAAGAAGGAGAATGAT
>JADBJO010000185.1:57500-62500 GCA_016801955.1 Conus betulinus | reverse complement strand
TCTCTTTTTCTTTCCCCCCCCCCCCCCCCCCCCCCCCCCCCCACACCCACACACACACACACACACACACACACACACCTCCCCGCTCCACTCCTTTTTTTCATCACAAATGTTTGGGGGTGAATGAACATGAAAAAAGGAGATGGAGGGGAAGGCAAGGGGAATAAAAAGATGAAGAGAGGTGGAGGGAGAGGGGGGGGGGGGGGGGACGAGGTTTGCGCGCTCGTACATTTGTATGTAGCCTATTTGTGATGATGCGCAGCAAGGAGAAAAAATGGACAGTACTCTGATTATGATGACACTTCTCAATGAGAATGCTCCCTCCACTTGCTGCACACGCACGCGCAGAGAGAGAGAGAGAGAGAGAGAGAGAGAGAGAGAGAGAGAGAGAGAGAGAGAGAGAGAGAGAGAGAGAGAGAGAGAGAGAGAGAGAGGGACACCATATAAACAAAATGCATCTTAACAAAGCAGGTACATTCTCACGCTATGTTAGATTTCTATCACACATGTTCAAGTGTGTGTGTGTGTGTGTGTGTGTGTGTGTGTGTGTGAGAGAGAGAGAGAGAGAGAGAGAGAGAGAGAGAGAGAGAGAGAGAGAGAGAGAGAGAGAGAGAGAGAGAGAGAGAGAGAGAGTTTGGGGCTGAAAGGTGGAGTAGAAGAAGGGGTGGGGGGAGGAGAGAGTAGAGGGTATCACGGCTGTTATAATGCACCAAAAAAAAAAAAAAAAAATCCACATATGCATGTAAGAAAAAAGGTGCATTCCAAACGCGCTAAAAACGGCTTACTTAAAGCAGTCTAAAACCGGGCCTCTCAACAATTAATATCAAGTGAAAAAAAACATTTGTCAAGGTTGTCATGAAGTTTGCCGTCACAAAGTGACGGAATTCGCTACACACGATAAGCAAGTGTTTCATAATGAGTGGTACATCGTATGGTATGCAACATGGAGCCCCCCCCCCCCCCCCCCCCCCCCCTACACACACACCCACACACACACACACCACCACCACCACCACCAACGGCAGGCAGATGGACGGATCAGATAATAATGTTTGTGTGTTCCAGAGACAGCCAGAAAAAGCGAGTCGCTCGCCGCGCGCGCCCAAGAGAGAGCGAGAGAGAGAGAGAGAGAGAGAGAGAGAGAGAGAGAGAGAGAGAGAGAGAGAGAGAGAGAGAGATAAGATGACAGACAGGCATGGAGAGAGACCGAGACCGAGACAGACAGACAGAGACAGAGACAGCGGGCGTTTTGGCAACCCTCCCCAGTGATTGAAGGTGACCTCCAGCCGGTGTGTGCGTGCCATGACGGACCCAGCCTGGCGGGTCTGGGGGTGAGGGGACGACGATCCCTGAGCCCCGCCCAATCAGCCCTAGTCGGCACAGGTTAGTCCGGGGATTCCCCCCCACCCCCCCCCAGCCCCATCACCAACATGAGCCAGTCAGCAACTTGCCAAGCCTTGCGTTTCTATTCCTTTCTACCCATCTCTTACCACCGCTCTGTCTTCTCCTTGCTTCCTTTCGTAGACCTTCTTTCAAGTTCTTCCTTTCAAACAGTTCCTTTACACTTCTTTAAAAAAAAAAAAAAAAAAAATTGAAACAGACAGAACAAGTAGAGACACTTCACCCCCCCCCCCCCCCCCCCCCCCCCCTCCTAACAGTGTTGTTGAATAGTTTGAGAATTTGCTTTTCTTCTATTGTCATAAATTTTTCCTCGTTCGATTTCACGCATGCACACGCGCATAAACACACACACACACACACACACACACACACACACACACACACACACGCACGCACGCACGCACGCACACACACACACACACACACACACACACACACACACACACACACACAGTATCTCTATAAGTTGTTTTAAATTCTGACAGGCCAATTGAAAGAAAAGAATCGTACTCAACATAACCCGTTATCGTTAATAATCACTTAGAAAGACGTGAGCATGGGTTGTTTCTTTGTTTGCGAGTGCCCGCGCGCGCACTGTTTATAATCACTTAGAAAGACGTGAGCATGGGTGCTTGTGTATGAGAGAGAGAGAGAGAGAGAGAGAGAGAGAGAGAGAGAGAGAGAGAGAGAGAGAGAGAGAGAGCTAATCCGTACTGTTTATAATCACTTAGAGAGACCTGATCATTGGTGCGCGTGTATGAGAGAGAGAGAGAGAGAGAGAGAGAGAGAGAGAGAGAGAGAGAGAGAGAGAGAGAGAGAGAGAGATCTCTTTAATACAGAAGGATAAAGATTTTAGGCCAAAGCCCTAGACTTACAATCTGTCCTTGTCATGCATACATTATTTCAACACATATCATTCATACTGAGAATTCAACATAGCAACATGGTAATCTAATTCTACAAAGATAAGCAAGCTATTCATAAAAGTACTAATGAGATGGGGGATGGAAAAGCAAAAGGAAACTTACAAACAAACAAACAAAACTACAGAGAGAGTGGGTCAGAGGAGGGTGGGGAAGAGAGAATGGTAGGTAGGGGGAGAAGGAAAGGGATGGTAGACAGAGTGGGAGTGGGGATGAGCGGTTTTAACGGAGTAGGTTTTATGTTTATACGATTTATTCAAGGTATGGTACACAGAAGACTTGCGAATGGGCGCTAATCATTGTAATCATATAATTAAATTACTTAGACATAAAATGTTTATGCAAATGTTCCTTGAAAAGTTTTAAAGTATTTATGTTTTGTAGATTCGGTGGAAGTGAGTTCCAGACATATGGTCCAGAGTAATAAGTAAGCTAAGAGAGTAAGCTAGAGAGAGAGAGAGAAGAGAGAGAGAGAGAGAGAGAGAGAGAGAGAGAGAGAGAGAATTCGGCACTGAAGGAAATCCTAGCTCAAAGTTAAGGTCAATATCTCATGTTCATGAACAAGGAGACTCGCTATGAAGTAAACCATTCGGAAATACGTTTAAAGAAGGAAACGGGGAACCCTTCACGAACAGCACATCACCCGGGTTTAATCCTGTGTAGCAGAGGAAGCCAGTCCTCATCATGTCAAACGGACACGACTCGAGTGTCTATGACCACAAATCTCACTAAGATGGTTTCCCACGTCTGCCAAATCCACTTTAGCATGTGCAAACTTAACCTGAAGGTACGTGCCATGGACCCGTTCTGCAAGTACTTGGTCCACCTACTTCACACTCCCTGTGCCATTCATCCAGCTGCAGTCGTATTTTCCTACGACTGTACAATTTTCAGACTTCTTTCATTCTTTCAGCAGCAAATGAAGCGTAAGACGGCGCACTACAACATGCCAGTAATGCCGCTCGGATCCGGTGGTTCCTTGCTGTAGGCTGTCTTCATTTAAGCAGGACGTCTAGAAATGGTGCAGCGGAAAGTTACTGTGTGCTAATGTTTGGCTGTTTTTTTCATTTGTAAAACAATGCGGTGCGTTATGTCGATCGAAGTGGTAAGTAATATCATGTGCAGGGTGGCTTCGCACACGTTGTAAGCAGAACATAGGGCATAGGGAACAAATGACACAGCAGAAGCGACAGGTTGCCACACTTCCCACTCCCATGTGCAGCACGCTATCTAAACACAGCCAAGTCACTTTTTGTCTGGCTTGCCTTTCAGGCCTCAGAGTCGAAAACAGTTGGTTTGTTTTGGCGGTTTAGTTGTCCGGCTTTTCTCTCTCCCTTCAGCATCCATCCTCAGTCAATACTCCACCTTCAGTCAAGCATATACAGCTATTTTGTTCAAGCCTTGACAATGCGAGTCCAGCCAAAGAGACGAATGAGGCCGCAGCCACCAATAGCTTGCACTCCATCTCATCCACATAGTTAAGTTCTGTCGAGAACATTAATGGAGGAAGCAGGTAGATCTGACTGAACTTAAGATCTGCCACGTTTGCGGTTTGCATGAACACTTGATAAGGAGTCAAAGGATAGCCGTCTGGGGGACAGAGCTGGCATCGTCACCGTTATCATCTTGACTGGTGCCGGTGTCCACATTATCAGTAAATTCCACTGGACTGGTTCGTCTGCAATTTACCATACATCGTTCCTATCCTATCTACAGTCTGTCATCTGCCTATTTCGGGACTGTTAACAAATATGTCCAAGTCTTGCTTGTGCTCAAATTTTGGGACATCAGCAGTCCAAGATCCACCCGTCTGCAAACCAGAGTTTGGTCAGATGTTTGTTTACTTCTATGTTTTGAGAACACTACACGCCACCCCTTTACTAAATTAAACGTTGACTTTTCTTTTTCAAGTTGCGGGCTACATGTTGCCGATCTAGACACCACTACACACTACTGAAATCACAACACTCCTTTTTTTTCACTGTATTCATTTTTTCCCCTTTTAATCTTTTTTTTTTTTTTTTTTAAACATCTTGACGGTCAAGCATCGTTCACCTCAAAACCTAATACTGGTTGGATTTTTTTTTTTTTTTTTTTTTTTTTTTTGCTTGTTAGTTATTGTGTTGCTTGTTTGTTTTAAAACCTTCCTAAACCTTCCTCGGTTTTCTCTGCCACATGACCGATTTCTTGTTCTTTCGTTTCACGTCTGTACACACCACCATCACAAGACCGCACATCGCCATAATGCTGAAACAACAACAGCGCCAATCTTTGCGCTGAGGAGGTTCTCAAAGATACCTGGTCTGACACCATACCTCGCCCGGCTTTTGGCTTCTTTGATAGAAATATTTTCGTTCTCCAGACTCTGCTGACAGACCTTCCCCAATCCCTCCCCCCCCCCCCCCCCCCTTCCCGCCCACTCCATGTCTTTTCTCTTCTTTTTTTTTTTTCTTTTCCGATTTTCTTTTCTTTTCTTCATTTTCTTTTTTCCTTGAATAGACACCCGCAGCAAAACATGGTTTTTTTTCTCTGATAAACGGGCCGTTATATTTCCCCTGACAACATACCAACATTCCATCCTCGTGCCTGCGCAAGCTGGAGCTGGTCAACTTTCCTTCTTCATTATGGTTGACATCTCCAACGCACCAATGCATCTCCAAAGCACTAAATGCACCT
>JADBJO010000185.1:35000-52500 GCA_016801955.1 Conus betulinus | reverse complement strand
GGATGCAGCGGGCTCTCCCTGAGCAAAAATCGTACCCCGGCCTTCCCGCCAATCTGAACGGGTAATTTCCTTGTGTGTGTGTGTGTGTGTGTGTGTGTGTGTGTGTGTGTGACTCCCTTTGACCATGACCCCCACCCCCCCCCCCCCCCTCCCCGTTTTTTTTTTTCTTGTTTTTATCCTTTCAACCGTCGTATATTGATGTGCTGCCTTTGTGCCATAGTTTAAACACTTCCTCCACGTTCTTCCGCTTGCAATTTTCATAGCATGCTCGCTTCTGTCGACGTGATCTGGCGCTCATGTAGTGACCGAGTCTGTACACACTGTCCAGAGTGGATATGAGCTGTCCATTCAGCGATACCTGTTTGCCCATAAAACCTTTTTTTTTTTTTTTTTAAATAATCAATACTTTTCAGTTGATCTATTTTGCATTCAACTGTTTTCATTTTTCAAACTACTCAATGGGGATTACAAGAAGAAGAAGAAAGAATGGCTGGTGCGTTCACCATGGCCTAAGCTAATCTGCCTAAAAGGTGGCAAAACATGACTTAAATCATGTTCAACAGTTGATACATGTGTACTTTGGTTAATAGTTATGTTTCTGTTTGGTTCTTTTTCAGCATAGGAGTCTTTTGATTTTCTTTCTTTCTATTTCCCCCCCAATGGCTTTGAAGCGGAAGGGGACAGGGGAGGAGGAGGAGGAGGAACGTATGGGAAGGGGAGGGCGGAAGAGACCTGGAGGACAGGATAGGGAAAGGGGGAACGGGGAAGCAGGTCATGAAGGGGGGGGGGGGGGGGGGGGGGGGGGGGGGGGGGGGGGGGGGAGAGGACAAGGGGGATACGGACTGCGGGGGACGGGGTAATGATGGGACGGGGGAGAGGAGGTGAGGGGGGGGGGGGGGGGCGGACAGGAAGGAGGGAGAAAAGGAGGGCTGGGACGGACACACACACACACACACACACACACACACACACACATATATATATATATATATATATATATATATATATATATATATATATATATATATACTTGGTCAGTATGACAATAAAAACAAATATGAAAATTTAAAAAAAGGAAAAAGAAAAAAGGAAAGAAATTAGAAACGGATGATGGAGGTGAATGGTGAGGTTCGGGGACGAGAGTCAAAAAACCTTTATCGTGGATCTTCTCCTTCATAACTATTTTTCACGAACATTCAGTGCTATATTTACACTTACAATGTAATCAAAGATGAGGTGTAACTCACCCCCCACAAGAGAGAAAAAAAAAAACCTCCCCTCCCATCACCCTCTCTCCCCATTCCACCACTTCCAACCCCTTACCCGCTCCTCCTCCTGAGACTAAATATACGCAGTAGACAATGTTTACTTTTGTTAAAGATCCGCAAATTGTCTGTATATACATCCTTCCCGTCCGCTTCCGGAAAATCGTTCACGTCAACAACCTCCTAATGTTTCCACTTGGTCTGGGAATAGAAGAACAAGGATGATCAAACTCTGCTTTGTGCCAGACCCGTTACGATAAACACTCGGTCCTCTAAAGTTCATCTCTCGTTCTCTTTCCTTCTCATCCCATCTCTCTCTCTCTCTCTCTCTCGTTCTCTTTCCTTCTCCATCCCATCTCTCTCTCTCTCTTATTTATTTGTGCCTTTCGCTTCATGTCTGCAAAGATATGATCAACAATAAGGCAGTTGATGTAGTTCAAGCTCCTATCGGTTGACAAGACGTTCAGGAGTGAGGAGATGGAAGAAGAGGAAGCCCGGGAGAGAAAGGAGGAAGAACCCAGGGTTAAAGGTCAGGGGCGCACAACAGACTTTACGGTGTTTGTCTTCAGCTTCTCGGATGGGAACCAGATCAGAAACTGTATCCGTGTGTGTGTGTGTGTGTGTGTGTGTGTGTGTGTGTGTGTGTGTGTGTGTGTGTGCGCGCGCGCGCGCGCGCGCGCGTGCGTGCGTGCGTGCGTACGTGTGTGTGTGTTTGTGTACCTGTGCGTGTATGTATGTGCTTGTATGTTTTAAATGTTTGTGTATATGTGTGTGCGCGTGCCTAAGTGTGGGTATGTGTGTGTGTGTGTGGGTGTGTGGGGGGGGGGGGGGGGGGGGGGATTAAGTACATTTGTACTACGTATGCGCGTGTCTCTCGCTCGAGCGCAAGAACATGACTTTCTTTTTAGGCTCACTATTTCGCTCAGCTCGACATCTTGTGGTCAAACCAAGCGTTTTCACAAGACTGCAGTTTGTAGATGGACGGGTTTCGTGACTCTTTAAATCTACGTGAGCTCATTCGTCACTGTGGCGGTTCACTCCCTATCTATCCAACGTACGTTGAGGCGCTCTGACTTCTTTCACTGGAGGGGACTAACCTTATGTTGGACGCAGAATCTAAAAGCGAGCACGAGTTCTTGATCTTGGCTGCAACTGGTTTGAACGACAAAAATAAAAATAAGGATCGTGCATAGAGGGGAAGGTGGTTTGAACACACGACTATCGACTCTGATCTGGTTGGATTATCATCTTCGCCGAGCAAGTGTTTTCATCTGAAATGTTTCATGATGTAAACTCAGCACTCACTAGTGTATTCACATACCTAGGGAAAACCATCACCTCTCGATGTGTCAAAAAGCAAGAGAAACATGGAAATACTAGAGCACGAGACTCACCTAGTGTCGCATGGGCATTAACCATTTTCGTTGCACATCCCGACATTCTCTTTAAATTTTTTACAAGAGAAAGAAGGCAGTAAATTGTGGGGAGCACAGGGGAAGGGAGAGGAGGTGGGTGTCGTCGTCTCTAACGCCGATAACATCAATCAGCAACGCCATCAGCCCCCTAGTGACCAGGGAGCGAGAGAGGAAAGTCTGGCTGTATAGCCCTCTCCAAGGACGCCTCCATCACGACACCGTGTCAGTTTTCATAGTGGTCATGATCCTAGCTGTGGGTCTGTTTATCCCTTCCTGTTCATTACGCTCTGCTGCCAAGGGCCCTTTTAATCACTGGCAATCTCTCCCCTACTGGCTATTTGTCCATTTCTTTCCAGAGGAGAGGAGGGGGGGGGGGGGGGGGGGGGGGGGGGGGGGGGGGGGGGGGGGGGGGGGTAAAGAGTAAAGAGAGAGAGGGGGGGGCGCCGAGGGAGCGGGGAGGAAGAAAGGAGGGGCGGTGGGAGGACAGTTTCACCTCAGAGTGATACGTGCGTCTATCTGTCTGCAGACAGCGCCGAGCTTCCCACACGGGGCACAACGTTGTACGCCCAATCTTTCATGTACAGATGACATATCACGTGTGACGTATATCGTCATTTAAGATCCAGTCTCTTCCGACCATCTAGTAAGACGAAAATCAACGTCACTGTCTGACGGAAATCCATAGCCATGTCTCGAGGATCGTTACTATGGTTCAGCCTTAATATTTCAAACATTTCACAACTCAACGAACTGAAATAATAATATAATTATGGTATTTGTAATGCGCAAAATCTGTATAAAATCAACTCTAAACGCACAGGGGGGAAAAAAAATCTGCACACACACACACACACACACACACACACAACTGCACATGCGTTATGGCTCTAAACAAAGGAATAGAAAGGAACATCATGTACAAAATAAATATTAAACCAGAAATATTAATGCACACCCACACCCACACGCTGTGGGCCATATGGCTCTAAACACAACTAATTCAAAAAGAAGAAAACATTATGTACAAATTGCTGGATGCTGGATCCCCCCCCCCCCCCCCCCCCCCCCCCCCCCCCCCACACACACACACAGTGGAGAGGACTATTATGAAGAAGAAAGAGATGAGTTTTAAGAGCAGTCTTAAAGGAAGAGAAAGTAGGTAGTTGACGGACAGAGAGTGGAAGTTTGTTCCAGGAGAGTGGGCCAGAAACAGAGAAGGCACGTGGGCCAAAGGTACTGAGTTGGTACGTGGAATCCGGAAAGTGAGAGGATCAGAGGAAGACCGGAGGGTGCGTGAGGGTGTGTAGATATTGAGTAAACTGGTTAGATAGTCAGGGGCTGCATTGTTGAGGGACTTGTAACAGATAGTGTCGAGTTTATAGTGTATGCGTTTCGATATACAGGAAGCCAGTGAAGTTGTGACAGAAGAGGGGAGATGTGGGTCAGTCTTTTTCTTCTTGAGTACAAGGCGTGCGGCATTGTTTTGAATGCGTTGTATGGGTGTGAATAGAGGATTCATTGACACCAGAAAGGAGTGAGTTGCAGTAGTCGATACGAGACATAATGAAACAGAGGGACAAGTTTTGACAGTTGCTTCGGCAGAAAGAAAGATGTTTTCTGATCAGGCGATGCGATGCGACGAAGGTGGTAGTAGCAAGATTTGGCGGTTTGGGTCACAAAGTTTTGCATGAAAGGGTAGAATCAAGGTGGACACCCAGATTCTTGGCGGAGTCGGAAATTGGAATGGATGTGTTGCATAGCTGAAGAGAGAAAGAGAGGGGGGCAGTTGAGAGAGCTTTTTTGACGTGTGCTGATCAGAATTGCTTCTGTCTTGTCGTCATTGAGCTGAAGTTTTTTTTGTTTGTCATCCAGTTCTTAACGTCAGAGTAACAGTCAGATGTGCGAGTCAAGAGGGTCTGTACATTGTCGGGTGAGTCACTGTCATAAAGTTGGGTGTCATCAGCGCAGAGAAGTGGTGTTTAAGGGAGTGGGATTTGATGATGGTAGACAGGGGAGAGGTGTAAAGAGTGAAGAGAACAGGGCCAAGGACAGATCCTTGTGGAACACCACAGGTCAGATTTGCAGGCCTAGAATGAGTGCCATTGATGAGTACAGTCTGTTTTCTGTCTGAGAGGTAAGAGGTGAACCAAGAGAGGGCCGTGTCAGAGATACCAAAAGTGTGCTGGAGTCTGGTGAGGAGAACAGTATGGTCAATGGTATCAAAGGCTGCAGACAGGTCAAGGAGAGTGACAAGAGAGACTCTTCCAGAATCGGTTGCAATGAGGAGGTCATTGAGAATGTAGAGCAGGGCTGTTTCAGTACTATGGAAACTGGCGATAGGCTGACTGAAAAGCATTGAGGAGATTGTTGGCAGAGAGGTGAAAGTTCAGCTGATTGAGGACGACTTTTTTCTAAGAATTTTGACAGGAAAGAGAGGTTAGAGATAGGTCGGTAGTTTTTCAGTTCGTTTGGATCAAGGTTGTGTTTCTTGAGGAAAGGGCGAACAATGGCAGACTTAAAAGAATCAGGGACAGTTCCAGTTTCCAGGGAAGTGTTGATAATGTCCGTGATGAATGGGAGGAGAGTAGGAAGACAGTCGGAGTAGAGAGAGAGAGAACAGGATCAAGTTCACAAGTTTTGAGAGACATGGATCTCATTGTATTGAGTTCTTCCTGTGAGACTGGTGTGAAAGTGCTAAGGGGTGAACCAGAAAAGGGTGGTTCGGGTGGGAAGGGTTGACAAGGTGTTGCGTCTAGCTTTTCACGGAGAGTTTGCATTTTTGTGGTGAAGTAGTTGGAAAATACAGCTGGGAGTTCTTCGTGAGGGTGTGTTGTTGGGAGAGGTGAACTTTTATACGGCTTCGCCACTTTCTCTCCAAGCATTTCATTTTTGACAGTGAGTTAATGCAAGAAGACTCCCATCCCCCAATCGTTTTCCCATTGTTGACGGGAATTACAGACAGCCTCTCTCCTCACGACCTGATTATCGACACAATCCCGATCTGTGTGGATGAGGCTGAAGATCGCACCAAGTAATCAGGAGCAGTCCCCGAAGGCATCAACGTCCTTCCTTTTCAAGGCGAGTGTGCATCCCATGAAGTCTTAGGAAAAGGGACGACCCAGTGCAAAGCTTTGGAAGTCCCAGTATAACGCTGCTGTCTTCCATTCGCTCCAGCATCGGAATCCAATATGCGCAGACATTGAGTGCCAAAGCAGTAAGGGCAATGCGGAGAGCAACGAGAACCACGGTGTGACAATGTCTGTTCCAGTACCATCAATTGTGCTGTTAATCCAATGAAGAAATGGTCAGATTAAATTGTAGATGTTGATGTTTTCACTCACTAGTTCTGTTTTTAGCATATTCTCAGTCCTGATATGGCCCCCTGAAATGGGCGTCTATAACCAACATGCTTTAAATCGTTGCACCCATTCATTCGTTCATGAACGAAAATAGAAAGAAAGGTGAACGAAATAAAAGATTGAGAGAAATAGGCATGCATTTGCACACAAGAGCACGACTAGCGAGTGTGTATCCGCCTGTGTGTGTAGTGCATCTTAGATGATTGCCCATGTACATGTATGTGTAATCATGCACTTCTTCCCTTCTTCTCTCTCTCTCTCTCTCTCTCTCTCTCTCTCTCTCTCTCTCTCCTCTCTCTCTCTCTCTCTCAAAAATCCTGTAATTTAGCATTCATATTTTCAAGGTATTAATTTCATTGGTAAGTAGCATTTACATGAGCTGATGTGTACTCTGTGTAGAAGGGAAAAAGTGTCCTATCAGCCGGTCTTTGGGGTAACAGTGTGTACTCTCTCCATTTCCAGTTCAAACATGGAAAGGGGAGGTGGAGCAAGGGCTGTGGGGTGGGTAAGTCCATAACCGTCATAAAAAAAGACACATGGTAAAAATATCCTCAGAAATGAATGTCCATTAAAAAAAAAAAAAAAAAGAAAAAAGAAAGAGACGTCTATGGGAGAAAATGTCACACATGCGCTTGTGAACACAGATGCATGCATTCCCAAGAACAGAAGCATGCACATGTGCAAACACACACACACACACACACACACACACACACACACACACACACACTGACTGACTGAAACCATTTACTATCAGATTAACATAGTGTTGTACTCACACACACACACACACACACACACACACACACACACACACACACACACACATATATATATATATATATATATATATATATATATATATATATATATATATATATATATATATATATATATATGCCGTGTCCGTACACACAAGTCTGTACGCTTGAACAAGCAAAACACAAGGTCAACGAAAAATCATTAAAAAAAAAAAAAGAGAGAGAGAGAGAGAGAGAGAGAGAGAGAGAGAGAGAGAGAGAGAGAAGAAAAAGGTCAGTGTGTGTAACGGTGCAGAAGGCGATCACACTGCTATAAATAAAAGCAGTTTCGATATTCTGATACAAGGTTTTTGTAGGTTTCATCTTGCACCGATTGCTTTTTTGTTTGTTTGTTTGTTTGTTTTGTTTTGTTTAGTTTTTTGTTGTTGTGGTTGTTTTACATCTCTCAGCTAAAAAGGGCTCAAGCTTCCCTCGCTATTCCTCCCATAATCCCTTCCCCTTCTCCAAATGCTTACCCCATCCCTGGTCCCCATCCCCTCCTCAACACACACACACACACGCAGACAGATCAGAGAATGTCCAGGGAATTGTGTGTGCTGAGAATAGACGATCAATCAGCCTGGCAACCTCTTTCTTCCCAACGTCCTGGATTTCACCTACCACAGCCTGCTCTTTATGAAATCGTCCATCCAACATGCCCACCTCTTTCTTCCAAATATCCCAGGCCTTATCTGTCACAGTTTGCGCTGTTATATTAAGTGGTAACCGCAACAGGCCACCTTGTCCTTCCCAATACTCTAGCCTTCACCTATCACACAGCCTGCTCTTTATGAAGTCGTCAATCCAACATGCCACCTATTAATTCCAAACATCCCGACTTCCATCTATCACAGCCTTCTCTTCATCTTGTATTCTGTCAATCCAACGTTCCGCCTCTTTCTTACTAATGTCCTAGTCTTCATCTGTAACAGCCTGCTCTTTCTGAAGTCGGCATGCCAACAAGTCACTTCTTTCATGCCAATATCTTTGCCCTCACATTTATCGGACTTCTCTTCAGTCAAAAGCCAATCCAACAAGACACCTCTTTCTTCACCATGTCCTCGCCTTCGTCTATCATAGCCTGTCCTTTTTTCAATAGTCGATGCAATTAGCCATCTCTTTTTTTCCCCCCCTAATGTCCTTGCCTTTACATACCACAGTCTGCTCTTTTATTAAGGCCCCCCCCCCCCCCCCCCCCCCCCTGTGGGGATACCGCGAGGGGGGGGGGGGGGGGGGGGGCTTTTGTACAAATAGTTCCCCCCTTCTTCTGGACATTCTGTGCTAGTAACGTCCCCTTTTTCCCTTCGCTCTCAGTAACTCTGTCTCCTCCTTTGCTGTACTGTCGTCTACTTACTGTCCTTTCTGTCTTTCACATCTTTTATCTATCCTTTTTCCACCTCTTACCACAAATTCTGCACTCAACGAAGTCGGAGTGAACTGACTATACTCTCGAGTATAGTGTGAGTATCCCAACAGGGTAAGACGAGTTTACACGCAACCAGATACTGGAACGCTGAAGAAGAATTAAGTCACAATTCAACCGGCCGCCTCTTTCTTCTCTATGTCCTCGCCTCCTTCTGCCCCAGCCAGCTCTTCACTAAGTCGTCAGTCCAACACGTCACGTTTCTCTCCCCTATGTCTATCCTTCATCTTTCAAATGCCGCTCTTCATTCAGCTGTCATAAGCCTGGCCATCGGTTGTTATTCCTTGCCCACATTCCTAGCCAGGCGGCACACAGCAGCCTTCCTGAAATATGCTAACTGGGTTAACAATTTCCACAGTTTTTTTTTTTTCTTCACTGCCGACAGCCAGCCCATACCATGGCTCCTCGCCAAGTTTGGCCTGTCTCGCAACCAATCCAAATCTCGCATCTTCAGAGTTTCTGGGCAAGAAGGCGGCGGAAAAAGAGGGGCGGGGAAAGGAAGGATGACATCTCACATCGACACAATTACTGTCTTGTCAGCACCTTCATAAATTATAGGGAACGAGATGGCAACAAGGCTCTGAGAGAGAGAGAGAGAGAGAGAGAGAGAGAGAGAGAGAGAGAGAGAGAGAGAGTCCTTCCCCCTCTACTCCGTGGAAAATCTGCGAACTGGTAAGAGAAGATAATCTTGCAGAGAGTATAAAAACTTCAAGGATAGGGTGTTGTACAATTAAAGCACGAAAAATTAAAAAGTTCTGGTACTAATGAATAAAATCATGTTCTGGAACTGATGCCTGCATGGTCTGGTGTTGAAGTATGAACTCATGTTTTGAAACTGACGTCTGTAACCAAGATCTCTGGTACTGAATCGCGAAAAGTATGTTATCGTACTGGAGCACAAAAACCATATTCTGGAACTGAAATATTAAAACTGTGCCCCGGTATTGCAGCATGAAAATCATGTATTGATATCAGCATGAAAGTCATATTCTGGTATGATGTATAAGCCCTCACGAGCATCGTACTTGAACGACAACAGCCACCTACACAAACCATCATCGATATCAAGATGACTGTGAACACGCTGGCATACACGTTAATATCCGTAGTCTCTTGTGACAAATTTCTTCCCACTGTCCACTCCACAGCTTATCAGGTGGCTGTGATCTAATGGTCACGAGTCTCCCTGGTAACGTTGACAATGCATGATGGATTTACCAGATGGAAGAACTGGACTTACCTCATATCGCAAGCAATGCATCCGATGCAGATATGCAAGGTGGATCTTTCTTTAACTCACCTAAAACATGTATAAAGTGACATAAAATAAATCTGTCTTCAAATCACCCAAGTAAATGAGCTGACCAGGAAGAAAACGGAGCCTTCTTTCTATCACCTGTATGCATGCACTGGCCATTTACAAAATGAACCCCACTTCCAACAATGCACGGGTCTACCACACAGAAAACAAAACATTCTTTAGACAAAAACACACAGAGTGATCAGAAGGAGGGCTCCATGTACCTGCCTGCAAAATATGGGCAAAGACTGACCAGGCAGACATACATACAAATGCTGAATTGTTCAGTTTGAAGAAAATAGCACCTTCTTCACGTTGCGTACAATGCGTACTTTAAAGAAAGGGAACTCTGAATGATGCAACAATAATACACAAAACGATCAAGAAAAAAATGCACCATAAATCACGCTGCAATGCATGGAAAACCTAGGGAAAATAATCATGGACTCGGCAAAAATGGACCACCTCGGTTACAAGTGCCCAGATGGATAACAGACCCTCCTTCGTGAGGAAAACAATGGACAGCATGAAGACAGAAAACATTCACGCTCATACTTGTGAGATACATGCGATAGAAGGCGACGAGAGAGAAATGTTGGGGATGGCTGAGTAATGAGATCCAAAACACAACACACTAGAGCAGAAGTGAACACAAGACAAATGCAAGCACTAGGCACATTAAATAGATCTTGAAGATGTTGGTCATATCTGCGACGACAGATCCTGCTTCATGCCTAACGGAATGCACACGGTACTCGAGGCGGAAAATGGATTCACTTCATACTGCCAACAATGTACGCAGTGGACAGCTGGCACAGGGACTACATGTTGACAACAATAACATTGTACGGAGTGAACAGGCTGAAAACAGACCCTAACAAGCGCCCCCCCCCCCCCCCACACACACACACACACACATACACATATGCACACATAGGTGTACACACGAGCGTGTATGTGTGTAAGTATGTAAGTGTATGTAAGATAGGAGAATGTGACACAGAGAGAGAGAGAGAGAGAGGAGAGAGAGAGAGAGAGAGAGACAGACAGACAGACAGACAGACAGACAGAGAAAGAGAGAGACAAACAGACAGACAGATATTCAGGCAGACAGAAAAAGGTGGGGAAAAGGTTATTTACGCCCCCCAATGATGCATTCTGGACATTGTCCTACCACCTTCCCATTCCCCCACCTCGTTAGTTCTCACCTCCTCTCGCTCGCGCGCTCAAGAGAGAGAGAGAGAGAGAGAGAGAGAGAGAGAGAGAGAGAGAGAGAGAGAGAGAGAGCGACAGACAGACAGACAGACAAGCAGCAAGACAGAGAAAGAGACAGGCATGCTGGAAGACACACACACACACACACACACACACACACACACACACACACACATACACACAGAAGAGAGACAGACAGACAGACAGAGACAGAGAGACTGAGAGACAGAGACAAAGGCGGAGGCAGAAAATGATGTGAATCGCGGTTGCTCGCTGTTATCCTCAATTCCTTCGGGACAAGTGAAAGCCAACATATGGATGTAACAACATAACAGATAAAACAGGACAAACGTTATCTACCACACAGGCGATTTACATTCCGGCCTCACGTATAAAGCAATGAAGGGGGTGCATGGTGTGGTGGGAATGGGGATGGGGGTGGGGGATGGAGGGAGGTGGGGAGATGTCGGAAGGAGACAAGAAATCTACCGTCACTGGAAGACCCTGATGGGTGTGTGTGTGTGTGTGTGTGTGTGTGTGTGTGTGTGTGTGTGTGTGTGTGTGTGTGTGTGCGCGCGCGCGCGCGCGTGCATCTACTGAATAGATAGCGGTGAAACCGACTTTCAAGGCGACTATCGCGGAAGATAGGTTACGACTAAAAAGATCTACAACGATAAAAAAAAAAAATAATAAAAATAAAAAATTAAATGACAAAAAGCAGAAAATGTTGTCAAAAAGCAAGACCAAAAATAAAAATAAAAAAATTAAATGATAAAAGCAGAAAATGTTGTCAAAAAGCAAGACCAACGTCACATGATGTTCAGTGATATCACCTCGCAAAACAAAGCTTCAAGAGAGGAAGCGGCCACACATGTGTCGAAAAGAAGGCCATAGGACATTTGTGTGTGAGAGAGAGAGAGAGAGAGAGAGAGAGAGAGAGAGAGAGAGAGAGAGAAGAAGAAGAAGAAGAAAGAAGAAGAAGAAGAAGTTCAAGCAAACGTTCAGCAAAAACCAGCCCTACAACGACTTCTGCAAAACGAGGCGTAGCCATTAACACACATGTGCACGCACGCTCACGCAAGAGGAGGTTAATAGGCAATGTAGCACGTTCACAAAACAGGCCACGTGAGGAAGGCACAAATGGCCTCATCAACACCTTGGGTTAATGCGTGGGTCGGGCATCCGCTAAGTTCCCTCCCTCTCTCGCTTTCCTCCTCCCCTTTTGCGCCCCCTCTCTCCACACACACATACACACGCACACGCACACACACACACACATATATATATATATATTTCTATATCCCTCCATAGCTCCCCCCACTCCCAGCTCGTTTCAACAACACCCTACCCCCCCCCCCCCCCCCCCCCCCCCCCCCCCCCCCCCCCCCCTCTCTCTCTCTCCCCATCGGCATTTATGATATCGCCAGAACACACCCACAGGCATCAACACAACAGGCAATTAGTTCTCTCCCTCCCGCTTTCTGTCCCCGTCGTTCGTGACGACTTCTCGTTTGTGAACGGGATGACGAGAGTAGGGTCTCCACCGTCGTCTTGCGGTGGTGGTGGTTGGTTGGCGGTTGGATGATCAGTCCGCATTCATTTCTGTCTTTGTGACCACGGCCAGTCGTGACGCCGGATCTCTGTGGGAGGTCTTGGGTCATCTCCACCACTGACTTGCCTCTTATTGTTATTATGGACGGTGACGGTTATGGTGGACGAGGGAATGGGTGATGATGATGATGAAGTGTTACTGTTGTGATAATGACTGATGATGATAGGCGTCAGGCAATCATTGCGGTTTTGTTTAATGACAAAGAATGAGTATGGCGTTTGTGTTCTTGCGGATCATACCTCTGTCAGTGAGGAAGGGGAAGTAAAACATGATGATTGTTGTTGCGAGTTCGATTAATACAGTGATGACGACAACTGCTGTGAAAAATTAGATTTACATTTCAAAGGTGATGATGATGATTATGATGATGATGATGATGATGATGATCTTGATTGTTGTGTGCAGAACAAGTAAGTATTAACAACTTCTAACGACCTCACAGAGGCTTTGAATACTATTAGCTATGAGTGTGTCTGGAAAATATGGCGAAGTTCAGATAGCCTGACAAATTCATCACCATGGTTGGACAGTTGTGTGATGGATTGCCAGGCCATGTGCTAGACCACGGTGATAACTCTGTTGTCTTCCCAGTTGAAACAGCGTAAAACAGGGATGTGTGGTTGCTCAAACTTTCCTGTGCACGATGCTGTCAGTTATGCTGACGGACACCTTGAAGGACAGTGACCAAGGCGTTCGCATTAGATACGGAGGGATGGGAAAATTTTAATTTGCATCATCTCTATGCTGTCTTCTAGGTCAAGACATTTTCTGAGAAAACTCTGTGAGGTCGTTAGAAGTTGTTAATACTTACTTGTTCTGCACACGACACTTTTCTTGGAGCTGACAAGCAACGAAAATAATTTCGACGGTCACTTGACCTTTTCTGAATTACACTGGGCGGTCACGAAGATTGGTCTTGAGTTCAGCCGGCTCAGCAAGACATTGGAAAGAAGCTTCCCAGCGATCGAGAAGCAGAAAACTCCCCTTGTGGTGGTCAAAGACTTGCCTGCTTTCTTTTCTTTTGTAAATGGATAGTGGGCGCAACCTTTACAGCATAAGAAACTGGCCTTTTCCCAAGACGATGCGGAAATAGCTCAATCAGCTTTTTGAAACCATGCTCGCCGCCTATTTAGCAGATTTCAGCTGTAGATATGGCATCAGTTCAAGGACCTTTTTTTTCTTTCCCTGTTGAGTCCATGACTTTTTGGATTTCGCTTTCCTCGAGAGAAGCATCCATTTCGGAGTTGATGTTCACCTGCTGGACAGATCAACTGCAACAACATTAACTGAAGAAGGCCCTTTGAGATTAGCTTGAAAGTGCTCAGCCTACTTCTCCAGAATCTTGGCTTTTTCGGTGATGAGAACTGAACCATATACACTCAGACGAGGCCATGTTCCAGTGGATTGGACATGATGCCCATAGAGTGGGGGAAAGGGTAAAGATAAGCAAGAAAGAAAGACGAAAAGAGAGAAAACAAAAATCTCCTCATGTCAGGGCAATCAGTATAATGCTGTATTTCGTCCGTCTGTGCACTGAATCATAAATCCTGACTATTTCTGAGTTTGGTCTCAACAGTCTGGCAGACGCCTGAAAACGCAGCCTTCTTGGAGATGGAGCAAAGAACTGTCTTCCTGTCTCCTTGGCAATTATAGTTCCGATGAATGGCAAAGTGCGCGCTGATGTACTCATGTACAAAGCAGCGCCCGCTTCCAGTTCTCACATGGATCCCTCGTTCCAGCTTTTATTCAAAACGTTACTGCAGTCACTAGTTTCAGTTTCATCTCGCACACTAACGTTCTGAAAATGGCTACCAATAGAATTATTGCCTAAGTACCAGTACATTCCCTTTCCTTTCCATTCTCCCCCCTCTATTCAACCCCATTCCTCTCTCTCTCATCTCTCTCTCTCTCTCTCTCCTCTCTCTCTCTCTCTCTCTCTCTCTCTCTCTCTCTCTCTCTATGCATATTGGGAGGAGCAAATCCGGTTAGGGCACTAATTTTGGATGAAAGCCCTTTTCCGTTGACCAGCAATCCCCCGATAACATTATTAGCCAAAGTCGTTAGGTCACCACCTCTTCCACCTCATCCACCTCTCTCTCTCTCTCTCTCTCTCTCTCTCTCGTTCGTTCACTCTTTCTCGCTCGTTTTCTCCCCTATAGTCCATCAACCTTTCTCCCTATTTTTTTTTGCAACTGCAAATATCGGACGGGTGTAGGGCCTTTGAATGGACTGAAGCCTGCATCGAAGATGGAGAGAGAGAGAGAGAGAGAGAGAGAGAGAGAGAGAGAGAGAGAGAGAGAGAGAGAGAGAGACAAAGAGAAAGAGAGAGAGAGAGAGAGAGAGAGAGAGAGAGAGAGAGAGAGAGAGAGAATAGGTCTGATGAATCAGAGAGGCCGGCAGTGATAGTGTAGACGTAGCTGGGAGGATGGATACACGTCACCGACAAACCCCTTCACACCCAGCGCCATGCTCCATCCATCCCTCCACAAATCACCACTACCGATCCACACCCTTCGTTCCTTTCTCTCTCTCCACAGTTTCATTCCCTGACCACACGCTACCGTGGGGACAAACACTATCAATCTTGACTTGTATCAACTCACTGTTAGGGTAGGTGGATCAATTTTCAGCGTCACGGCAACTGCTTTTTCGACGCATGCCAAGTTCTGACACTTTGTCATCCTTATTTGCGAAGGATTCCCACACGTTCGCAAGCCGCTCTAAACATCCTGTAATGCATTTATTGCCAATGACTCAACACGCAACACTCCCAATCCCACCTCAAACTACCCGCCCACCCCCACCCCCCTTTTTTTTCTCTCCTTTTTCTTTTTGAAATACCTGGGGGGGGGGGGGGGGGGGGGGTTTGTTTGTTTTTTTTTTGTTTGTTTTTTTTTTTTGGTTGCTTTCTGTTTTTGCTCCATTTCAAAGAAGAACTTGTTGGACGATTTCCAGAAAGCCCGTGGGAGAAGACACCAAAACTGCTGTCTCCGATTTAAGCCACCTAATCAAGTCATAAGCACCCAAGGGAATTCCAACGGTTCTTCAACCTTTTTATCAATCACAAGGAACTTCATCGAATCCGGCAAACCACAAAGCCCGACATACGCATAAAAATATTCAAATATAAACGAAATGAAAATTAGAGACGAAGTTCAAGCAATCTAGTAACCGATATAATAATATCTATTCAGTACAGGTAGAGAAACATGACATACGAAAACGAAATTCAAACAATTTAGTTTGTAATTCAGCTTTCTGTTTTAAAACGCACCTCATCTTCAATACTAGCTCATAAATGCTATTTTTAAGGGCTACAGACCAAACGAGGAAAATTATGTTTAGCCATCACTTTCTACATGCATCGAAAACGCAGCCTCCTCTGATTGATAGGGAGACCCGTCGGAATGTTGACCCTCTTGTGACAAAAGGCGTTTTGTCCCAGACAGTGGGACCAAAACAATGAAACACCTAGTTGAGCGAGGTTGTGCGTGCAGAGTTTGCATGAACATAATCACTTACCTGTTGTGGGGAAGCTGTGGGGTGGGTTTTTCATAGTCACTGTTGACACGTCTTTTGCCTTGTAAAAGGTATGTGTATGTTAAGCCTATGGTGATAGGGAAATAGGAGGTTTAATATATTTTATGAATTGAAAACTTAACAAAATAGGAGGTTTAATACATTTTATTAATTGAAAACTTAACAATCTTTAGATATGTTTGTTACAGAACACCAACCAAAGTCTACAGTCTTTTTGATGAAGGGATGATGTATTTATGTTGTGAATATTATGTATTCACTTGGAATTAAGCATTAGAATGAATTATTTGTTCCTTCAGTCAGTAGTTTCTCTTAGAAGAATTTGAATGAAAAATACTTTGTTGATGGATGGATAATATTTCTTACTCCCCCCCCCCCCCCCCCCCCCCCCCCCCCCCCACACACACACACAGAGTTAAAAAGACAGTCATTTTATTTTGTAGAAGTGTATGCTTGTGTCTATAAATTGTCATCAGTCATAACTGCAAGTTTACCTGAAACCATTTTGGTTGACATTTCAAGAAAGGGCCAAGCTCTAAGCGCTTTACAATCAACACTCGTTTACACAACGGGCTGCCTACCTGGGTAGTGCCGACTGAAGAGCTGCCAGCTGGCGCGCATTCAGTCGTTCGTTTCCCCGTGTCATCCAGTCAGTATCGTTCAATATCGATCACTCATTTCCTTACTTCCTTCATTCTTTCCATTTCTCACTCAGGGTGCATGCTATGTGTAACGTGTCATCCATACCAACGGCCAAACTGGCCTACTCTTCCGAATGTTGGTGATGGGATTTTACGTGTGTGCAAGATGTTATGCGTGCGTTCACACACGAACCCTCGGTTTATAGTCTCATTCGAAGGACTGTATGGGAAATGGAGTCAGAACCAATGTTAACTCCGAGGGAAAAATCCCCCCTGTACCGAAACGCCCCGGCGGAGGTTCGAACAATCTGTCATCAAATATATGGGCGATTTACAAATTTAGAGGACATCTTTCGACCTCACATATTTGACAGTAGATGGGTTGTATAGCATTTCATACAAATGCATGTCACGCGTGCTGAATATCATGACTTCAGTAAACGCCGTGGATGGTATGTTTGACGTTGCTGACTATCTCCCACACAGGCAGCCACACTCCATCTTCAAATGACTCGACTTTCTCTTTCAGCAACAGGTATGGTAGCGGTAGGAGCTGACGGAGGTTAAGGCAGTTCTCACGTAACATCTCATGGTCGAGTAGCACACTGACGCTGGTTTCAATGAGAAACTTGTGTGTCGAACAAGGACCAGAGAGGATTTCTCCCATGTAGCCTACTCCTGGTCTGCCAGCAGTCCTCTTTATATTTCTAATAAAAACAACAAAAAAACACAACCAACCACCCCCACCCATCCCCTGGATATTCCTCTCTATTAAAACAACTACAACAACAACAAAAACAAACAAACAAACAAAAAAAAACCACCACCACCCCCCAAAAGGAAAAAAAAAAAAAAAAAAAAAAAGGAAAAAGGAAAGGAAAAAAAAAGCCGCTTTAGGGTCAAACTGTGTTAGTCTTTGCGTATTTTCCA
>JADBJO010000185.1:25000-27500 GCA_016801955.1 Conus betulinus | reverse complement strand
AGTAGGCCTAGATTTTTCTTGCAATCCGCCAAGTACCACACACACACACACACACAGAGGCTGCCTCATGCGGCACTTCCCACTCAATATGGTCTCACGGACTGAAAATGAACTTTCTCTTGCTCCCACTCTTCAAGTCGTGTGGCTGGCAACGTTACCAAACATTTTCATCCCCCCCCCCCCCCCCCCCCCCCCCCCCCCCCCAAGTGTGTTCAACCAGATCGACCACCTGGGACTGATGCCGAACAAACCAACCACTGGCTTCGCACCGGTGCTAAAATGCGAGCCACGGCCGTCTGTCTGTCAGCTGGTCGCTGCAGTGACAGCAGACATTGGGCGATGGCTTGCATGTTCCAATCATTTCTGGAATCGAATTATCAGCAACGCCTGCGAGATGACCACCCCCATGCGCAGTCGACCGATGCATAAATAATTCAAGAACGAAATGTCTCGCCCACACCGTGGAAGTGCGAATCAGCCGGAGTTATCGCCCAGCCTATATTACCACTGTCTGCCCAATACAAAAACGCCGTTTCCCGTTCGCGAACTGAAGAGACGGCAACGCCCAGCCTCTACTCTCCACCACTGACGACATATTCCCTTACCTTTTCCTGCTTTCCCAAGCCTCTCACACGCTTGCTCACTGTCCGATGAGATGGACAACTGCGGAGAAGACGTCATGGAAGTGGACAGAGTAAGGTGGAAAAAACATCAACAGATGCCTCTCTCTCTCCCTGTGTGTGTGTGTGTGTGTGTGTGTGTGTGTGTGTGTGTGTGAGAGAGAGAGAGAGAGAGAGAGAGAGAGAGAGAGAGAGTGTGTGTGTGTGTGTATGTGTGAGTGTGCGCGCGCGTGCGTCCGACAGAAAATAATAATACCGAAGGAAACACACACACACACACACACACACACACACACACTCTCTCTCTCTCTCTCTTTCTCTCTCTCTCTCTCTCACACACACATACACACACACACACACACACACACACACACACACGCGCACGCGCGTGCGTGCGTGCGAACGCGTGCATGTATGTGTGTTGGGGACAGACAGGGGGTGGGTCGGCCAAAGAACGTTTGATCTCAGCAGACACTCGACAACTCTGACAGAAGAGACAAGTGAGATTATTATAATTATGTCAGAACCGACCTCCCCCCTCCCGTCCTCCCTTCCCCTCAATTCACAAGTATCATTTATAAACAAGTGTGGGGGAGTGGGGAGTGGGGGTGGGGGAAATGAGATGAAGAAGGAAGGAGGGCTGAAGATACGGAGGACGGACGGACAGGGTTCAGGAGCGAACATGAAATGACAAGATTCCATCTTCACGCACGCATTTGCCAAGGCAGTCTCCCAGCCCTGTACACTTCGACAACACGAAGGACCTAGCTTGCACCGCCGCTGTGCCAAGGTCACACAGAGACAGCGAACAAAGGCTCTTTCACAGCGGACAACAAACCAGCCAGCTGTTGGCAGGCAGCAAGATAGAGGGCCGCTGCCATTATCAGAAACCTCTCAGCCGGCTGGTCACCGTAACCGATTCACACACGCTTGAATTTCCCTGGGAGAAGGATCGGAACCATCCACACACACACACACACACACACACACTGTTCACATGATCGCAGGTGACATCTACATTAGCCCGACCATAAACTTGTTTCATCTGTTTCAAAATTTATTTTATATATTTAATATACATATATAAACTCTTAGAAAAACTTGTCAGAGTTGCTAAGTAATAAACAAAAATCAAAATCAAACAAACGAACAAAACTTCGTCTTTAGCTTAAGCATAAATCACTGACCGTGAACATGTTCTCCCCGAGACTAACAGACCCATGTCCATTTCGGAGCAAGACCGATCACCCCTGCAAAAGCATGGCTTTCACACCCGTCTGTGAGCTGTGGCTCTCATGTTCTGGCGACAACCCTCAACTGAACATGGAAGTCCCAGGATATCGTAATGGTTATGTTGTTTTTTTGCTCAGCCGACCGCAAAGGGCCATATCAGGGCTGTCACCGCGTTGAAGTCATCTCATCACAAGTCATATTCAAAACAAACCAACCAAAAAAACAAACGAAAAAAAAAAAATTCACACAACCCTTTAAACACACCCTCCCAAACACACGCCAGAAATTTTGTTAAAAAAATCTTTCCTCCATAAAATCTTAGATCAGAAGAAAAATGTTAATCTCCCTCAGAAACCCAAAGATCACATCAGGTAGGACATCTCTGAACAAGGTTGTTGTGGAGTCTCTTGTAAAATGTTTATGTTTCACATCATACAAGTTCCAACACTCTAAAAGAATATGTTTCACTGTGAGTGGTACATGACATGGAATGCACCACGGAGCTTCTTCACTTTTTAAAAGATAAGAATGGGTATAAAAGGAGTGCACAAACGGCGCAGGACTGTTTCTTCTTTACGGCCGCCTCGGGAACATGGTGAAAAACCTTTCAAGTTTCATCACTTAGGGTCTGGACAAGTGATAACATC
>JADBJO010000185.1:5000-20000 GCA_016801955.1 Conus betulinus | reverse complement strand
GACGATGTAACTCTGAGGTGGAGAAATTTATGATATCCACGTCACTTTTTTTCCCTCACATCTCAGTGAAATGGTTGTATAAGGTCATAGCATTTCAGAGATTTCCCCAACGGAGGGACCATAGCTTACACAGCTCAAAAATGGACCGTACCTAACAGCGAGGGAGACACGTCACACAGTCTCAAGCTGTTTTTAGATTCTTTCGACTAGCCAGAACTTGAATTACACAACCCAACGCAGAATTTGCATTTTCTTCCAAGCGAACTTGCAGAGCCCGTAAAAGCTTTTTGCATTCTACTTATCAGAAGGAGATGAATTCCACAGTCCAGAATAAATTCTTCCAAACAGAGGCAGATCGTTTGTCTCACCCCCGCAATGACGTTCGCGTTCCCGCAATCACTGATAGTATTAGGAAGCAAGTCATTTAGCCCAGAATGACCGCCGTAGTTTCGCTATCAGTAGATGACTCAGCTAGCCCTGAAAGACCTTTGTATGTTTCACGTCAGGGGAGGTAAATTGTAAACATGTATATCACAGAGTGACTTGCGCATGTTTCACCAACGCGGGCAATGGATCAGACTGCTCAAAGCTGCATTTCGACCCTCTATTATGCTGCACTGAACCAAATATCAAAGTCCTAAACCACACTGAATTTCAGATGACTAAACAGCAGATCGTCAACAAACAAGTTACAAAACAGAAATAGTCTCTACATGATCATCTCAACCTCCCCTTCCCCCATCCCCCACCCTACTCCCAACACACAACTGCATATAGCTGTTCTCATACATCATCGTCTCCATTCCTTTTCCACAATGCCACCGCCATCCCCATCCATACACATAATCTTCCAGTCAGACCTATCAGGCAATGGAGCAGCGATGGACAGTGAGCTTTCACCAACAACTTTACCATCTGAATACCCAGTCTTCCAAAGCACTAAGACCGTGAGCTTTCACCAACAACATTACTATCAGAATACCCAGTCCTCCAAAGCACAAAGTCAGTGAGCTTTCACCAACATTACTATCAGAATACCCAGTCCATTAAAGCACAAAGTCAAAAGGTCCACTGCAACAATGGGAAGCTAATGGGCCGTGATTTGCAAAGGACATGCGGATGGTCCTGGTGTTGTTTACACCATCATGATCATGCAATGTGCGCTGTCACGATGTCCCACGGGTCGTGACGACTCGAAGTCGTCGAACCAGCCCACTGCTCCGCGTACGAGGGATCCTTCAGTTTGCACTCACTCTTCGTAAGTTCCACAATATATCTGACATTCCTTGAAAACGACGGTGGTAAATACCCGTAGTGGTGAGTATGATGATTTTGATGATGATGGCGAAGGTGTTAAAGATGACGATGACAAGAAGTTTTACAGAATGCGATATGTGGATCTCTCTCTCTCTCTCTCTCTCTCTCTCTCTCTCTCTCTCACACACACACACACACACACACACACACACACACACACACACACACACAAACACACACACACACACACACACACACACACACACACACACACACAAGCGCAGGTGCGTATATGCACGGCAACCCACAACTATAAAAGTATTAAATGTATGTTCAGGGGAGGGGGGGGGGGGGGGGGGGCGGGGGGGATGCTATACACTACGAAGTTTCTTTATATCCACGTAGCTAGCTGTCCACCCACCTATCCACTGCAAAATGGATCGAAACCTGACAGCCTGAATGATCAAAATGTGTACGAGGCACTCTGCCTGAATGATAAACTGAATGATCAACTGTTTACGAGGCACCCTCAAGTCGATCATGGTTGAAGAAACATTCAAATACCGAGTTCACCTGGATCGTCAAAAGCCACTCAGCAGTTTGGTTTACAAGTTGGACGCTCCATTCTCCTGCAATGCTGGCAACTTGTTAACTTTTTACGTCCACGTAGGGAGGAGGTGGGGGAGGGGGTACAGACAGAAAGAAAAAGAGAGGACGGGAGGAAGGGTTGAATAGGGCGGGGAGGGGACAGCGGTGACCTTACTCACAGAAATGGAGAGAACACGAATGTGTGTCATTTATTCTTATCGGAGCAGCCCGATTAGACCTAACAACGACGAGGGTGTTGAGAAGGCTAGGTCTAAATGCGCCATCTATGGCTGTATAACGTTTCACTCTCTGTCTCTCTCTGTCTATGTCTGTCTGTCTGTCTGTCTGAATGTCTGTCTCTCTCTCAATCAATCAATCAAACAAAATGCCTTCGGTTCAGGAAGAAGGTAAATAAAAGACCATAAACGCACTTTAAGAAAATCGCCCGATACTACTTGTGTGTGTGTGTGTGTGTGTGTGTGTGTGTGTGTGTGTGTGTGTGTGTGTGTGTGTGTGTGTGTGTGTGTGTGTGTGCAAGTGTGTGTGTGTGTGTGGGGGGGGGGGGGGGGGGTAGAGCGGGGGTAGGGGAGGGGAGGCGTATGTTTGAGTGCGTGCGTACATTTGCGCACATGAGAGAGAGACAGGGGGAGGGAGAGAGAGAGAGAGAGAGAGAGAGAGAGAGAGAGAGAGAGAGAGAGAGAGAAGAAGAACAGACAGAAAACACACACACACACACACAAAAGTGGGGTCCAGACGGATGGGGAAAAGAGGGGGGGGGGGGGGGGGGGTAGACATACAGAAATAGAATAGACAGGGGGAGGGAGGGGGCTGTCAAACGCTGCCTTCATGGGGGCTTAGGCCATGCCGAGGTAAAGAGGTCCACAATCTGTGGACGCCAGCAGGCTCAGACGCGGTGAAGGGCTACTTGACGGTCACTCGACACCAGCTCTCAGTAGCTGACAACCGTGTCAACGTAGCCGCTGGCCTGTCCACTGCAACTAAATGGTCAATCCACTTGTGTCACACACACACACACACACACACACACACACACACACACACTGTCGGGCAGTTCTCCTAGCAGGTATTAGCCGGGTCAAGCGGGTCGCTTAATCTTGGCCACCTTTCAGAGAAAGGAAGGGTCCTGACGTTGTGGGAACAAGTCTTGAATGAATGAATGGGCGGACACTTTTGCTTTTGAGAACAATACGGCGATTTACATCGCGAGTCCCAAATGCTCAACCCGACTTCCGCCCAAGTGTGTGTGTGTGTGTGTGTGTGTGTGTGTGTGTGTGTGTGTGTGTGTGTGTGTGTGTGTGTGTGTGTGTACATACGCGTGCGTGCGTGTGCAAAAAGGAGGGGGTGAGATAAGGGGAGGGGGAAGTGGAAAACAGGAGGGAAGGGGGAGGCACAATTATGTTCACCAAAGATTGTCAAATGAGATGGCATATTTCAAGGACAGCGCCTGCAGATTTGAGAAAAAGTCAAATGAAAATGAAGTCAAGGACTGGGGACAGAGTTGAAATGGAAGGGGGGATGGTGAGGTGGTGGTGATCATACGGGGTCACAACCCCCCTACCACCTATCTCCCTGCCTACCACCCAATCCTCTTCTCCCGCCACCACCACCACAACACCACCACACAAACCGAATCGAATCCCACAACACACCTGACACCCATTCCTAATCAATGCATGTGCCTTTGCAAATTTCCCAAAAGAGTCCTTCAGTCCGGACATCGCTACAGGACGATGGCAGCTGCGTTTCTGGAACGCCCTACGTGGCTGTATACTAGTCACAAGGTGATGATGGTGACGACAGCGAGACCCATCTACAGAATGGAGAAGAGACGGCGATGAGTGGACACTGAGGCCACTGGCTTTTCCCCCGACAAACCCGATTCCAGAATCTGGATGAAATCAGCACTTTCTGTAGGTAAAGTATGTAATGCCAACGTCAAACAGCCGACCTTCATAGAGACCAAGCGGTAGGACATCTCGCTTGCTTAGCGTGTGTTTTGCTTTTCGGGGCTAGAAATGACAAGAGTTTGCTAGTCTCTTGTTGGACTCTTTTGCATGCGAGAAAAAAAGGGGCGAGAGTTGTAACGTCCTGTGACGGGTCCACGAAAAGTAAGACGTTCTCTGATTGATTCATAAAATGTGCAATCAAAACATTGATCCTTCAGCAAGACGAACAGCTTAAAGAGGTACCATATTGTTGATATAACTTGTCTTGCACCCGTTTTCTTTCCTCCCCTTGCCTCTTGCATCCCTCACCGCTGCTCGCGAGTTCTCATATCTATGAAACTCATCTCTGGTTCACATCTCAACACACAGTGATGGATCTGTCACATTTTAGTCTTAACATAGCGTTAACTCCTTAATTTTAAATCCGAACCACTGTACTGCCAACACGTTTATCTAGCAGGCAGTTTCGAGATACACTGATCATATCTCGTCCATATATAGTTTTCGCTCGCCGCGACACGTCGCACAGAAACGCCCACACTTAGCAAATTCGCGACAATATAGCCGTCTCGCGTCTACTAAACGTAACCCAGACTTCTTGTAGGCCTCATTCTGGCCTCAATCCTACCACATGACGAACGCGCTGAAAATCGCATTTTCATTGTTGGAACTAACTGTAGCCAGTAGATATTCCTGCAGTTGTCTTTTCTTTCTTTTTTTTTCTTCTTTTTTTTTTTCCAATTGCATTCTGCCATTAGTCGGGACCACAACAAAATTCAGAACGAATTTTCAAATGTCCTACAGCCTCCACTGTATAACTGAAATGTAATGTACGCGCCTTCACTGTCCCAAACCCATACTGCTTCTTTAATGTAGATTCTCAGACCCGATGACTAACTTCGTGCACTATATAAATAAACAGATAAAAGGTTGACGGTAATGCATACGACATGTCATGTGTCTAGTCATTTCAACGTGCAGTTCTTTCCAGAACAAGAAACAAAACAGTCCTGCCGTCTTCAGCTCAAGGCAAGGTACCCCAGCTGCCATCTCCTGTGAAGAAACGCAGCTCTGGATAACCTTAGACCTTGTGCAGAGGTCTCGATTTCACCCCATCGACTACTGCTCTGCTTCTCACCCATTTCATTGTCCTTGCTGGTAACCTTCCTACCAGTCTGATCACCAATACCCTGAGGACTCCGCTCTAATGAACTCTCTTAATGATGACACTCCGTTTGAACGCGTCACACTGAAGTATCTAGCCCCTAACCCCGACAGTCATCCTGACAATTCACCGTAATTCTTTCTCACATCAACGAGACTGCTCCTTCTCCACCTCTTTCTCGCGCTCGGCTTGGTTTTTGAAAGCCATCACTGTCGTCGAATTTTCTCTGAAAGGCGAGTATCCTTTCGCTGGCAAGTGCTCAGACAAATGCCGAATTGTACAGAAAAATTGAGACAATCTGTCTGTACGGCTGCCGCGGATCTTATCAGGGATTTCCCGTATCATTATTTTCAATGAGCTGTAGTCTGGCAGGCCAGCAGTTTTACATTCGCGCAGATCGTGAGGTGACCTGAGGTAGAACCACTTGCACCGTGTGACTGCCCGATCGACCTTCACCTCACTGACCTATATTTTGTTCTTAATCACGTTTGTTCCAAGGACACCAGCCTGTCTACTCTCAAAGTTCCTAATTCTCACTGCATCAGACGACCTACATTGAGTGTGTGTGTATGTGTGTGTGTGTGAGTGTGTGTGTGTGTGTGTGTGTGTGTGTGTGTGTGTGTGTGTGTGTGTGTGTGTGTGTGTGTGTGTGTGTGAGAGAGAGGGGGGGGAGGGGGGGAGAGAGAGAGAGAGAGAGAGAGAGAGAGAGAGAGAGAGAGAGACAGACAGACAGACAGGACAGACAGACAGACACAGACAGGCAGGCAGACAGACAGCGTTTATGCCTTAATTAATGTGTCCACGTAGGCGTATGTCTAACACTAAACTGTGAGACAGACGGCACTGAGTGTGTGCACGTTTATATCAAGCCAAGTCATAATGTTTATAGCCCAACCGACCACAATGGGGCCAGTGTGGGTGTGGATGTGGGCGTGTAATTGCAAGCATGTGTGTGTACTGTGTGCGCAAGCGTACAGAGAAAAAAAAAAGGTCAACAGACACTTACACCACCTACCACAACCAACCAACTTGTTATCTTCGAGAACCACCGGCTATTCTAAGATCCGCGCGTTATCGTCTTAACCCGTCCAGTTTTCCATAAATACGCTGAGTAAGGGAAATGTCCGTGTGTGCGTGTGTGTGTGTGTGTGTGTGTGTGTGTGTGTGTGTGTGTGTGTGTAAGAGAGAGAGAGAGAGAGAGAGAGAGAGAGAGAGAGAGAGAGAGAGAGAGAGAGAGAGAGAGAGAGAGTGAGAGTGTGTTGTGGTGTGTGTGTGTGTGTGTGTGTGTGTGTGTGTGTGTGTGTGTGTGTGTGTGTGTGTGTGTATGTGTGTATGCGTGCGTGCGTGCATGCGCGGGCGTGCGCGCACGCCTGTGCGTGCTCGCATAAGTGCGCGCGCACACATATAGTCTACACCTACGAGCAAATAAATTTGGGCACCTGTCACATTCCTGCGACGGGGAGGAAAAAGCGGACTGACTAACAAGTCCACTATCCTCTGCCGACACCAGGCTGTACAATGCCCTGCTTTCCTGTCGCCACTGTCACGGACAGAGAGAGAGAGAGAGAGAGAGAGAGAGGAGAGAGAGAGAGAGAGAGAGAGAGAGAGAGAGAGAGAGAGAGAGAGGAGAGAGGGGGTGTAGGGATGGGGTGGAGGGATGGGAAGGGAGTGGTGGAGATGCGGGGCGTGGGGGGGAGGGGTTGGGGGTTGGGGAGGGCGGGAGGTGAAGAGGGGAGAAATGCATTGCAACATCAGACACATCTTCATCTTGCTGGAATGGCAAGGGAGAGAAGCGGAACGTGGGTCAAAGAACCTGTCAGACACACAGACAGGAAGCAAAACCCACCCTGTCAGACACACAGACAGGAAGCAAAACCAACCCTGTCAGACACACAGACAGGAAGCAAAACCAACCCTGTCAGACACACAGACAGGAAGCAAAACCAACCCTGTCAGACACACCAGACAGGAAGCAAAAACAACCCTGTCAGACACACAGACAGGAAGCAAGAAAACAAAACAAACAACAATCTAAATCTTCATAAACAAAGTACGGGGGGGGGTGAGGGGGGGGGGGGGGGGGTCAGAAACAAAGTACGGGGGGAGGGGGGGGGGGGGGGGGGGGGGGGTGTGGGGTGGGTAGGGGGGGGGGGAGGGGGGGGGGGGGGGGGGGGGGGGGAGGGGTGGAGGGGTGGGGGGGGGGGGGGGGGGGGGGTGGGGGTGGGGAGGGCGGGAGAAGAAGAGGGGGGAGAATGCATTGGGGATTCAGACACATCTTAATCTTGCTGGAATGGGGGACGGAGGGCAGGGGGAGAAGCGGGAACGTGGGTCAAAGGGAACCTGGGACACACAGGGGGGGGGGGGGGGGGGGGGGGGGGGGGGGGGGGTGGGGGGGGTGTTGGGGGGGGGGGGGGGTGGGGGGGGGGGGGGAAAAAAAAACTAACCCTGTCAGGACCCAACAGACAGGAAGCAAAAACAGGGGGGGGGGGGGGGGGGGTTGGTGGGGGGGGGGGGGGGGGGGGGGGTGACAAGGGTGGGGGGGTGGGGGGGGGGGGGGGGGGTGGGGGGGGGGGGGGGGGTCAGATATATATAAACAAGTATCATAGATAGGATTTAAAGATTGTGCCTGTTCGTTTCTTCTTTATTGCTTGCTTGTTAACAAGTATACGTGGCCAACATCCCATCACCCTCCCTTTAAACAGGAAAAAACAAACAAACAAACAAACAAAAACCGGAAACGGAGAAAATGACAGAGACGAGTGCGGCACAGAGAAGCGGAAGTGAAGAGGGAAGTGGCGGGAAAAGGGGGACGGAGGGCAGGGGAACGAAGGGGTTGGGAAGGAAAGAAAACAAAATAACGAAGATATTTTGATTAATACGCGTTTTAACCGCAGCAATACATACATTCGCAAAACTCTACATGTTCTACATTGATTCTGACAGAACTAGGAGTAGAGAAGAGGAAAGGGAGAAAAAAAGGGAAAGAAAGGAAAGGATGGGAGAAATGGAGGGAAATGACAGGCAGAGGAGAGTCACAAGACAACAACAACTAATCGATGTTCAAATGGAAGGGGCGTGGTAGAATGGAGAGGGAGGTAGGGGCAGGGGAATTCGTGACAGGCAGATGTTATGATCAGAGGCATCAAGCTTGCAGCAATATAACCTACACTCTTCTTTAAAAAATAATAATAATGTGAAAATCAGGCCCTGTATTTACTGAAATCAATATACTCACCCCCCCCCCCCCCCCCCCCCTCCAGCTTCTCCTATGCGTGTGCGTATTTGTGAATCTGTGTGTGTGTGTGTGTGTGTGTGTGTGTGTGTGTGTGTGTGTGTGTGTGTGTATTGTGTGAGTGTGTGTGTGTGCGCGCGCGCGCGCGCGCGCGTGTGTGTGTGTGTGTGTGTGTGTGTGTGTGTGTGTGTGTGTGTGTGTGTGTGATGTATGTGTATGAAGAGAGAGAGAGAGAGAGAGAGGGTGAGAGAGGCAGACAGCAGACAGACTCTGAATGATGTTATGATTAGACCAAAGGGCCCTTTCAATACATGGGAACACAGAGAAAATATACATCCAAACCACACAAGAGAAAAGAGACAGGAAGTAGGGGGAGTGGAGAGAGAGAGAGAGAGAGAGAGAGAGAGAGAGAGAGAGAGAGAGAGAGAGAGAGAGAGAGAGAGGAGAGAGAGAGAGAGAGAGAGAGAGGGAGGAGGAGGGAGAGAGAGAGTGAGAAAAAGAGACAGACAGACAGAGACAAAGTGTGTGAATTGTTTCATGATTAGGCCACAGGGCCCTTTCAATACATCAGCACTCAAGAAGAAGCATACATCCAAAACCACGCACACACAAGCGACAGAGAGAGAGAGAGAGAGAGAGAGAGAGAGAGAGAGAGAGAGAGAGAGAGACAGAGAGAGAGAGAGAGAGAGAGAGAGATTATACACTCTCAGACACACAAAAGAGACAAAGAGAGGGTGGGGAGGAGGGTAGGGAAGGGGCGGTGAGGCAAAGAAAACAAGAGAGAGAAAAAGAGCACAGAATACGATGGACAACACGTAATTCGGAACATGGAGGAGAAGCACAACGACAACCAAAAAAACATCCCGATGGCACAGCAAGACCGGAAAAGAAGCACATGACAGTGACCGGATCTAATGTCACTCCAGAGTGAGATTCCGAGCTGTCTTTTCCTTTCTTTCACTTTATTCTGGGTTCCTGTTGATCTCAGCATCGATGCGCTGCAGCCAGGCCCCCGGCCGGCTTCCAGCCCTCTTTTCCAGTTCCGACGACTGGCCTCCACAATATAATGGAATGACAAGGCAGAGCGCGCGCATGCGCGCTGGGCTGCAAGAGTTAATTCCGACAGCAACCTGTTCGTTCGTCCGTGCGTGCCGCCGCCACTGCAGCTGCGAGCTACAGTTGTGCTGGTCTCAGTTTTAATTAACACAGCAAACACCGTTTCATCTGTTCTTTTTCCCCTCTTTTGGCTGGTATCAGTTTAATTAGCGCAGCAAACTCTGTGCAATCTTGATATATATATATGTGTGTGTGTGTGTGTGTGTGTGTGTGTGTGTGTGTGTGTGTGTGGTTGTGTGTGCGTGCGTGTGTGCGTGCGTGCGTGCGTGGTGTGTGTGTGTGTGTGTGTATACCCCCCCTATTTCTAAAATCTGAGACATAAGAGCAAGCTTTGTTTATAATTCAATATATATATATATATATATATATATATATATATATATATATATATATATATATATATATATATATATACGTTCTTCTGAAAACAAATATGGAAGAGAAGTAATTAACGTGTGTTTGTTTTGATTAAGAGCCATAGAAGCGACAGACAGCGAAAGCAGACTGCAAACTGTGACAGACAGACAGACAGACAGACAGAGACCGGCCGGAGACCGACCGACCCACCAACAAGGATAGGGAAAGCTGATAAATGAGACATACAAATAGATATACACACAAACTGACTACTACAGAAAGATCTAATGACGGAATCTAAAGCCTCTATCCCCCATCCCACACCCGCTCTCACTCTGCGCCACGCAGAGGGGTAAAAAAAAAACAAAACAAACAAACAAAACAAAACAAAACAAACAAAAAAAAACACCGAAGCAAACAAAAAGCCAAATCCCTGGAGACTGACAAATGTCCGTCGGGGAAGGATGCGTCAAGCGAAGTCGTCGGTCAGTGAGAACACTTAGTCAGCAAGCAACATCAACATGCAGGAAAGCTAAGCGGCTTGTACATCCTGATAGCTGGTGCCACACCAGACGCCATTGTCACTTTGACAAGGACACCGCAGACTGAGACTCTTCGCTTACACCAATCCTTTTTTTTTTTTTCTTTTTTTTTTTTCAGCATCATTGCATGATTTGGTCAAAACCGCGAGATCAACTTCAGCGAAAAAGAAAAAGAAAGCAAAAACAAAACAACAATAAAAACAGTTGTCTGTCCGCTAAAATTTACTGAATCTCACGACATCACTGAAACAGTTTTCTCTACTCAGGAGTTCCGGGAAAGCGATGTTTCATATGAGCGCCCTTGATTAATTTCCTCAAGTCTTATTCTCACTCGAGGAAACAGAACCAACCCTTGACTACTTTCACCCTTTGTGAGTAGATCGGAAACAGCTACTGAAACTGAAACCGATAATGAAATAAGGTCCAACCATATATGATTCCCTTTGGTCGATTTTGCTCAACGAAGATGCGAAGACACTCGATTCAACAGGAACGGGGCGGGGGGGATTCGATTTAAAAACAAAAAAACGCCTTTGAATGGTGTGTGGTACGCCTACTTGACCCTCTCTCTCTCTCTCTCTCTCTCTCTCTCTATATATATATATATATATATATATATATAGTATATAGTATATATGTATGTATGTATGTATATATATTGTCTTTCCTTGTCATCGTCCGTTCTCTCGGCGTTTTTTTCAATATGGCTGGTTATATAACCGCTCAACTCCGGGAAGCAAAGTCACTAATCCCCCGAAGGAAAGAGTTCGTGAGTACCTACCACCCCTCTCAACCCCCAACGCCCCACTCTATCCCCGCCACTCCCCTCCCCTTTCCTGTCTTTGATGGGCAAAGAAGCTGAAGTTCTTTCATCTGAATGGAAACTGTACATAGTAAAAGCTTAGAATATGCCTTCAGACCATAAATACCGCACGAGACAACTCACTCTCTCTCTCTCTCCCTCTCTCTCTCTCTCTTAAATATTGATTCTTAAATATTGATTACAGTATTATTGTCAAAACCAACAGTCCAGTACAAGTTTCCAGAAGCGAAAAAGGATGGGGTAAAACAATCAAAAAAGGCGTTCTTTTTACTAGTGCTAGTGCTATTGCGTTAGTAAGCGCTTAAAGAAATCAAACATCTAGGAACCTAGTAGACTGCGTGTAAAACTTGGCATCACCCGAACTGCCCTGATGCGAATCATACGGGTGCGGGCGTTTAGCAGCTCTTGTCACCGGCGACTTCCTTGTCTTCTGTGGATGATCGAATTAGGTAGGACGCCCAAGAAGGAAGCGAAGGCGCTAGAGGCTGACGCTGGCTAGCATTTTTTTTCCCCCTCTCACGGCTCTTTCCGTTGTTCGCTTTATTGGATCAGCGGCTACATCATACCCATCAGAGAACCAACTTCTTTTAGATATTGATTACGACCCCCACCCCCCCCACTCCATCTCTCTCTCTCTCTCTCTCTCTCGCTCTCTCTCTCTCTCTCTCTCTCTCTCTCTCTCTCTCTCTCTCCTTTTCCCGTGAACTTAGTCGTAATGCTATTGGTACTGTTCTCCTCCTCCTCATAATTATCATCATCACCATAAACGTCACCAGAACGATTTTTCTCTTTTTATGCGAGTGCCTTTTTCACCTTTGCAATGTAAGTCTCTCCCTTTCTTTTCAGCCTCCCCCCTCAATCCAAGATTAACACACAGTCACCAAAAAGGCAGGCTTAAAATTAATAATCATTCTGTCTGATGGTGACCCAGCTCCCCCCCCCCCCCCCCCCCCCCCCCCCCCCCCACCCCCCTCAAAACCAAAACCCGCATCTCTCTCTCTTTCTCCCTCCCTTTCTCCCTCTCTCTCTAACAGAAAATCACGTCATACTATCTTTGTTGTTGTTACTGTTATCATCATTACTATTATTGTTGTTGTTGCTGTTGTTGTTCTTGTTACTATTATCATTACTTCAATATCAACATCACAATTAAAAAAAAAAACTGCTGGTGATAGGATATCAAATTCTCGGCCTACGCTTGTTATTGTTGTAGTTATTTCTGTCTGTTTTGTTAATTCCACCCAGATTAAGCTTTTTCTTCCTCAATCGTTTTCTATTTCTTTCTTCTTGTAATTATAGCCAGTCGATTACGTGATTTTGTTTTTTTTTCGGGCAACGCTCAGGGAGCAGATGCCGTGTCCAGCAGACACCGGCCACAGGAAACGACTAGGCACATATAAAAGCATGATAATGGTTAATCCAGAATAAATGAATCGATGGTAATGACACTAGCAGGAAAGATGGAATAGGCCGCAGAACGATCCCAGCGAATTTCGGTGCAGATCGATGGTGCGGATCCATGTCAAAGAGCGGATCCAGGATTTCTTCTACCTTGGTGGAGGTCTGTGCTCTCTCGAGAGCTCCGCTAGCTTTTAATCATAACAGTGTTCTAGGGCCAGAAAGGGGATAACTGGAGGGGGAGACGAGGGGCAGAGGGTGGGTGGGGTGTCGCCGGTGTCCTGTCAATACGACCGAGATGAGACGTACCTCAACATCGTTTAGACTAAGCTGTCCCACCCTTGTACAGGCTGGCTTTCACTCTCAAGATGGAGCACCTTGGTCAACATCGTTTGAGGTGTTCGGCTGCTTTCTGTACAATCTTACGTGCTGATCTCGACTCGAGTGCTTCCACTTACGGGGCAACCTTGCGGTGTGCCACTGTCAGTGACAGTTCCGCCCCCCACATACTTTACAGGAACACGCCCACCCTCACACACTTTCCATGGAAACGCACGCGCCCACACCTGCCTTTGTCATAGCACGCGCCCACACCTGCCTTTGTCATCATGTGTACGGACAATTGTCCAGTGCAGACGAGTTACTTATGGAAAGAAAAAGGCAAACGTGCATGGCAATAAGACAACTACGCATGCATGCACATGCGCGCACGTACACTCTCTGCGCAAGTGCGCAGGCAGGCAAGCAAACACACACGACCGGAGGATGCATGAGATAGATTGGTGGAGAGAGAGAGAGAGAAGAGAGAGAGAGAGAGAGAGAGAGAGAGAGGAGAGGAGGAGAGAGAGGGAGAGGGAGGGGGAGGGAGGGAGAGAGAGGGGGGGCGGTCACCAAACGTTCTGTACGCCCCGCCTCTCCTCTCAGTCTTCTCCCTCCTGTTGTTGTTCCATTCTTCTTTCCCAGACTGTCAACGAAATGAACTTCCATGAACGACAATACAATACGAGACATCTCTCTCAATCCATCGAAATTAACTGATTTTAAGAAGAACGCACGGAGATCATGTGTCGTCCGTTATACGTTGACTTAGAATAGAGGAAAGCTCTGTTCTATGGCTACTTCTTTTCACCACCATGGATACACAGCCTGCTTCACTCAGATACTTCTTCTGTCTCCAGAAAGTCTTTTGCAACTCGAGCCCGTCAGACATGATACATATATATATACATGTAATATTGTATCAACACTGTTCAAGCCTGGATGACTTTTCATGTAGTTTGTAACACACAGCCGACCAGTGCGCTATATCAAATTTGTCGCTCTATCAAAATCAACAACACGGTTCACTCAAAATCAATTAACTAATCTATTAATTGGGTAATTAATTAATCAATTAATTGATTAAAAAAAAAAAATATACAGATAGATAGATAGATAGATATAGATATATATAAAGCAGATTTTATACTCTGACACACGAAAAAAAGTTTTAAAAATCTTTTCCTCTGAAAATCTTGCATGAACATTTCTCTTTTAACAGAACTCAAGTCAGATTTTGTATAACATCTCTAAGCAGGGTTTTTCATGGAATCTGCGGCAAAGCTGACATCATTCTAAGTGTTTTATGTATGATATCACGCACGCGCCAATAGTGTTTAAAGAACATGTTTTGTAGTGAGTGGGCACGTCACATGGAATGCACCAAGGAGCCCTGCATGACACGAGGCAAGCTAAGCAAAATGATGACAACACAGAAGCTTTTCTGTCTTAGAAAGAGTTTTCCTAATCCACAATCTATACAAATAGATGAGATCCCATTGTCTAATTCTGCCAGAAATCTTGGATTCGGAACTTACTGACTACACGTTTCTCAACAAACATGATGCACAACTATGCCAGTCAACTTACATGGACATTCTTAGAACCTGTTCCATTCACAGCAGTCTGTTCGAGCAACTGAGATTCTATAAGTATGCTCTTCTGTCCTTTCAAAACTGGAACTACTGCAAAGCCATTCGTTCCGGATGCCCTGAGTACATGAGCTTTAGTTAAGATCTCTGCAGACAGATTCTGGTTCACGCAGCAAAGAGACGTGATGACGCAAAGCTCTTCAAGGCTGTAGCCATTTGTCCACACAAGCGATCAAGGTACTGGTTAAAAACAAACGCGATTGGTCTGAACAACTAGCAATTAAAAAAAAAAAAAAAAAAAGGCCTGCAAAATCCCTGGGATATCCACCAATCCCCTTTGAACCGATTTCGTTTGCCGCCTTCTGGTCAGCAATTCGTGCGCCTCTTCAAAGTAAAACTCACGAGCATTCTTTTGTCCCATCAACAGCTCCACTGAATTCGTCGTCGTCACCGATCCTTTGGAATGGCTCCCATGCTCAATTTACATACACTGATGGGTGTGGCTGGTCTGCATTCGGCTCCTCTCGTCGTCTGTGCTTGTGGGTGCAATACAAGGGGGTTTGTAGGATTGTGCGTGATCGTTAAAGGACGTTTGTGTTAGTACATGGAAGTGTTCAGTGCGGTGAAAGTAACGACATGGTAACG
>JADBJO010000184.1:965000-967500 GCA_016801955.1 Conus betulinus | reverse complement strand
AGACAGAGAGATAACAGACAAACAGAGAGAAAACAGGCAGCAGGCAGGCAGACAAGACAGACAAACACACAGCACACCAGGACAGAAAGAAACGTGTCAGGTGTCAGTGGGTGATGGACGACTTTTTATAAGGCAGGATGAGGGGTGTGGGTGGTGTGCACGAGGGAGAGAGAGAGAGAGAGAGAGAGAGAGAAGAGAGAGAGGAGAGAGAGAAGAAAGAGAGAAAGAGAGGGAGACAGAGAGAGAAAAAAAAGAGAAAAGAGAGACAGAGACAGAGAGGGAGTGAAAGACATGGGGGGGGGGGGGGGGGGGAGGCAAAGCAGACAGACAATGAGAACGTTGTTTTGCCTGAATGAATGGTGAGACTTACGTCGTGTCAGCCGTAGCCTATTAAGCAGCACCACCAGGTGTTCCCACACAGCCCGTCTGTGCTCAGTGAGGAAGGACCCAGCAGTACAGGGCTGGAAGACATGGCGTGTATGCAGGCGATGATCCAGCGCCTATCAGCCCAGCTACCACCTACCTCTTCCCTGAGTGGCCCTTACTATCCTTATCACTCACTAACTAATAAACGCCCTCCTGAGTCTCTCTCTCTCTCTCTCTCTCTCTCTCTCTCTCTCTCTCTCTCTGTCTGTCTGTCTGTCTGTCTGTCTGTCTGCGCACCAATGCACACGCACACGCACACATACACACATTATGATAAATAAGTGTTACGATAATTGATGCTAGGGATTTATTGTCGCTACCCTGATAACTGATTGTAGTACTGTTAGTGTTCGTCTTGCTTTGTATCCACATCTTGGAAATGTAAATAAAAAAATTATAAATAAAGAAAAATAAAATAGATTAAAGTAAAAATTTTTAATTGATATTATTGATGCATTGTAGTTGTCTATTTATCAATCTTAGCAGCTTGTTGTGTGTTAATGTTTTACAAAGGGAAGGAACTCTCTTAACTCTCTCTCTCTCTCTCTCTCTCTCTCTCTCTCTCTCTCTCTCTCTCTCCTCTCTCTCTCTCTCTCTCCTTCGATTAGTGATAGGTGGGATCGCTTATTCTGTCTTGTGTGTGCTGATTTGCTTTTCTTCTTTGAAAACAATTTCTTTATTCTTGTTTCTTGTTTCAATCGCTTTTTTTTCCCCCCTTTAAATTCATCAACGCCTCAATGTTAATGGAGGAACAACTCATCAACTTTCTAATGTATTTGTGAATATATGTGTGTTTGTTAACAGTTTTTGTCCGTTTTAGTCGCTAGTCATGCGTAGTCCCTTTGCGGGCAAGGGCCGTATGAAAAAAATAACATGTATTTGCTTATCTGTTACCCTTGGAAATAAAGATCATCATCATCATCATCACCATTTCACTGTCTCTGTCTCTGTCTGTCTGTCTGTCTGTCTGCCTGTCTATCTGTCTGTCTGTCTGTCTGTCTTTCTCTCTCCTCCTCTCTGTCTGTCTGTCTCTCATCTCTCTCTCTGTCTCTCTCTCTCCTCTCTCTCTCTCTCTCTCTCTCTCTCTCCTCTCTCTCTCTCTCAATCTAGGTGGTCCGCACCGGGACGCCACCCCTTATCATAACAAACCAAGGCAGTCCAATACTGACCACCTGTAGGCTTATTTCCTGTTTCTTCCTTTCTGTCTATCTGTCTGCCATCTCTGTCTGTCTATGTGTCTATCTGTGTGTTGGGCTGTGTATCTGTGTGTCCGTCCGTCTGTCTGTCTGTCTCTGTCTCTCTGTCTGTCTCTCTGTCTGTCTGTCTGTCTGTCTCTCTGTCTTTCTAACTGTCTTTGTGTCTGTATCTCTCTGTCTCTGTCTGTCTCTCTCTCTCTCTCTCTCTCTCTCTCTCTCTCTCTCTCTCTCTCTCTCTCTCTCTCTCTCTCCGGTGCACACTAACCACACCTCTCATCCTGCCCTCCCAAGGTACTCCATCACTGCTGACCACCTGTGTTCCACGTTTCTTTCTGTCTGTCTGTCCGTCTGTCTGTCTGTTTTGACTGTCTACTTGTCTGTCTGTCCCTGTCTGTCTGTCTGTTCTGTCTGTCTCCTCTCTCTCTCTCTCTCTCTCTCTCTCTCTCTCTCTCTCTCTCTCTCAATAGTTTATTACATCTCCTGTTCCCCTCGACCCCTTTCCTACCCGCGTGCGCGCGTGTGCGCGTGTATGTGTGTGTGTGTGTGTGTGTGTGTGTGTGTGTGTGTGTGTGGTGTGTGTGTGTGTGTGTGTGTGTGTGTGAGTGTGTGTGTGTATGTGTGTGTGTGGTGTGTGTGTGTTTTTGTGAGAGTGTGTGTGGTGTGTGTGTGTGTGTGTCGCGCTCGTGCGTGAATTCACGCTCTCTCACCATTACCAATATGTTAAATGACATTACCCAGAATGTGTCCTGGTAAGCTACGTACAATAATGATTTCTGCCCGCCCTTCTACACCTGAAACCACAATGATGTCCTCTCTCTCTCTCTCTCTCTCTCTCTCTCTCTCTCTCTCTATCTCCTCTCTCTCTCTCTCTCCTCTCT
>JADBJO010000184.1:932500-942500 GCA_016801955.1 Conus betulinus | reverse complement strand
CAAAATGGATATATACGATGCTACCTCATTGAAAATAAGTACTTTGATGTCTAATGATGACCTTCAGGTTGAAATTGCGAAATATGTATATGATGTGCTGCTTTACATAATGACTTTGTATGTAAAAAGAACAAATCATTATTTCCTTGGACGATGAGTTGTTTGATCATCGCCTTCTTGTGTCCATAAATCCTTTAATGGTGTTTAGTGACAATAAAGAAAGTTTCAAGTTTCAAGTTTGGACAGCAACAAAAGTGGACGGGACGGCTCGGCATCAACAGCTGTATGACAACGCTAGTTAATCACACCGTTGGAACTTCACATGCTCCGTGAATTCTCCCCAAACATGAACGCAGGTTCCGATTCACCTATAATCAGCTGCCAGATATCACACTCTGCAGATGATGAACGACCGAAGCACATCACTTTCAAAGAAGAAAGATATCTTGCCTCTCAGGTACAAATAGCATCCTATCTGCCATGCCGCTTAGCTTCCAGGATGTGAAGCCACACTTCAAAGCACAAAATAGCTCCATCGGTTTGAACTGGATTCACACGTGAGTTAGAAAGATAACAAGAAAATGCAGTGCGGGTCGTTGGTGAGCGGATTCTGGAAGAATACAAAAAAAAAAAAACCCGCAGGGAGTGTCATGTGCGATGAACTGATGACCTCAGGTATGAACTATGTCTTTGGGTGCATGTTGGGGATTACACGACATCACACACAAACACTAAGCTAAAAAGTAAGAGCACGTGGTGTTACATTTGAAATAATGTGTCACACTTTGAAATAATAAATTTTCCCTGCATCTTTTTTGACATTTTGCGTTTTGGAAAACTGGGTTGTGAAATTGATTTGTCTGCTTATTTTCGGTAATCTGTTTTAAGGCTGATGCTCTTAGATGTCACTTTCTGTCCACAGATGGCCTTTGAAGTCAGCTGGGCTATAGACACCGTGGAGTGCATTTAATCAGATTGAGGGAGCAATTATCCTATTAATTAGTGGGTTTGGAAAGTTCTTTGCTCCACATGTCGAACAGTGCTGTAGAACAGTATGCAAAAGGTGGAACCAGAATTTGCAGATCTTGAACACCTCTCTTGATGAACAGATGCCAGTCAATGATATAAGCTGCTGGAATATTTCCGTTTCAGTTCATGTTGCTAATGGCCCTGCCGACCGCCAAGGGCCAAATCAGGGCTGCGACTTCATTGAAATCAACTCTCAAAAAGGAATATCTCCATAATTGACAACAGCGTGAATTGACAACCGGAAAATCTGCATGGTTTACGACAGAAAGGGCTAGATCGTACATGTGAATGGGACTAGGGGGTTCCTTCACTTCATGATTAGGGTAAGAAGGACTAGATTATGTTTCTTCATGGAACAACTGAAATATCTGATTACCTTAGGATTTCTGATTCATATTACTCAATGGAACAATTGGAACGTCGCCATGATTGATCATGTTTCTTCTGGGAACAACCGGAATACCTCTTTGATTATTTCAGGATTGTCTTGATCGTGCGGTGTTTTTTTTTTTTTTTTAATTTTAAGAATGGAATATTTCCTTGTATAGGTAGAGCAGAAATAACTAGATCATCTCTTAATGGAACAACTGGAATATTTACATGATAAATGCAGGAGCGACTTGATTATATCTCTTAACTAATTAACGGAAACACCCGGAATATCTCCATTCATTAATGCAGGAGGTTTCTTAAAGGAAGAAATTGAATATCTCCATAGTTTGGGGCAGGAATGAACTAAATCATCATTCTGTATGGATTAACTGGAATATTTTCTTGATTAAACACAAAAGTAGCAGATTATACTACTTAACGGAACAATCGCAACCTCTCCATGATTAATTCGAATACCTAGATCATACTTCTTAACGGAACCATTTAGAACTAGTACCGCTTTAACTGTCATCGAATGCTTTCATTGTGAACTAACATGATCAATTAATCATCGCTACAAACGTTACTTGTCAATTGCCGTGTGATATTAATCATACTAATCAGTGCAGCAAACGTTTTCCACTATCAGCTGACATCATCACATTTTGCTGTCGCTGTTACACTTCCTCGGTGCCACTGCAATGGAACAATTGGAACGTCGCTATGATTGATCATGTTTCTTCTGGGAACAACCGGAATACCTCTTTGATTATTTCAGGATTGTCTTGATCGTGCGTTGTTTTTTTTTTTTTTTTATTTTAAGAATGGAATATTTCCTTGTATAGGTAGAGCAGAAATAACTAGATCATCTCTTAATGGAACAACTGGAATATTTACATGATAAATGCAGGAGCGACTTGATTATATCTCTTAATTAATTAACGGAACACCCGGAATATCTCCATTCATTAAAGCAGGAGTGTTTCTTAAAGGAAGAAATTGAATATCTCCATAGTTTGGGGCAGGAATGAACTAAATCATCATTCTGTATGGATTAACTGGAATATTTTCTTGATTAAACACAAAAGTAGCAGATTATACTACTTAAACGGAACAATCGCAACCTCTCCATGATTAATTCAGAATACCTAGATCATATCATACTTCTTAACGGAACCATTAGAATATAGTACCGCTTTAACTGTCATCGAATGCTTTCATTGTGAACTAACATGATCATTAATCATCGCTACAAACGTTACTTGTCAATTGCCGTGATATTAATCATACTATCAGTGCAGCACGTTTCCACTATCAGCTGACATCATCACATTTGCTGTCGCTGTACACTTCCTCGGTGCACTGATGTCGTCACTATTTTAACTGTCACTATGCACATCCACTCTCAGTTGACAGTCATTACATCATGAGCAGGCAAATACACACATGTATTGTCAGTTTACGTCGTCACGACATTAACGCCTCTATACACTTCCACTGTCAATAAAATTATGTCACCGCAACAGTGATTTTCGCTAAAAGCGGCTACTGACATCATTACGTTTATTGCCACCCGCCACTGTACTCTTCTACTATAAATTAACTTCATCACAACATGAATTGAGGCTTCACACATTCACTGTGAACTTATATTATTTCAATATTGACAGCTGCTTACACTGCCATAGTCAGTTGATTGTCAATAACTATACACTCTGTTGACTTCTCTTGACATTAACTGCTGTTACACAAATCAAAACGAAAACAGGACACAACGGATGGTTTGCCTCTGTTAATAATAGACAGACAGACAGACAGACAGACAGACAGACAGACAACCAGAGAGACAGAGAGAGAGAGAGAGAGAGAGAGAGATAGATAGATAGATAGATAGATAGATAGAGAGAGATAGATAGATAGATAGATAGATAGATAGATAGATAGATAGATAGATGGATAGACAGTTTGGAGTGATGTGTGCCTTTGTTCCGCTACGGAGGATAAATTTAGGCTGTGGATGATAACTGTTCTTTTACTTTTTCTTAAAAAGAAAAAGAGAATAGTAATCTCTCTCAGGACAATATTTTCTCTATCATGCATGTGTGTGTGTGTGTGTGTGTGTGTGTGTGTGTGTGTGTGTGTGTGTGTGTGTGTGTGTGTGTGTGTGTGTGTGTGTGAGTAAGTGCACGCATGCCTCATGGCTTTAGTGTTGAGAACTTCTTTTGCAACTACCTAACACTCTCGGTGCCCTTTAAATGCTGTCAGTCGATGCCCGTGTCGGAAATGACCTTTCCAACTTAACTGTTTCCGCATGTGACTGCGCTGAATAAGAGGGAAAAGGTCACGCCACAGTGTTGCTGTAGAAATATCAATGAATGGAGTTGTGGACCCAAGTGTGCAAATATTGAACAAGAACACACACACACACACACACACACACACACACACACACACACACACACACACACACACACACATCCCTAGAAGCCTCTCTCTCTCTCTCTCTCTCTCTCTCTCTCTCTCTCTCTCTCTCTCTCTCTCTCTCCTGGGTCCCCATTCTAAGCTCAAACGAACAAGCAAAGTCCGAATATTGCACTTTAGGTTTGCATTGTCCACCCATAACTGCTCACCCACGCGGCTTTCACGGTTCAATGAGCTGAGCAGGTCATCGCTTTGTCCAAGCTTAGTGCACTGAAGCATTTCCCATGTTCGCACACTTGTGTGTTCACATGTAGCTGCCGCCGTCCCGCGGCGTCATTGTCCATTCTTATGCAACACAACGTGAATCAAAACCTTTTTTTTTTCTCTCAAAGAGAGAGAGAGGGGGGAGAGAGAGAGACTGAGAGAGAGAGAGAGAGAGAGAGAGAGAGAGAGGAGAGTAAAAGATACTGTGGTGCCAGTGTGGTACACCATATTCCTCCCTCCCTGTCAGTAGTTTTTCAACAGCTCCATCCTCATTCAAGTCCTCCTTTCCCTCTGAATTATCTCTTTCTGTTCTGTTTGTTGTCCATATTATTCTCCTGTTACCAGTGCGGGATTGAGTATGATATATGTGTTTAATGTTTAATTGAACATTCCCAAGAATCGTATGGAATCAAGATAGTTAGCGATTTGGTTTTTTTGTTGTTGTTGTTGTTGTTGTTGTTGTTGTTTTTCCTCTTCTACACAAGACCCTATGTTTCTGACGTTTTCGATCGGGTTTCACTGTCTGTTCTACACAAACACTGGTATCACTATCATCTGTAGATGAAGAGTAAATCCGTTTGTTTTTGTTGTCACTCATTTCACAGAACACTTCACAGAGAACACAATTTCATGCCGTACTCCAAGAATTAGCACACAAACACCACAGGGCACTTCCGTTTGAGCGACGTCACTGTCCAAACACAACACTGTGTCGGTACATCTGTACTGTTAAACCACCATTTCCTCTCGACGCCACATCCTGTGTTGTTTTTTGTGTCGCCCGTGCCCGATGCAGCCGTCGGGTTCTCTGAAAAAAATCATACTGGTCGACACGTTAATCACTCACTGAGATTTCTGTGCACTTGAAATGTCAATACAACTCGTAATTAAGACAAACTTAATTAATTATGCGCAGAGACGTGAAACTGGCTACTGCACCACTCGTGAGCGAGAACTCACCTCCCTTGTTAGTAGTTAGCGATTGTTGTTTGCTGTCTTAGTTCTTTGGTAGTTCTGCTTGTGTGGTTTATCTTCATTCTTGATATACAATTATCGTCTCAATGCTGCCACTTATACGTATATGACTAACTATATATCTATCCATATAGCTATCTGTCTATCTAGAACTCTCTCACGCTCTCTCTCTCTCTCTCTCTCTCTCTCTCTCTCTCTCTCTCTCTCTCTATATATATATATATATATATATATATATATATATATATATATATATAGATATATATATATATAATTTCTGTAATGTATCTAACCTGTCTTGGACTTTGTGTGTTCTTGTCAAAATCCGGCAGTAGTCACCTTCTTTCCGTCACATCTTGAAAATAGGACCCAGCGTGTTTACTTAAACGGTACTTATTCTTCTGAAGGAATAGTGAGCTGTGGTGTTCCGCAAGGCTCTGTCCTCGGACCTCTTCTCTTCTGTATTTTCATAAATGACCTACCGATGCACATATCTCACAATGATGTCATCTGTGATCTTTTCGCTGACGATAGCTCTCTTCACTGTAGTGATACAAACATCATATCTGTACAAATATCGTTACAACAAAGTATAACGGATGTCTTAGAATGGTGCAACCAAAACCGAATGGTCCTTAATCCGCACAAAACAAAATGTATGGTCCTAACGAGACAGAAATATCAACGACAGCATCTTATGTTGAGCCTAAAAATGAATGAAACCTTGATCGAGCAGGTTACCGAACATCGTGTCTTAGGCGTGATCATCGATGAGAATTTTAAATGGCAATCACATATAAATCATGTTTTCCAAACAGTTGGCTCGCAATTTGTTTTTACTCCATGAACTCAGTTATTATGTTGAACCACACATCCGGAAATTATTTTTTGAAGCCCATTGCCTTTTTCACATCAACTATGTGTCCACTGTCTGGAGTGGTGCCGGTGAACATCACATAAAAAAGATCAACTCTATGTATAGACGGGGAATTAAGCTGATTCTTCCCGACAAGTCTCTCTCGACCACGAGCAAATTCGCAAAACTAATGATGTTACCACTGCAGAGCCAACTGACCTATAATAAAGCAGTACTAATGTTTTAAAGTCCATGCAAACATGGCGCCAACATATCTTGCTGAGTTTATCCAAATGGCAACAATGCGATATGATTCAAATAATTACATTTTACCACGTGTCCGCATTGATTTGTTCAAATCTAGTTTTGCATTTTTGGGTCCATGTGTGTGGAACTCTCTTCCTCCGTCTGCCAAAACATGTCAATCACTGCCGTCCTTCAAATCAGCAATACTTAAACATTTACTTGAACAATAAATCTAACCTTTTGACCATAGTCTCAACGCCCTACTTTTATGCTTGCCTCTGTATTAGCTAATGAAAATGTGTGTACGTGCGTGCGTGCGTGTGTGTGTGTGTGGTGTGTGTGGTGTGTGGGTGTGGGTGTGGGTGCGCGTGCGTGCGTGTATGTGTGGGGTGTGTGCGTGCATGTGAACGCGCACGCGTACGTGTCTGATTGTGTTTGTGTAAAATTTTTTTTTTTTTTTTTTTTTTTTTTTTTTTTTTTTTTTTTGTCATTATTATTTATATTATTATAACTATTGTTATTGTTATTATTATAATGTTGCTATATTCTTCATTGTTTCTGCCATTATTAATATGTGCAGTTTGTCTAGTTGAATGTTGTTAGAATAGCAAGGAAAGATTGGAAGAATAGCACTGCCTAAATGGAAATGTTCCTGTGGTGCCAGTCTCCTTTCCAAATATCTCCTGACAGGCGGATAATTTTCGTGTTAGCCGTGTATGTACTTCATGGTCATCCAAGTGATCCAAGTATTGCAATTACTCTTGCCAACAGCAGTGTAATTTAGAATGGAAAAAGTCCATTTCCCATGCCTTCATGGGACCAAATCCTGTCGTCGTCTGTCTGTAGCTGAGATGGGGGGGGGGGGGGGGGGGAGTGGTGAGAGGTAAGGGGGGAGGGGGGGGAGAGGGATGCAAGCTTGATGGATGGCTGAAAGGAGATGCTGGTTATGCAATTGCATGTTGTTTACAGCACAGCAGATCTCAGAGGACATTTGAGATCTTACACGGTGGGGGCGAGACAGGGGTGTGTAGAAGAAAGGGGGAGGTGTGGGGGTGGAGAGAAGAAGAGGAGAGGGGGGGGGGGGGCGGGGGCGTATGTAGAATCTAATGCTAGGAGAGGTGTGTCAATAATGATGATGTCCATGCTTCATCCCTCATTTTCCCCCAGCCCTCAATCTCTCTTAGCTGTCGGGCACTGGTTTGTGTGAACACCATGCCCAGACACACTGCTGGATGTGTGAATCAAGTTTCTTTTTCTGGCCAACGAACACATAGGATTTAGGGGGGGGGGGGGGGGGGGGGGGGGGGGTATTACGCTATCCACGCTTTCACAGCTTTTATCTAAGCTATATAGCTCTGTGGGTTTTTTTCCCACTTCTGCTTGTTATTCCTCTTTGTATCTTTCTTCACTTTCCATACCCCCCCCCCCCCCCCCTCTTTTAAGACCCACTCCCTCTCCTCCATCTCACCCTCCTGTCTCTTTTTTTTCTCTATCTCTCTTTGTGTGTGTGTGTCTCTCTCTCTCTCACTCTCCCTCTCTCCTTCTGTCTCTCGTATCTCTTTCTCTCTGTCTGTCTGTCTGTCTCTGTCTGTCTGTCTGTCAGTCTGTCTCTCTCTCTCCCTCTGTAGTTCTACCTCTCTCTCTCTCTCCTCCTTCCCTCTCTCTCTCTCTCTCTTTCATTTATTTCTCTTTCTCTGTTTGTTTCTCTGTTTTTTCTGTATGCCTCTCTCTCTCTCTCTCTCTCTCTCTCTCTCTCTCTCTCTCTCTCTCTCTCTCTCTCTCTCTCTCACACGTTTCTGTCTCAGTTTCTTCCAAGTCTTGACATATCTCCAGCTGCAAAACATTACTTTAACCATTTACTTCATATAATTTGATTTTTTTTTTCATCCCAATATACTGAGATAAAAATAGAATGAAAACAGAGAATAAAACTTTGTCAGAGGTAATTAAAAGAGGTGGAAAGAAAGAAAATAAGTAATAAAAAAAAACAGAAGAATACAAAAAAGATCAAAGACCTCTGCCAATTTCTAGTGGACGCTGGATCTAGCTTGTGAGCTAATAGTGCACCATGGATCTTTCACAAATTTGATAGCTTCATCCTTGGGCCATGTACCATCCTTCCACCAAATTGTGTTAAAAATTGTCGGGAATTGTTTGCAGTATCAGGTGACAGAGAGTCAAATCACTAGGTACAGTGTCAACGTATCCTCCTAGACAAAACAAAATGTAAAATGAAAAGTAAGAAGCAAAAGAAACGAGGGGCAGGAAGACAGCACACATGAAACAAAGAAAGACAGATAACACACAGGCAGACAGATTTTTAAAAGAAACGAACACAAAAATGATCAAACCAGTAAGCTGGTCAGACAAATGAAAGAACATGGAACAAATACAAATCCCAAAAGAGAGTTTGAAGAAAAGGAGAAAAAAAGAAAGGAAAACTTAGTATTGAAAAGCCTAAAAAAAAAAACTATAGCAAAAGAAAACCTCAGCTGGAATCGATATGCCGCAACATCAGTGGAAGGTAAATCTTGTCTCATAAAAACCTGTTTGTCCAAATCTCACATTTCCTCCCCTGTCCCAAATCTTATTACAGCTACAAGGCGTCGTCAAATGAACCACTGCTGACCACAAAAGCTTGCCTCCAAATTTACACCTCTGCATTTGGAATCTCTTGGGGCATCGCCTTGTCTCAGGCAGTGTGATGTGTGTCGGCCGAAGAAGAAAAGCGTTGTGGTGGATACCTTATGTTTCCCTGTCTGGCGAGAAAGTCCAAGAGAGATAAGGCGGGGCTAGGGGGAGATGGCGGCAGCAGGGAGATATGAGAGGAAGGAGGAAGGGGATGTAACTGGAAGTGAAACTTGTCTCCAACTCGTTTAATGCGCTGGCCACCGATACATAGCACTAAGGAACAAATAAAATACTTAACAAATAAATGGCATATAGAAATATCAAGGCATAAGTTTAGCTTGTTGTTTCTGTTGCACAGAATTATGTGAAAAAAGGTCAGTTAAATCATATATATCTACGCAAAAACGCATGTATGGAGATCAAGTAAGCCATCTTCACGTGTACGGATTTTGCTGATTTATTTTACGCTTAGATCCAAGTACACTGAAAACTGGAAGACCACGCAGATTCATTTGTTCATTTGATTGATTCTTCGTTTGCTTGCTCGTTTGTTATTTTTCTTTTTGCTGTCTTATCTTTTTATGTGACACATCAACAACATTGCACACATGCCACTCATACCGGCCCCGGTCTACAGCCACAGTCCAGCCACCCAAAGCCCAGGCACTAGCAATCCACAGTGTGCAGAATAGTGTCAAGTCATCGTGAGGCAGCCCCCAAGATAAGATGCTGCGCTGCTGCCGAGTTACTTTGCTGGTGTTCAGTAGTGCAATTTTCTTATCCAACATACGCAGAACACCACTACAAAGGCCTCTATAGCTGACAATGACTGATTAACCGTGGTGAGTAAGCCCTCCTCCCTCCGGAAGGTTTCACCACGTCTGTCTATCAACAGCCCCTATGAGTTTTCTGATGGCAATTGCCCCGACAAAACCAAACAATGGATGTGGAGAGGTAATCAAAACTGAGACCACCATGACAGCAAGGCATAACAGGCCAAAAATTTTGACACTTTTTATGCTGATTGATTCATGATGTTGAGGATGATGAAGATGATGGCACACATTTTTTTTTTCAATTCTAACCTGAAACTGCATGATGGAGCTGTGCACTAAATCCCGGTAACAACCAGGTGCATAAGAAAGCAAACTGGCAGTGTTGATCAGGAAATTTGAGCAACATTTTCTCAGAGACACATCCATTAAG
>JADBJO010000184.1:922500-930000 GCA_016801955.1 Conus betulinus | reverse complement strand
TATACATTTCCAATGTGAACCAACATAATCCTAACATTAACTACCACTTAGCACTTCCTCTTTCAGCTGGCAAGAAGTTTTGAGCAATTCGTTGGGCGAATGCATAGGTCTGGCATCTGCTGTGTCTCGCTCATTAGACGTTGTTTCTTTCTTCTTAACCTGTAAACCACATGCACTATCGTCTCAGTGCTTAGCAGACGTGGCTTAGCATATATGGACCTATCCGCCACACAGCAATACCACCTTGATGAAACTGAAAGTGAAACTGTCATTTGACGTCATCAAATCATTGACGCGTCAGTGCTTAATGGTTCCACTGTCAGCTACGTCATCACATTTGTTGTTGCTGTACACTTCCGTTAGCCACTGTATACACCCACTTTCAATTAATGTCATCACAACATAAATTGGCGCTACACGTATCTACTGTTAGTTTACATCACCACAACATCTATTGGCTCTATACATTTCCATTGTCAGTTAATATCATCGCAACATTAACTGTCACTATAAGCTTCCACTGACATCATTCCGACATTTATTGCCACCTTCCACTGTATACCTCCACTATAAACTGACGTAATCATAATGTGGATCGCACGTTCACTAATACACTGTAAACTATTGCAACATTTGATTGCCACGATAAGTTGCTCTTGATTTTTTTTTTTTCATTAACTGTCAAAACGAAAGCCGGACACACTGGATGGTTTGTTACGTTTCTTTTTTGCTGAGAGGGAAGAGGGCAGATTCCTCTGCCTTTGTGCTTTACGCAGGGCTTTTTGATTGTTTTGTTTTTGTTTCGTTTCAGAAGAAAGGCTCTTTCCCTCGAATGTGTGTGTGTGTCTGAGTGTGTGTTTGTGCATGTGTGCGTGCATGCGTGCATGTGTTGGTGCGTACGTACGTGTGTGTGTGTGTGTGTGTGTGTGTGTGTGTGTGTGTGTGTGTGTGTGTGTGTGTGTGTGTGTGTGTGTGTGTGTGTGTGTGTGTGTGTGTGTGTGTGTGTGTGTGTGTGTGTGTGTGTGTGTGTTGTGTGTTGTCTGTCTTCTTGTCCTCACTAATTGTTGTTCCAAACACAACATTTTGTGGTTTCTGCCCATTGTGTCTTTAGCAAGAAATCTTATTGATGACAATGAGAGAGAGAAAAGAATCGCAGATAGAAGTGGAACAGAGAAGGCCAGTGAACATCACATCAAATGACAATTTCTTCTTGAACAAGTAAACTCATTTTTAAATCTGTACTTGTCTTTGGATTTTCCTTCCTCCACACATAAAGGTTATTTAAGCTCAGAGAAAATAATTCTCAGAACGAAATGCATTGTTTTCAAGCGTCGGGACGTGCTTTGTGAACAATGTATCAATCCCAGCAAAAAACTCGCCTTCAAAGCAAACGCCTTTCTTTAGCTTCTCAGGGTTACTGCTTCGAACAAAGATTTTGAAAAACGCTACACTCTCCCCTCCTCCTCCTTCTCCTCCTCCTCCTCCTCCCCATCCCTTCCTCTCACCCTCCCCTTCTCTTCCATCCAACTCTGCCACCACTCCACTGTTCCTTACGCCAGAAGGGATTTATGGGATGAGAGAGAGGACAGGCAAAATACAAATCATCATTGTCAGTGGCCTGAAGCCGTCCGTCTCCAAAGACGGAAACTGATGTAAACGTCCAGATTCTGTCCTCTTGGAAGATCAAGTGGTCTACAGTGCACAGACTGATGAAGGGTTCTTACACGTACAATCATCCTCTTGAGTGATCGTCCTTTTTTTTTTTTTTTTATTAACGAGGGACATTTGGCGCTGGGTCTGCTTTCATTATGGATGTTTAAGGCGTCAGGGCTTTACGTTACGTTACGTTCATCATCATTTGACATGCGCGCGACCGCATTCAGAGAGAGAGAGAGAGGAGAGAGAGAGAGAGAGGAGAGAGAGAGAGAGAGAGGGGCAAACGGATGGATAGATAGATAGATAGATAGATAGATAGATAGATAGATAGATAGATACCCATACCCTCCCACCCACAACCACGCACACACACACACACACACACACACACACACACACACACACACACAGAGTAAGTGTGTGTGTGTGTGTGTGTGTGTGTGTGTGTGTGTGTGTGTGTGTGTGTGTGTGTGTGACGAATGGCCGAGTATTGGGAACTTTTCTTATGATTGGTTAACACTTTGTGTGTCCTATATGTGTTGTCAGTCAGTGCTCTTGCCGGAAATGACCTTTTCAACTTAGCCATTTCCGCATGTGACTGCGCTGAAGAGAGAGAAAAAGGTCAAGCTTAAAATGTTTCTGTAAAAAAAATAGCAATGAAATGGATTGGTGGGCCCTTGTGTGTCAATATTGAACAAGACCCTCCATCCCACTCCTGTTTTCCCTCTCTCTCTCTCTCTCTCTCTCTCTCTCTCTCTCTCTCTCTCTCTCTCTCTCTCTCTCTCTCTCTCTCTCTCTCCTAGTCCCCCATTCTAAGCAATTAAAGTCAGAACACTGCTTATTAGGTTTGCATCGTCTACCCTTAACCGCTCACCCACGCAACTTTCTCGGTTCAATCAGCTGAGCAGGTCACTGCTTTATTGAAGCTATAGGCATTGAAGCATCTCCGATTGGCACTCGCTTGTTTGTTCACATGCAACTCATACCTTTAATGGCGTCATTGTCCTTTTCTTATGTAACACTGGTCGAAACGTTTGACAGAGACAGAGAGAGAGAGAGAGAGAGAGAGAGAGAGAGAGAGAGAGAGAGAGAGAGAGAGAGAGTCAGTTTTTTATCAACGCAGTTCACCCTAACTCTCTATTTCTCCATCCATTTCAGTGCCTTTCCAGCAACACCACCCTTGTTCAATTCCTTTGTTCCATCTTAGTTTTATCTTTTGGTTTTTGTTTGTTGTCCATAGTGTTCTCATGTTAACACTGTGGAGTTGAGTATGATGTAGGCCTATCTCGTCGCTGTTCAGTGAAGTGCTTCAATCATTCTAATGGAATCAGAGTAGTGTTGTTTCCAAAAATATGCTCTATCTTCGACCTTGAATCACAATTATGGTATCAGTGTTTTCGCATATATACATTAATATCTATCTATCTATCTATCTATCTATCTGCACCCATCTATATCCCCCATCTATATCCCATCTACCTATATATATATATATATATATATATATATATATATATATATATATATATAAAATACTGCTAAAACGCCTAATAAAAATCTTAAGGTGCTCAACCCCTTGGGGAGCAACATCTGTTAAAAATAGTATGATAAAAGGAAGTTTTAAAAATCAACAGATCTGTTTCGAGCCAGCGCTCTCGTCAGGATCAGGGTCAGGATCCGACGAGAGCGCTGGCTCGAAACAGATCTGTTGATTTTTAAAACTTCCTTTTATCATACTATTTTTAAACACACAAAAAAAAAATATATATATATATATATATGAATATCCATCTATCTATCTACCTGCCTATCTATCAGTCTATCTATCTATTTATCTATCTGTCGATCTATCTGTCTACCTTATTTTACATACCTAACTGTATCTACCTCCATCTAACCCTACATCTGCGTACAAACATCTGCCTGTCTAGGTATTTATCTGTCTGTCTATCTATCTATCTACCTACCTACCTATATCTGTATGTCTACCAATCTATCTATCTGTCTGTCGATCGAGAGAGAGAGAGAGAGAGAGAGAGAGAGAGAGAGAGAGAGACAGACAGAGGAGAGAGAGAGAGAGAGAGAGAGAGAGAGAGAGAGAGAGAGAGAGAAATGGTTATAACTACCCTTTGACAGACAATCCACTATCACACAATCAGTGGGCAATGGTGGCAATGTTTCCTGCAGTGCCCATCCCCCTCTCCAAACATCTCATGCTAATGTGTACAATTCAATAATGTTAGCTGTGTATCTACTCCACGGCCATCCCAGTGTTGCAATCATTCTTGCTGACAGTAATGTCAATTAGATGGAAAGTCCCTTTCCCGTGTCTTCATGGACCGAATCCTGTCCTCTGTTTGCTTCGCTGACAGGAGGCTGGGACTGAGGAATTGGGGGAGAGGGGAGGGAGGGGAAGCAAGCTTGATGAATGACTGACCCGAGAGGCTGGTTATGCATTGCATGTTGTTTACAGTCCGGCAGATCGCAGAGGTCATTTAAGAGCTGACACATCAGGCGAAGAAAGCAAATGGACGCGGGGGGGGGGGGGGGGGGGGGGGGGGGGGGGGGGTAAAGGGGGTCTAGGCACAAGAGAGGAGGACGGAGGGGTATGGAGAATCGGACGCGACGAGAGGTGTGTCAATAATGATGTCCTTGCCTCATCGCTCATTTGTTCCCATCCCTGGGTCAGCTTTTAGCCCTGGTCCTATGAATACCGTGTCCAAATACATTATTGGATGTGTGAATCAGCTTTCGTTTCCTTGCCAACGGACGGATAGGATGTAAGAGGGTGTTAGGCTAGGCACAGTTTCACAGCTTGTATCTAAGCTATAGCCCTGAACTTTTCTTCTGCTTCTGCTTTTTTCTGCTTTTGCCTTTCATCCACCTCCCCCTCCCCTCTTCCTAATCTCCTCCCTCCCCTATCCCCGCCTCCTTTCTCTCTCTCTCTCCATCTCTGTCTCTCTGTCTCTGTCTCTGTCTCTCTCTCATACACACAGACACAGATCCCCCTCCCTCACCCTCCCCTACCCCCCCCCCCCCCAATCACCACCTCAGATTTTTTTCTTTGTCTTCACGTATCCTGGGCCATTGAACATGCCATTAATGAAGCCATTTCTTATATATGTTTTTTTTTACACCATTCATTACGGTGATAAAAAAGATAATGAGCTATGCCAGGGACAACTGAAAAAAGATAGAACGTAAGAAAGTGAAAAAGCTGGATGGGTTCTCAAGAGAGCGCAGACATCTGCCAAGGTCAAGCAGATCCTGGATTCGTCATTTAACAGGGATCCGTATCGCGGATCTACACCTCAATTTAATGGATTATGATTGGGCCACAGTCCATCCTGCCACTCAATTTTGTTTAGAATAAAATAGTTAAGTATTAGATGTATAATCAGGCTGACAGACAGACTAACCGACAGACGCAGGCGACAGAATGACCTTCTTGGCAGATAAACTCAAAATGAAAATCAGGAAGAAAGAAAAAAGGGAGATAGGAAAACAGCTATCACAAAAGAAAGAAAGACTGGCAAACAGACAGACAAACAGACAGGTATACAGATTAAAAAAAAAAAAAACGAAACTGAAATAACCACAAACAAACGAAGAAATCAGGACGCTACGAGACAAATAAAAGAACACGGAACGAATATAGCTCCAAAAAGAGAGTTTAAAGAAAAAAAGGGGAACAGGGGAAAAGACAGAACAAATCAGAAAGTATTAAAGCACCTAAAAATAACTGTAGCAAAGGAAACCATCTGTTGCAATCGATGTGCTATCACTGTACGCTGCCATTAGCGGAGGGTAAACCTTGTCCCATAAAAACCCATTTGTCCCACCCTCCCATTTCCTCCCCTGTCCCAGATCTTATTACAGCTGCACAGGCGTCGCCAAATGAACGACCGCTGACCACGAAAGCTTGCCTCCAAATTTTACACCTCTACATTTAGAATCTCGTGGAGTATTGCCACGTCTCAGGCAGCGTGATGTCTGTCGGTCAAGGAAACTGTTGCAGTCTGGCGAAAGTCTACGAGAGATAAGGCGGAGTGGAGGGGGGGGGGGGGGGGGGGGGGGGGGGGGGAAGCGGGAGGAGGAGGGGGAAATGAGAGGAAGTGGGAGGGCTATGTCTAGAGGTTTTAGCTGACTCTAACACTGGTTTAATGTGCTGGCCACGGATGCATAGCAAAAACAAACCCATAAAATGTTTAACAGATAGCCGAAATACAAAAATATCATAGCCAAAGTTCAATTGGTTGTTTCCGTTGCACCAAATCATAAAAAAGAAACAACCGAAATTGTACGTATTTACGTACGAACACGGACATGGAGATCTAGTAAAGTCATCATTATGTGCACAGATATTGTTAATACAGTTTACTCTCAGATCCAAGTAGACTGGACAGAGAAAGACAAAGCGTACCCATTTTCTGTTTTGCCAGGAGGAAAAGGACGGCCACGTGAAGTTTGTTTGTTAAGAATACCTCTTGTCGTGATGCAAACCATTTTTTTTCTTATTTGAATCACAGTATGGTCACATAATCTTTTTTAGTAATTGCTTTTACATAATTATTTTCACTGTCAGACAAAAGAGAGAGGAGAGAGAGAGAGAGAGAGTGAGAGAGAGAGAGAGAGGAGAGAGAGAGAGAGAGAGAGAGGGGGGGGGGGACTGGTGTGCATGCGTGTGTGTGTGTGTGTGTGTGTGTGTGTGTGTGTGTGTGTGTGTGTGTGTGGTGTGGTTTTAGTAGTGAATGAATAGATGTCGTTACTGGAAATACGTTTTCGATTCTGTTATCAAAGAAGATTGCGTTTCAAAGAACCTGCAATAGCCAACAAATTTTATGGCATGAAATTTATTATTAGAAGCTCTATCAAAACTGGTCCCAAAAAGGAGCCAAAAGTCTAGAAAGTGGGTTTTTTTCACCCGTGAAACAAGCCAAAGTTTATTTATCCCTTTTTTGGACTTCTCCAACCCATGATGCAGGCTAAGAGGATCTCAGATAAATTGCCTCTAGGGTAGGGTAGAGTACGGGTCTTTTCCAACCCATGATTCAGGCTAAGGGGATCTCAGGTAAATTGGCTCTTGGCTAGAGTACAGGTCTTTTCAAACTCACGATGCACTCCACAGAAATTTCGAGTAAAATGCCTCTGAGAGGTTTTTCGTTTACTTTTTTTTGTTCCTCAAAACTCACCAAGGAGAATGAAACACTATGCATGGCGAGGCTCAATTCCTGAAGAATACAGAAAAAAAAAAAACCCTGAAACACGTAAGAGAAAAAAAAGATATGTTGCCTCGAGGAAATGAAGACAAAAGGCTGTTACGAAAACGGATAGGACATAATGAACCAATTTAACAAAGTCACTGGGCCCAGTAATTGAACAAATGAACAAACTGAAAGGAAAGAAAGAAAGAAAGATGGGAGAAGCAATGGTTGTGAAGGTGAGAAAAACTCGGATTGGAGAACTTTAGATTAGATAAAAGGACGATGAACTTCAGAAGATGTAAAAGAAAAGAAAAAAAAAGAGAGAAGGAAAACAAAAATCAAGCAAACACCTCTAGCAAATTACTATAACAGTATGCAGCTGTTCGCGGGATGTAAACCTTGTCTCATAAAACCCCATTTGTCCCACCCTCCCATTTCCTTCTTTGTCCCAAATCTTGTTACAGCTGTCCGGGCGTCCCCAAATGAACGACCGCTGACCACGAAAGCTGGCCTCCAAATTTCACACTTGCACTGTGGAAATCTCGTGGGGGCCTCACCATGTCTCAGCTAGGGATGTCTGCCTACAAAGAAAACCATCGCAGCAGATATCGTGTGTTGCTCTGTCTCTCGGGAAAGTCTG
>JADBJO010000184.1:917500-920000 GCA_016801955.1 Conus betulinus | reverse complement strand
TACACCATGTGTGTTTCATACCTCTGCTTAGTTAATGATCATCTTGAAGACGCAATGTATCATTATCATGTGGTTATCATTATTGTGTGGTTCATACCTGCGTTCGATGATAATCTCAATACACGTAATGAATCATGCTGTTGCTTCATGATATTCATGCTCGTTCCTTTCCGTGTCCACAGCGCCAAAAGTCCAGCACTGTACCCTGTTTCTGCTTGGTGCCCTCTTCTGGCCCGCAATCATCATCTTTCTGGTAATGGCTCGAAATATCAGCAAGGTCCATTTCCTTGTGGAATGACGTTCCTTCCTCGTCCTCCCTTCAATTTACACCCCCCCCCCCCCCTCCTCCCCCCCCCCCCCCCCCCCCCCCCCCCTCCAACCCTCTCACAACCTTCTTTGGCTTGTAGCAAAAGCATGCTGTCTGGGAGACAGACAGATGGGATGAGTGGAGGAGGAGGAAGAGTAGCCCTTTGTTGATGTCAAGTCAGGAGAGCTGTGTCAACAGTCACGGTCTCCCTGACCACTCTGCCCCCCGCTGTCTGCTCCCTTATAGATCTGGCTAATAGCATTTACACCCGGCTTGGAGGCTGGGGTCGCGTGGGCACACTATATTAGGTGGGTAGGCCGAGGTCCGAGCTCGTTCTGATTGAAAGAAATTAGGTCCCACGCTGTCCGCCACACACACACACACACACACACACACACACACACACACACACACACAAGCAATAGGGGAAAAAAAGATAGAACAAAAGAAAGAAAGAAAGAAAGAAAAGAAAGAAGAAAAGAAAGGAAAGAAAGAAAGAAGAAAGGAAAAAGAAGGAAGGAAGAAACGAAGGAGGGAGGAAGAAAGAAAGGAGGGGAGAGAGAGAGAGAGAGAGAGAGAGAGAGAGAGAGAGAGAGAGAGAGAGAGAGAGAGAGAGGCAGACAGACAGGCAGGCTGAATGAATTAATGAACGAAAGAAACTGGAAAATAAACAAACAAAAAAAAAAAAAAAAAAAAAACAAAGACATGGGAGAAATAGTGTCCGAAAAATGGAAACGCTGAGACCACGCACATTTTGTTATTGCTATGTCAGAACTTCACATCTTTACTGAGGTGTTAAAAAAGGATTTAATAATGTTAATAAAGTAAGAAAGAAATACAGAAGAAAAACGGTATCTAAACGTAGAAAAATGACGGGGTGGATATAAATCAAACAAGAAGGGGAAAGAGTAACATAAGAATGAAGGGAGGAAAGAAAAAATAAACAAAGGAGGAAAGGGGAAAGAAAGAGAGATAGACAGAAAGGAGGAAGGAGGGAAGAAATGAAGAGGAAAGAGGAGGGGAAAGAACGGAGAGAAAAGGAAGACAAAGAAAGAGAAAATGATGTCTTTTTTTCAATAGGCACTATTGAGTAAGCAAGAGAGAAAAGACCAAAAGAAGGAAAAGACAAAGAATATCAAGCACAAAACGCAGGGAAAAAAAAAAAAAAGAAAGAAAGTAAAAGAACAGAAAGTGATGAAAGAAAGAGAAGGCGCCAGGCCATAAAAACACCTATAAGAAAACAAAACCCAAAAATGAGAACAGACAAGTTAGCAGGAAACTAGCCCATTCCTTTAAGAGTAAAAACAGACCAAAAGGACAGAAAACCACGGAACACATAACGATTACTACAACTAACGAAACCGCGGACTCGAGGCATGGAACAAATGAAAGTGATGTGTTTATTCCACCATATAAATCTCCCTGTCTTTCCTCAATCCGTTCAACTCTGCCCCCCCCCCCCCTCCCCCATCCCCCATCCCCCCCCCCCCCCCCCCCCCCCCCCACACCACACACACACACACACACACACCACTCCTTCTCCCGCTTTTCTCCGTTGTTCCGATATCCCCTCTCTCTCTTCTTCTCCTACCACCACCCCCACCACCCCCCCCCCCCCCTCTCCCACCCCAGCCTTTTACCTTCCCAAATCTGGTTACTGCTTCCTAGGTGTCTAGGAGTGAACGAACGACGAGAGCGGCATTGACCAGGCGGAGAAGAGGCTGCAGGTGCCAGACTTGCCACCCGTCACGGTGCCAACCTCGCTGGACGGTTGACAGGTGTGGGGAAAAAATGAAGTCTGCAGCTGAACGATAAGCGTTCCTCCAGATGTGACACTGATTGGGAGAGGGAGGAAGGCACAGGCGGGGGAAGGGAGAGGGGAGGACTACGATTGGGAGAGGGAGGAAGGCAGGCGGGGGAAGGACTACGATACAGTGGAAAGGAAGATACAGTGAGGATGATGGTGGGATTGGTGATTGGGGTTGGTGGTGGAGGGACGGCGGGGGGGGGGGGGGGGGGGGGGGGGCGGGGGGGGGGTTGAAGCTCACACTTCCTCCTCCCTTCCAGAGAGAGAGACAGAGAGAGAGACAGACAGAGACAGACAGACAGAGAGACAGGCAGACAGACAGGGGAGAGAGAGAGAGAGAGGAGAGAGAGAGAGAGAGAGAGAGAGAGAGAGAGAGAGAGAGAGAG
>JADBJO010000184.1:907500-910000 GCA_016801955.1 Conus betulinus | reverse complement strand
GGATTGTTTTCCGATCTCTTCCACTCCCCAGAGTCTATTGTCTGAAACAAACAACATTCAACATGATGCAAACGAAGCTGAAAACGAAGAACGAAACCGCTTATCTCCTCAAATTGGGTGCACAATGGATGTCTTGAACGTAGCTTGTCTTGCCTGAAGAAGACCAAAGAGGTCGAAACGCGTCGTGTTTGTCTTGTAATTTTGTTTGTTCCTTTTGTTCGCTGGCATAGCAATTTTTCTTTAAGATTATGTCCATTTCTGCTCGCAGTCACATCACTTTAAGCTAAATATTGTTATAGTTTTTATTAATAATAAAAAAAGCGCAGAGTATTATACAAGGGGCTTCCAGGACTCATACGGACAAAGAAAATGCCACATCACCCCCAAATTACATTGTAATGAAGAGGAAGCTAACAACAAAACAGTTCATGACATGGTAACTAAACTGTTGACACCTGTAAGGGAGATAACATAGAAGCGTGCTGAAATGCCAGTTAGTCGTGTTGCTTCATTTCTTATTCCCATGCATAAAAAAGCATAAAAGGAATAAAGAAAAGCAATGAAATAAAACGACAAACATTGAAATGTTTCATGGGCAATATACACTGCGTAAGGAACAGCTGGTGTACATCCTGAACAGTGTGTAAAGTTTTCTTTTATTAACTCGCCAGACAACAACAACAACAAACAACAACAACAACAACCACAACAAAGCTGATATGAATTGTGACCAGAAAAAAAGTTGAAATGACATTCAGAATAAACACACCTGAATAGTCCTCAAAGACAGAAAGAAACAAAAGAACAGGGAGAGGAAAGAAAGAAAGAAGAAGAAGAAGAAGAAGAAGAAGAAGAAAAGTCGAACGGAGTAACAGAAGTGATGAAATTACTAGAAATGATGCTTCCAGAAGGCGGAGAGGCTATTTATGCTGATAGAGCTCCTGATACCCCAAGGGGCTCTTACTAAGACAGCCAGTCTCATATGAAGTGAAAGTTTTAAGACATAGGTGGTGGGCACAGTGCTATCGTTGATTCAAAGACATATCTCTCTCTTCCTTCCTGTACAAATCCAAACAACGTTCTTTCCATTTAGCCAGTGGGGTCTAGTAAGGACACATCAGACGCTCATCGGTGACGGGAGAGACATTCAATTTGTTTCCCTTTTTGATGGACAGAGTTTCTCTTCGCCTGTTTACTTCCTCCCTTTCTTATTAATTGTCCGGGTGCCAAGATACGCTCCGCGCGTATTTTATCGTAGGAGGGTTGTGACAATAGGCCAAGATACAGAGGCCGTACTGACTTGCCTCTTTGACCTTTTATCATCAGCGCTTACGAGACAAGCACGTTCGGCGCTGTTTGTTGTTGATGGAAACCGGTCCACGATTCGCTAAGATGTGTTAATACACGATTTGGGGAGGTAGGAATGTTACTCTCTCTCTCTCTCTCTCTCTCTCTCTCTCTCTCTCTCTCTCTCTCTCTCCGGTTATTCGACACTCTGCTACAAAAAACAGTGTTCAATGCAATTCGGATTTACGGGCGGTTGTACATAGCAGTTTTTAACTGTAAGTCACTAGCACTTCGTGTTTGCTGTGCAGAATGTGTTGACGTTGACAAATACGCTGTCTGTTGTTAACCTAATCTGGGACAAAATCAAATCATTACCTCGTTATCGTATGTGTTCTTCGTTGTTAATTGTCGTTGCTGCAAAAAAAAAACAGATGGCAGTTCAATACGCTGCGTGTCCGTAAAGGTCACACAAACTGGGGTAACAAAATATGCCTTGCCTCGTCTTACCTCGCTTGTCTGCGTAGCCTTGTCCTGCCCTGCCTTGCCTATCCAGCGTTGTCTTGCCTTGTTTTGCCCACCTACCTTGTCCTGCCCTGTCTCACTGTGTCCTGTCTTTTCTTGCCTTGTTTCTATTTACCTTGAATCGACTTGCCTTGAGTTGTCTTGCATTATCTTCTCTTGCCTTGAATTGTCTTGCCTTGCCTTTTCTTGCCTTGAAGTGTCTTGCTTTATCTTGCCTGGCCTTGAATTTGCTTGCCTTGCCTTGAATTGTCTTGCTTTAACTTGCCTTGCCTTGAATTGCCTTGCCTTGCCTTGAATTGTCTTGCTTTAACTTGCCTTGCCTTGAATTGTCTTGCCTTGAATTGTCTTGTCTTTATCTTCTCTTGCCTTGCCTTGCATTGCCGCTTGTCTTGCCTTGTCTTGCCGCGAGTCGACGTGTCTTGACTTGCTTTACCAGCTTTTTTTTTTTCGCCATGCCTTTGCTCTGCCTGACATTATATGCTTTGTCTCGCCTCGCTTAAGCTTGCCTTGCCTTTTGTTGCTTTGACTTGCCTCGCTATATTTGTCTTGCCTTGTCTTTCCTTGCTTTTGCTTAATTCATCATGTCCTGCTTTGTTTTGGCATTACATTGCGTTTGTGTTGACTTGTTTTGCCTGGCTTTGCTTTATCTGGCTTTGTCCTTGTTTAACTTGCCTCATCCTGTCTTGCCTTG
>JADBJO010000184.1:895000-905000 GCA_016801955.1 Conus betulinus | reverse complement strand
TATCTTGTCACTTTCGGCGCAATCCAAGAAATACATTACAAGATTTAGACTAGGTATATTATGGTTTGCAATGCATTTGAACAACAGCAGATCTGTGATGACGGCCGATTTAATTCACTTGAGACACCATCCACCATACCATCTCTCTAATAAAAAACAAAACAATTCAAAACAAGAACAGTATATTAAAAACAAATTTGGTATTTTTTTTATTCAACTCCTAGGTACATTCATTGAAAGGTTACTACTATTCCCAAATATCAACAACAGCCGTTTATTCTCTTCAAATCGTGGATGATAATTTCCTCAACCACCAGTGAAAATTTTTCAATCGTTTCCTGAGCGTATACAAAGCATTGCTACTTAGAGAACTAGTTATATCATAAAGTAATGCTGTTAGAGAGCTAGTTTATATATAATAAAATAATGCTGTTAGAGACCTAGTTATATCATAAAGTAATGCTGTTAGAGACCTAGTTATATCATAAAGTAATGCTGTTAGAGAACTAGTTATATCATAAAGTAATGCTGTTAGAGACCTAGTTATATCATAAAGTAATGCTGTTAGAGACCTAGTTATATAATAAAGTAATGCTGTTAGAGACCTAGTTATATCATAAAGTAATGCTGTTAGAGACCTAGTTATATCATAAAGTAATGCTGTTAGAGACCTAGTTATATCATAAAGTAATGCTGCATACTTTGAACTTTTCGGCACTTTTGTTCCTTTGTTAAATAATGCTCATGTACAAATCATAAGGGGCCAAGACCTATAAAAATAAGTTGCACCTTAACTGGACTCTCTCTCTCTCTCTCTCTCTCTCTCTCTCTCTCTCTCTCTCTCGTCCATTTGCTTCTATATACACACACACATGTGTGTGTGTGTGTGTGTGTGTGTGTGTGTGTGTGTGTGTGTGTGTGTGTGTGTGTGTGTGTGTGTGTTTGTGCCCTGCTATTCTCTGTTTTTGTTTGTGCCCCCTTCTCCTTCTCTGTCCTTCACCCCATTCCCACCCGGTCTCTCCGTCTCCCCCTCTCCCCCTCTTCATCACCCCCCCCTCTCTCTCTCTCTCTCTCTCTCTCTCTCCGCTCTCTCTCTCTCTCCAACAAAACAGTACACACACACCACACACACACACACACACACACACACACACACACACACACACACACACACACGCTGACTTCCCCTGTCGCTCTCGTTCTTCACTGACTGTCTTTCAGGACTAAATCCCATCTCGCATTGTCCTCGGTCAATGGGAACTATTTCCAGGGCTGGCGGACTCATTACACAGTCAGCAGGCCACGGCTCATTACTCCCTGCGAAGAGAAAGTAGTCCACTCGTGTTTCGCTTGAACTACCTTTGTGTTTTTCCTCCATTACAGTGAGGACAGGAGGGCCGGGGATGGGATGGCATGGGGGGTGTGGAGGGAGTAGGTAGTGGGAGTGTGGATGAAGGGAGTGAGAGATGGTTCGATTTTGTTTCCACGATTTGTTTTTTTTGTTTGATTTGCAAACGAAAAAGAAACGAATACAGCACGAGAACCCATGTTTGTGTGATCGTGCAAGAGCGCGAGAGCACTTGTGTTGATGTTTATCTTCAATTTAATGTCTTTCCACATAAAGTGATATCAGACGATCTTGTGTGTATGTGTGTAAGTGAGTGTGTGTGAGTGTGGTGTGTGTGTGTGTGTGTGTGTGTGTGTGTGTGTGTGTGTGTGTGTGTGTGTGTGTGTGTGTGTGTGTGTTTCATGGAAAACGTGCATGTGTGTGAATACGTGTGTGCGTGTGTGTGTGTATATGTGCGCCCCTCCCGCGCGCGCGCGCGTGCGCGCGCGCGCGCGCGCGTGTATGTATGTGTGTGTATGTGTGTGTGTATGTTTATGCACGTATGTGCGCGCGTCAGTGTGCGCTTGTCTGTGTCTGCGTGTGTGTTTGCGTGTTTGCCTTATGAATGTATGTTTGTGTGCCTATGCGCACGCATGTGTGTCTATGCATAAGTGTATGTATCTGTGAGCTGAATCCTGCAGTCTTTTTAATATGCTCTTCCACGAACTTATGTTGACATTTTGATATCATTGAGTTAAATGCCAGTGTAGACAAAGGTTATTCTAACGATGGACTGGTTTTTCAATCGCTCTCTCTCTCTCTCTCTCTCTCTCTCTCTCTCTATGTGTGTGTGTGTGTGTGTGTGTGTGTGTGTGTGTGTGTGTGTGTGTGTGTGTGTGTGTGTGTGTGTGTAAACCATTACAAAAAAGAAATATAAAGTCTTACAAACTTGATCCAAGTAGATGAACCTTATTGAGGTTAACAGCTAACAGTGACAAATACGCACATGCAGCACTCACAAACACACACACACACACACACACACACACACACACACACACACCACACACACACACACACACACACACACACACACACACACACACACACACACACACACACACACACACACACACACACACACACACACACACACACACACACACACACACACACACATGCGCACGAACGCACGCACACATGCATATACGTACGCACCGATGCACGCATGCACTCGCACACACGCACACACACACTCACACGTGCGCGCACTCACACACACACACACACACACACACACACACACACACACACACACACACACACACACACACACACACACACACGCACGCACGCACCTGGCGTGCGTGCACGCATTCTCTCTCTCTCTCTCTCTCTCTCTCTCTCTCTCTCTCTCTCTCTCTCTCACACACACACACACACACACACACACACACACACACACACACACACACACACACACACACACAGAGGGAGAGGGAGACTGACAAACAGGCAAGAGACAGAGATCAACAGAGAGACAAACAGACTGACAGACAAAAATACGGAGGGACAGATAGACAGCGACACAAACAGTGAAAGAATTCTGACACTGACACTGACACTGACGCTAATATACTTTTTATTGTCCGTTCAGCAGTCGAGCCCTGCAGATGAGAAAGACAATAAAAAGAGCATCTTCCGCTAATGACGATATCTACACCCCTCTCCCCACCGCCTTCCCAGCGTCCCGATCCCTTCTTATCAACGTGAAAGTTGTAATATTTGTTACCAGCCGATCAGTGTAGCGCAGCCCTTAGAATCACGGATTGTGACTTGGAGTTAGCAGATTCGAATCTTCTCTGAAGAATTTACTATATATATATATATATATATATATATATATATATATATATATATATATATATATATATATACTTTATTTTGATCTCGGAAAGCTATACAACCCCTTAACCCCTTATCAACGTTGAAGAATGTTCCCATATGACTTATATGAGAATAGTCTAAACTTCCGGTCGGGGTTTCACTCTATAAATATATGCTTTTTCTTCGTTTTCTTCTTTTTTTTCAAGTTCTGGCATCAAATTTCCTGCAGGTGACTGTGTGTTTCACGAGCCTGGAATGACACTTAGGTATATCGTAAACATGAAAAACTTAGAAGATAAAGCCTTGACCTTGTAGGTGCTGACTTGCGTACATCTGATCAGAACAGGCCAGTAATGAACGTCCCAGAAGTTCTCCGGTGCAGTGTCTGCTCCGTTGGAGAGCCTGTTGACTTATTATTTGTTCTCTGTGGACTGCCTGCGCTGGGGTTGCGACATGACAAAACGTGGATCTGGATGTACAGAGGGAAGAGGGAGAGGCGGACCGTATGGGGGCCCTGCTGCTCTCGTGCCCTGCTCGCATACCCTGATCGTATACTCTGCCCTTCGCACCTTACTATCATGGTGATCTCGATTCCAAGACCCCCTTTTCCAATCTACTCTGACAACGAGTTCTCATGTTACAGTCTTCGGTGTCAGTGCGTTCGTGAGGATTTGTTGCTGAATTGAAGCAACAGGTTCATGCAGACAAGTCTTACTTGTAGGCAGTCACATGGGGTTTACAAAATTCGGCGTAATACTTTGCCCGACATGTATAGAAAGTTTTATCAATATTGTAAACAAAGAACATAAAGACGAAGTTTGAAACAGTCTATTTTGGAATTCAGCTACTTTCCGTTAAAATTCCTCTTCATCTTTGACACCTTCAAGACAAATGTTGTACTGAAGAGTCGGTGGTCTAAAAGGAATTCTTTTATGATTATTATGCAAGCATTATTTTTCCCCATATGCATAAAAAGATATTGTCATCTGATTGGTACAGAGAGTCGCCGGTATTTTTTCTGCTCGTCTCCCTCCAATGACGACAGACACTCACGCTGCTGGCTCCTTGTCCAGATAAAGACTGTCGTCGTTCAGGGAATTAGGTGGGTACTGTCCTGCCTGTGTAAGGTCAGGACTGGAACCACCTATAACTGAACAGCACACAAGTGACTGGACAATAGTGAGGGGGACTCCTTTGCTGCGTGCCCTCATGGTGGCCCGATGCTGATATGGACTGTTCGCCTTTGGTTTGCGATAGGAAGCTCCAGTATAACTGCAGTTTGGGTGGTCTGTCATGCATGCCAGAGAGAGAGAGAGAGAGAGAGAGAGAGAGAGAGAGAGAGAGAGAGAGAGACAGACAGACAGACAGACAGACAGACAGACAGACAGACAGAGAGAGAGAGAGAGAGAGAGAGAGAATCAAACAGACAAGGCAAACACAGAGACAGACGAACAAACAGAGATAAAGACTCTGGCGAAAGATGTCCACCCTTCACCGGAAGTCCCACAGAGTGTGAGGTGAAGAACACTTCCGGTCTGGATCCCTTCCCGACAGGCCCTGGGGCCATGTGACGTTTCGCTCCAGTGGTCACCGGCACTTCCTGTGATTGGCTGAGGTCGTGGTCAGTCAAGGTCTGCTGAGGTCCTGACGGTCCTTCTTTCAGCTCCCTGAAGCGATGGGGGCTATGGGGGATGCCTACGTCACTTTGATCTTCCCGACGACAAGAAGACTGCGGAGAATGGTTTTATAAGCCGGAGGGAGCTTTTCATTCTCTTTTGCTCTTGGGTTTGTTTTTGTTCTCTCTCTCTCTCTCTCTCTCTCTCTCTCTCTCTCTCTCTCTCTCTCTCTCTCTCTCTCTTCGTATGTTTTACCAGTAGTAGTAGTAGTAGTAGTAGTAGTAATGGTAGTAGTAGTAGTAGTAGTAGTAGTAGTAGTAGTAGTAGTAGCAGCAGCAGCAGTAGCAGCAGTACATTCATTTTACACAAAACTTTGTTACATTAGACGAATGAAGAGAGTTTCTCTTTGCCTGTCTCTGTCTGTCTGTCTGTCTGTTCTGTCTGTGTCTCTCTCTGTCTCCCCTCTCTCTCTCTCTCTCTCCTCTCTCTCTCTCTCTCTCTCTCTCTCTCTCTCTCTGTGCGTGTGTGTGTGTGTGTGTGTGTGTGTGTGTGTGTGTGTGGAGAAGTCAGTCGTCTGTCTGTCTCTCCGTCTGTCTGCTCCTGTCTGTGTCTGTCTTTTTTGTGGCATATAGGGGAAATTTCAGGCTGAACGCTTGTCGTTGAGTGCTCAATATACATATACATGAGCGTAGGCGGGGGACATGGAAGGAGGGGGTGGGCTGGAGCAGGCAACGGGGCGAGAGCTAAGTGCGGGGAGAGAGGGACAGAAAGGAGGAGGGGATGAGAAAGGCGGAGGAAAGATAAGAGGCAGATTAGAGAATACGGGCACAAGTCACTCCTTGTGTGTGTGGAAAAGGGCCGTGTCGGAGCGCGAACCTGGATGGTGAAATGATTAGGCCACCAGCCCGTTTCAGTGGACGAGCAACTCACACGTGAACAGGCGCTCACCCACAACCACAGTGTTACTAAATAGAACTGAAGCAGAGGCATGAATAAGTCACCAACCCAATGGGGACAAATGTTGGGGAAAGTGAAGGAGGGAAAAGAGGGAGATCTGCGATGTACGTGCGTGGGGTTTGTGTGTGTGTGTGTGTGTGTGTGTTGTGTGTGGGTGTGTGTGGCTGTGTATGCGAGTGTCTGTGTATGTGTGTGGTGTGTATGTTTCTCTGTGTCTGTCTTTGCATGCCTGTGTGTCCATATATCAAAGCCAACAAGTGATATTTTCAGTTTCGCACGGTTTGAAATACAAAAAACGCCACACGTTAATCCACAGGCTCTAAGAAAGGCTGACCAAGAAGCAAGCAACACAGGCGAACAAAATCAGACGGACAGCTGTCGGAAAAGTCGTTCTCACCAGACGGCAGGGAAAGAATCTGGTCGACTGCCCCTATCCTGGCGGTCTATAATCACAGATTGGTGGTCAGCAGTGATCAGACCCTTCGGCCCGTTAAATTATAGAGTGCCCTCGCTGACTTTGAGCCTAACTAACTACAGTCGCCCTACCAAATGAGACCTCCCCGTGGGCAGTCGAACAACGAACGCACCGACATCCCCTCACGCTGAGGGTTTAGTGAACAACTTGTGAAAGAGGCGATCAAAGATGGGACTGTCTTTGAAGACACTTAATCGGACATAAAACGCTGTTTGAAATGAAGACAGAATTTGGTTCTATACTTTCCGTGAATTACATACAGATAGGGGAAAGGTTAACTGAGGTCATCATTTTGAAATGTTCATTCTAAGAAGAGAATTGATTTCCATAGTCAGAATCAACAATCATCATAACTTAAAGCCCCGTCTGAAGGGGTATGTACAACAGGAAAAACATTAAAGCTTAATCAGTGTGTCCAAACATACTTACTTCAGAGAAAACAGCTAAACAATCAACTGTTGTAACTATAACACAAAGATTTATCTAGCATTTATTATGATCCATAAATTTCTTTCCTTGGTAATGCCTTCTATAAGAAATTTTAGCGTGTTCGCTGCCATCATTTCTAGCAATCATAAGTAATGTCAGTTTAAAAAGCTGAATTGGTTGAGTATGATACTGAACAGGCATAAGATGTATCTAAATTCTTTGGCGGCAGGACAACAGAATACCAAATGAATTTCAATTTCAACAGCACTTCTAAACATTCGACAGTTCCTCAAGTTATGGTAGTTATTTTTGTATCTAAAACTGTCACTTCTATGTCTTATATGCCAATCTTTATTTTTAAAAAATCATATCGCCAATGCATGTATAAAATCTAGCATAAGGTATGGTTCTATGTCATGTGACTCTGCCACATTCCAAACATATTTGGTCACTATTTTGCAGAATCTTTTTCCCTGAGCAGTCTGTTAACCATGTTTTTTTCTGTCTGGCCTTCAATGTCCTTTCAATCGCAGGGCATCATTCTCACACCGCTCATTCCAGCTTTTCCACCACAGACACAGCCAGGTTGGTCGTGTCGTGACCTCAGCATCATACCGCACAGGCAGCTGTAGCATCGCGTCATCATGAGATGAACCACCAAGGAAAGACCGCGCCCAAACGTTCATATGTTCAGTCTTCAAATGATCTTTTTTTTTTTTTTTTTTTTTTTTTTTGCCTCTGTTGCTTATAGGTCAATGAACAGCTTCTTTTTTCTCCTTTTTTTTCATTTGTTTTGTTTTTGTTTGTTTGTTTTTTTTTTTTTTTTTTGCCTTTTTTCTAGTTCCTTGCATGTGCATTTTTCCCCAAATTTCTTTTTTTTTTTTCTTCTTTCTTTCTTCCCCTTTTTTTCTCTTTTCTATCCGTTTTCCCTGTGCATTTTTTCGTTTCTTTTTTACGTGTCTTTGTTGTTCAGCCTTTTTCAGCTCACTTGCATGTCAAAACATGTTTACGTTGAGTACTGGACAATGTCAGTAGTGTCTGGGCATGTTGCTGCTCTAGTGTCTGAGCTCAGTACTTGCGTGTGCTTGCAAGTGCCTTAGTTTCTGTGTGTTCTGTTAGAAGTGAGATGTTACATGCGTCTGCAGTTTATTCGTTTGTTTGTTTGTCTGCTTGCTTGCTTGTTCTTGATGACCAAGAGACCAGGGATGTATTACCTGCGTTTGGATACTTTTGTGCGGGTTTACTTTTCGCAGGAGTGCATCAAACGAATGTGGAAATCCTAGAGGTGATGTGACTTTCAGCTAAAAGATATTTCACAACTCATTCAGTTTACCCAAAGTGACTCCACCTCTTGCTTGTTTATAGTTTCGAAATCGGAATTTCGAGAACCGTGACGTAACTGAACCAGTCACATGATATAAACATAAAAACCATGTTATTTCTAAACTTTGTCGAAGATTTTGCCACTGTTACGTACCCCTGTCGTCTGTACGTACGTCATCACGAAGGTAAACTCCACATGGAACGCCTTTATAAAAGTACATGACTTGAGAAATGATAGCCATGTCAGGTTGGACCTACTAAAGATAATCGAAGGATGCTAATTTGATCTGTATATCTGCCCATTTTTTTTTATATCTGGGGCCTTTACTATTGCTGTTATTGCTGCCACTACGTCCTAGCTATAGATGTGTTTGTTAAGTCATAAAAACGTTCAGTGTGTTCCAAAAGATACTACAAGCAGGACAAGCAAGACAAGACAAAAACACGTTCTGTTTTTAGCCCATGAGTGTATACAGAAATTCTGCCACCCATCATCAGTGTGTGTGTGTGTGTGTGTGTGTGTGTGTGTGTGTGTGTGTGTGTTTAACCCATAGGTGTATACAGGAATTCTGCCATTTATTAAAGTGTGTGTGTGTGTGTGTGTGTGTGTGTGTGTGTGTGTGTGTGTTAGTTAGCCCATGGGTGTATACAAGATTTCTGCCACCAACCAGTGTGTGTGTGTGTGTGTGTGTGTGTGTGTGTGTGTGTGTGTGTTTTAGCCCATGGGTGTATACAGGAATTCTGCCACCCATCAGAGTGAGTGAGTGTGTGTGTGTGTGTGTGTTAGCCCACGGGTGTATACAGGAATTCTGCTACCCATCAGATCCCATTTCCTACCGAAAATCGAGGCCAGCAAAAAAAAATCTGACGTCAAAAAGAAAGTTTACCGTCACACTGAGGAACGGGTCACTTAAACGTTCTTGCACTTGTAACCAGCCACAGATCCCTTTCCTTCTAACCCCCACCCCCCCCCCCCCCCCCCCTCCCTCCTCCTCCTCCTCCTCCTCCTCCTCAACTCGCCTCAGCCCCTTTTGTATATCCTGTCTGGCCCTCCTCCACTTAAGACCTTCCTTCCACTGCCCTGCCAATCCATCATCCAGACAGACAGACGGACAAACAGACAGACAGACAGACAGACAGACAGAGAGAGAGAGAGAGAGAGGAGAGAGAGAGAGAGAGAGAGAGAGAACACTGACCACTGGACATTTTTAATATCGCTTGCTATACAGCCTTGATGACATAGGGGTGCAAAAGCAAAAAGCAAAAAACCTTTCACAGTAAACCCCCAGAGAGAGAGAGAGAGAGAGAGAGAGAGAGAGAGAGAGAGAGAGAGAGAGAGAGAGAGACAGACAGACAGACAGACAGACAGACAGACAGATATAGAGACACACACAGAGTCACAGAGAGAGAAGAAGAAGAAGAAGAAGAAGACGGAGTCTGAGCAGGAGGAGGAGGAGTAGGAGGGCGGAGAATAACCCTCGTAAATATACAGCCGTGTCCGAGAGGTGAGAGACCCCACGTAGTCTCATCGCGCGTCTTTTCGGAAGGCGAGAGGGTCCCTTTGGAAAACATGGCTCACTTCCTCTGAATAGAGAGACAGGACGGCCCACTGCTAATTACGTCATGTTGATGTGTGTTTGTGTGGAGTGAAGGGGGACGGTGGAAGGTAGGGTGGTAGTGGCGCAAGGGAGGGGGGGAGGGGGGATGGAAGGAGGAGAGGGAAGAGGGTTTAGATAATTACCGGGTGTTGTTTGCGCTTCTTCTCTGTCTGAAACTGTCTGTTTTCTTTTCTGTTTTCTTCTGAGCGGTGACGCACAATGTCTGTCAGTCTGTCTGTCTGTGTCTGTCTGTCGGTCGGTCGGTCGGTCTCTCTCTCTCTCTCTCTCTCTCTCTCTCTGTATGAAAATTATCTCTGTGTGTGCGCGCGCGCGCATGTGCGCGTGTGTACGTATGCGCGTAAGTGTGCGGTTGAGTGTGTTCTTCTGT
>JADBJO010000184.1:887500-890000 GCA_016801955.1 Conus betulinus | reverse complement strand
GCGAGACATGGCGGACAACACAGACGATGCAACAAAAGATTGAGACAGTCTTCAACACCTGTCTGAGGCGCATCTACAAAATCCGATGGCAGGCGAAGATCCGAGACAAAGATCTGTGGGAGCGTGCGGGACAGGAACCGTGGCCAACCAGATACTGCGAAGGAAGTGTGGGGCTGGATCGGACACACCCACAGGAAACCAGCGTCCAGCACCACACGCCAAGACCTGACCTGGAACCCGCAGGGAAAAGAGGAAGAGAGGACGGCCTCGCAACAGCTGGAGGCGAGACACTGAGGCGGAGCTGAAGCAACTAGAAACCAACTGGACTGGAATGGCCAGAACAGCCCAGAACAGAGTGCGATGGTGAAGGGTCGTCGACCGGGGCATAATGATGATGAAATGAATGGTTTTTGTGATCGCACAAACACACACACACACACACACACACACACACACACACACACACACACACACACACACACACACAGAGTTAGATAGATAGATAGATAGATAGATAGATAGATAGATAGATAGATAGATAGATCTAAAGAGAAAGAACCATGAGAACAAGCTGATGAGGTTATAGTTTGAATTTTTTGGTTTATTCCCCTTCAGCAACAGTTGACTTCCTTCTTGAGTGCCAGGAAATGTGTGTGTGTGTGTGTGTGTGTGTGTGTGTGTGTGTGTGTGTGTGTGCGCGCGCGCGCGCGCGCGCGCGAGCGCGCGCGCCAGTGTGTGCGTGAATGTTTTTGCGTGCGTGCGTGCGTGCGTGCGTGCGTGCGTGCGTGCGTGCGTGCGTGCGTGCGTGCGTGCGTGCGTGCGTGTGCGCGCGCGCGCGCGCGCGTGTGTGTGTGTGTGTGTGTGTGTGTGTGTGTGTGTGTGTGTGTGCAGCCACCTGCTTTGTCGAATTTCAGTAAACTGCGTCGCGATTGGAAGCTGATAAGGCCCTTTGTTTATCTGCTGCACCAGCTGTCTGCTCTGTTCTGTGTTTTTGTCTTTGGGGCTGATTTTGTTTTCACAACAAGACCGAAACTCTCGAGTTCTTGGTGGCGACTCCCCCATCCTTTATAAACTTACTGTTTTGTTCTTGGTGGCGGCAGCGGTGGTAGGTGGTTGGTGATAGTGGTAGTGGGTGTTGTTGGTGTTGTGGTGGTGGTGGTGGTGGTGGTGGTGGTGGAAGAAAGGACGGATGAAATGTTGATAAGAGGGCTAGGGATGCATGCATGCGCGCACGCACGAATGAATACAAGGAAGAAGAGAGAGAGGGAAGGTGGGAGAGAAGAATGCGCGTGTGTGTGTGTACGCGCGATAGTATGTGTGTGCGTGCGTGTGTGTGTGTGTGTGTGTGTGTGTGTGTGTGTGTGTGTGTGTGTGTGTGTGTGTGTGTGTGTGTAAAGGTAGATAATTAGATAATTAAATGGAAAAGACATATAGAGTGTGTGTAGCAATAGGTGTAGATAGATAATTAAGTAAACAGACAGACAGGCAGACATACGAAGAGACAAATAGACAGACAGACAGGCAGACATACGAAGAGACAGATGAAAAAAATAAACGCGTTGTTTATATAACCTAGTCAGGGAATCAGCTTTTTTCCGATTACACCCTACCTCATCTTCAATACAGTCGATGGAAATGTTTTTTATGGGTTAGAATTCTGAAACTACATAATTTTTGTTATTGTTTATTGCACTTTCTTACTTTTCGGTTTTTTTTGTTGTTGTTTGTTTCTTTTTTTTTTTTTTTTTTTTTTTTTTTTTTTTTTTTTTTGTCCCACTTCTTGTTCTTTTTTTCAGGCACCATAAATTACAGCGTTGTCTGATTGGCGCACAAAATGATCGGTTTTCTCAACTCCTTTAGCAACAAGCGCGAGCGAGTGCCTCAATGTGGCTCATTGCTCGTTCAGATGATAGAGGATTTACTACGCTGAGTCAATGGCCCTTGAACTGTGCTGGTCCCTGACGTGGCGCGTGTGTCAGTGCCGTCAAGCGGAACAGGTCGACGGTGGCAAACCGGTGAAGTGTATTCTCCTTTAATCACTGACGGCAAACCACAAGTTCGGCGAAGCGGGCATGATTGGTACTTGTTTTGTGAACAGTCCATTCTCTCTCTCTCTCTCTCTCTCCCTGTCTCTCTGAAAATAACTATGGTTTCGTTTCTTTTTGTTTGTGGCTGGATAGGAGTTGTCTTTTCTTGACTCCTCCGCCCTATCCTCACCCTCTCATCCCCGCCCATTTCTCTCTGCGCGTATGTCTCTCCCCCCCCCCCCCCCAAAAAAAAAAAAAAAAAAAAAAAAAAAAAAAAAAACAGACCTGTGTTTCGTCGGAGCTTTTCATACAAAGCCAAGACCTGTTATCTGAACCTCTGAATACTTATCATGGGGGACATATGCGTAAAAGATTAGATGGCGATGTGTTATTATCTCCACTTGTTCTTGTCTAAGCTTGCTTTTGAAAAAAAAAAACGGGGGAGGGGGTGGGGGGGGGGGGTGGGGGTATAA
>JADBJO010000184.1:862500-880000 GCA_016801955.1 Conus betulinus | reverse complement strand
CATCAACCCTCTTAGCACACACGCAAATGATCTGTATTTATCTTTACCACCAGGTCCTTGAAGAGGGTTGATAATTTTGTGTTTTTTCCTTCATCTCCGTCCCCTTCCTTTTAGTACCATTCGCAACCCCAACCCCCAGCTACTTCATCCCCCCCCCCCCCCCACCCAGGACTCACACCTACTACCAGCTCTGCCTGATGACAAAATTCGTCCCTTGACACACCTCATGCTATTTTCGGCATCAGCTAACGAACGGAACTGTTTATTAATCTCTTGCCGATTTGGCTGGTGCGCATCGCCCTCGTTTTAAATCGTACGTGAAGAAACGAGAAAGTGGGTTGGTTGGCTAGCTGGACAATGGCTTCATTTAGTCAGGCATATTAATATCTGCTAAGGAAACTGAATGACTCGAACGCCTTTCTGAGAGGAAGAATAAGAAGAAGGAGGTAATTTCTTTCGTTTTTTTTTTCTTTGTGTCTTTTTTTTTACCTATCTTTAAATCTTTGTTCATTCTGACGAAGCAGATTTATCAAATAATTTGGAACTCTTTTTTGAGAGAGAGAGAGAGAGAGAGAGAGAGAGAGAGAGAGAGAGAGAGAGAGAGATGTGGGTGCACCTGCGCACATGTTTGCATGTGAGTTCATATGTGCGTGTGTGTATGCGTGCGCGCGCGCGCGCGCGCGCGTGTGTGTGTGTGTGTGTGTGTGTGTGTGTGTGTGTGTGTGTGTAAGGAGGGAGGTGCACGCGTTGAAACTGTCAACACGATTGGTGCCCATGTTTACGGGGCGTTTACTTCTTGTCTGAACGACGGACCACTCGGCTAGATATAATCAAGGAACATCACCCTAATCAAGACAAGGGAGACCACCCCCTTACTGTCATAAAGAACAGGGACATCCCCACCACCACTGACTAGAGAGATTCGCGAAAGGCCATTTCTCAGGTCGAAATGTCAGCAAGCAAAACTAATAACAGTTTGCCTGGTAGAGAGTCCAAACGTCAAGGGATGACTGAATAGCTAGTGTCTAGGGGACCAAGCCAGGCTGCATGGTGCTCACGGTCAGTGTTGATTGGACTCCTGTCCTTTCTTTCTTTATTGTCAGAGCAGCCTCTGATGTTGCTCTCTAGGTCTGGAAGCTGGTCGATGGAATGGTTCCAGCCCGCGGTGCTCGTTGTGGGACCAGAGAGAAAGATGAGGCGGCAGACTAAGAGAGAGATGGCGATGGGCTAGAACTGGGGCTTCCTGGGAGCCTCCGTGACTGCCGTTTGTCACCGCTGCTTCGACACAAACGGGATCAGTTGGATGATAGGATGTTTGCTTATTATCCTTCTCTCTGTCTCTTTGTCTGGTTCTCTGTTTGCCTGTCTGTCTGTCTGTCTGTCTGTCTGTCTGTCTCTCTCTCTCTCTCTCTCTCTCTCTCTCTCTCTCTCTCTCTCTCTCTCTCTCTCTCTCTCTCTCTCACGACGAGTTTTTACTGCTGCTGTGTGTGTGTGTGTGTGTGTGTGTGTGTGTGTGTGTGTGTGTGTGTGTGTGTGTGTGTGTGTGTGTGTGTGTCTGTCGGTCGGTCTGTCTGTCGGTCGGTGTGTCTGTCTGTGTCTGTGTGTGTCTTTTTATCTCTTTGTAGTGCTCTCTTTTATCTCTTTCGTAGCTTTTCTTTCTTTCTTTCTTTCTTTCTTTCTTTCTTTTTTTATCTATTTTTTTTTACGTCTTCTTTTTGCCTTTTTCATATTTTTTCTTCTACGTCGTCATCGTCGCCTTCTACTTCTTCTTTCTTCTTCTTCTTCTCCTCCTCCTCCTCCTCCTCTCCTCCTTCAATCTCTGGAACTGTAGCTTAATCCCCACGTTTCTCGTTAGCATATTGCCGATGTGGTACAGATTTTGCCAATTTTCATGTGCGTGCGGGCGTGCGTGCGGGCGTGTGTGTGTGTGTGTGTGTGTGTGTGTGTGTGTGTGTGTGTGTGTGTGTGTGGGGGGGGGGGGGATCAATCTTTACGCTTTTTTGTTTTCTTGCATTTTTCGTTTTGTATTTTCCTAAAACATATGTATCAGCTTGTCCATTTGTTATATTGCCCATTGTGTTAATCCAGTCAAATTCTTACGCTTGACGACACTGTAAACTGGATGTCTACTATCCTGATATAGGCTAACTCTTCACTTCATCTAACCATTGTTTATTTTGTCTCTTTATATTACTTTTTATTGGAAATGTTGTATTTTTTCGTTTTCATTTAACGTTGCAAGCGTCGATGGCCTAGACCGTTCTATTCTTAGTCAGTACCAGCAGAATCTGGGTACGTCATGTGTTGAGGAGTGTTATGCTTGGTCTGTAAACACGCACGCATACATGTTTGTTTATTTGTTTGTTTTTTTTTTCCTAGCTTCTCATGGTGGGCACACACGTAATCCGTTCCGCGTTATTTAATATTGCCATTAGCCTATGACAATCGGCCTGCACGAACCCACAGCTGTCGGTCCACAAGTCATATGCAACAAGCTGGAGATGCCGTGACCAGTCCAGACCAATTCTTTATTCTCTATCCAAGGTGTCGGTCAGCCTTTAAATCGCCCACCCCTCCCCCATCCACACCCCTTTCCCTTCCTTCTCTCCTCCTTCGCCCCTTCCAACTGTACGCTGTGCAGTAGACTGGTCTCGATAGGGAGTCGCGGCAAGATACATGTTTATTAAGCGAGCTTACGGAGCGGGTGTAATTCAGAAGACAGGAAAAGGTGTTGACCTCTAAATCTATTCATTGACACACAACTGAGACCTTTTTAGCTCTACTTGCAATGGAAATACAGGCGTTATCTTCTATCCCGATTTGTTTTTCCTGTTTCAGGTCTGTAATAGCCCAACAGGACCTTTCCCACCCGTTTCAGGTCTTCAATAGCTCAACACAGAACCTTTTTCAGGACAAAACAGAAAGAAAAGACAATCCTGTCACAAAATCAGTGGCAGAAAGAAAAGACAGTCCTGTCACAAAATCAATGGCAGAGTAAAGAATGCATATACACACACTTAAGTATATACACGCCAAGTTTGACAATGATAACAGCCTATTTTACATCCTTAAGGCTTATAAAGCAACGTCATGCTGAGGGTGATAACCTTTTCCATTGATTTTTTTTTTCATCTCCAGCCTGAAAAAAATCATAACATAATATTCAAACGTAAACCAGTGTCAGGAAAAAAAAAACAACAACAATATTTGAAAAAAAAATTTGTGTTGCAAAAAATACATACATAGACCACACTGGCAAATGGGTACTGCTGAATGTACAGCTAGCGTTCTCCCCGGACGATCTCGGTTGCTCGTTGCCATATATAACAAAGACAATAGCAACAATAGAAACAACAGAAACAATAACAACAACAATGAAAAACTCAGTTGCTCGTCGCCAGATTACAACAAAGACAATAGCAACAATAGAACCAACAGAAACAATAACATAACAACAACAACGAAAAACTCTGGCTGTTTTAAACTCTAACGAGAGCGAAAAGACTGAAGATTTTTTCGAACAGAGATGAATGAATCACAAAGACACACTAAAAAAAAGCGGCTGACGGTAGAGAAAGAGAGGGAGAGGGGAAGGGGGACGGAGCGGGGCAGAAAAGGGGAAATTAGCGGTACAGAATGTTCAGACATTGGGATTTAATTTACAGTAATCCCCATCCCCGAACCCCCCACCTTTTCCCCGTCATCAGTCCGCTCAGTGACTCCCGCATCCACGGCGGGGGATGGGGGGGGGGGGGGGGGGGGGGGGGGAGGGGGGGGGGATGACGGAACAGCGAGATAACGGAAAAATGAAAGGTGGAATGAAGTACAAGAAGTAACGGAAAAGATGAGATAATTTCTCAACAGAATGATAGGTGGGGAAAAAAAAACAGATTAGTTTCGCCGATATGAATCTCTTGATGCTGCAGTCTTTCTTTCTTTCTTTCTTTCTTTCTTTCTTTCTTTCTTTCTTTCTTTCTCTTTTTTTCTTTTTTTTCCCTTGCAAAGTTTTTTCCCCATTTCAGTGTGGATGCGTACAGTATACCTTCCTTTTCTTTTCTCTTTCTACTTTTTGTTTTTACTCTTACTTCCTCTTTTGCGACTTCTCCTTCTTCATCTTCCTTTCTGTTGCTTCTTTTTCCAATTCTTGTTGTTGTTGTTGTTGTTGTTGTTGTTTCTTTCTTCTTCTTCTTCTTCTTCTTCTTTCTTTTTTTTTCTTTCTTTCTTTCTTTCTTTCTTTCTTTCTTTCTCTACATCTTCTTCTTCTGCTTTCTCGTTTCGCCTTTTTTTCAAATTATTCATTCGCCATTTTTTTTTCTTTTCTGCTGGGGTTAATGTCTCGTCCTTGATACCTAACTTACCTCAGTATTTCCTTACTTTCTGTCTTTCTTTTCCTTTCTTCTTTTCTTTCTTTCTTTCTTTCTTTCTTTTCTTTTCTTTTTTCTTCTCTTTTCTCTTCTGTTCTCTTTGTTTCTTTGTTGTTTTTCATTTTTTTTCGGTTTCTAATGTTTTTAATCACCTTTTTAATTCTTTCCTACGTTTTTTTTTTTAACATTATTTCTTACCTTTCTTCAACATCATTACCGGGCCTATTTTTGTCGCTGTTTTGGGCGAAAGGCTCTCTTTTACGGCATTTATTTTCTAGGCATACTCGTAACCTTATCGACCAGGGTAAGACGATAGGAGTCAGGGAGAAAAACACATCAAGGAGAGATAAAGATGCAGAAGAGAAGAAGCCTGTTTATACAGCTGTGCCATACCAAAAATTAGAATAGCAATACTCAAAAAAAAATGAGAGTGTAACTTTGAGTTTTACATTAAGTTTGATAAAGTAGGAAAGAAAGAAAAGTAGAACCGGAAAAGATAAAAAAGAAAAGTAAAGAAGAACGAAAGAAGGAAGGAAACGGGAGAAACATGAAAAGATAAAAAAAAAGTTGAGAGAAAGAGAGAGAGAGAGAGAGAGAGAGAGAGAGAGAGAGAGAGAGAGAGAGGAGAGAGAGAGAGAGAGAGAGAGAGAGAGAGAGATATGAGAGAGAGAGAGAGAGAGTAATAACAGTAACAACGAACACATCGATGTCAATGACCCCTCGGAGAGGGAAGCGAGGCAAGAGCAGAACGGTGCACACAATCTGCTGTGGGCTTGTACACACGCTGCATGTCAGGGGACACCCCACTCAATTGCTCATCAGTCCCCGTCTTCCCACCGCAATTGGACGACAACAGGCTAAGATAACAATCCTAATGAGGGCGAGGGGAAATCACCCATGAGGTAGGAAAGGCTCTGGTCAGGCTTGTTTCCCTTGTCAACATGCCAGAGGATACCACACGCGCGCGCAGGCACGCACACACACACACACACACACACACACAGCTGGGTGACACGACGGAAAGGGGTGATTTATGGACCCCAAATTTCAGCTTCTATCTATTTGTGGAAGGAGAAGAACGAATAATAGTGGAGAGGCTAAGAGATTAAGGAGATCAGGGGGAGGTGGGGTTGGGGTCAATTGTCGGACATGACTAGATTTTTGTCTATCAAGTGGTGAAAAAAAAAACAGTCTCGTGGATGTCAGCTGACGGTCAGGTGGATAAACAATTGTCTAAGACATGGAGAAGATCCGAGGTTTAAGCCTCGCAGAGGACAAGCTTTTTGTTCTTGTTTGTTTGTTTGTTGTTGTTCGTCGTGTTAATTCGTTTCGTTCGTTCGTTCCTTCATTTCTTTGTTCGTTCGTACGTTTTGTTCCTTTGTTTACTTGTTTGTTTCTTTTCTTTCTTTCTTTTTTTTTTATTCTTTACTTGTTCGTTCGTTCGTTTTGTTTGATTTTGTTTTGGTTATGTCCCCCTCTTCACACGCCCTTTAGCGGTAGTCTAAGTTTCAGCATTGCAGTTCGGGCAGTTCATGCTGGTCTCATGTGCAGCACTTATACACGGACATGACGTACCCATACGGCAACAAAGAAACTTATTCAAAGAGATGTCTAAAAGCAAAACAGTCAACAACATACTCAGCCAGATAGAACAAAAAAAAGAAAAAAAAAGGTGGATGATAGTATTCAACCATGACAAATTGTCTTATGTGACTGCAGTTTTGATATTCAAACGCTGTAATACGTTGTGATCAGCAATACAAAGCCATATACTGAAATGAAAAAACAATGCAATGCAACACAATGTCATACAGTACGATGCAGCGCAGTATGACAGAACGAAACATTTAATTTAAAAAAAAAAAAAAAAGAATGCAGTGTTACACAGTCAAAGACATCGCAATGGATTATGCTGTTGAATATACAGTACAATGCAGTCAATCAATATGCAACAGGAAAAAAAAATAACAATGGACTCCGACATAATACAATAAAACACAGTACATCACGACAGAAAACAATCCAATATGCCTTTCACTGTAATGTGTGCAGTACAATATACTATAATGATATACAGATACGGTACAATACAGCACACAATGACACGCCGTTCTGTACAATACAATGACTTGCAGCATAATGCAATGCTTGTCAATAAATGCAAATACAACATACTACAGTACAAATGCAGTGCGGCCTAGCTCAACACAGCACGATACAATCCCAACTAAATGCAAAACAATATGTTCCGATACAATACTATGGAAGGCGACACAACGCGAAACCAACACTGCGCTGTGCAAAACAGTACAATGCAAATACAGCATAAGATATCACAGGATGGTACAGTATAGAACAGCACAGACTGGTACAGGACATTAGTGTACAATAACGATACAGGACAGCACAGGACGGTTAATTGAATGCACGGCAGTACAGTGCGGTATGATGATGTTATAACCCAGTACAGAGTGACCGAGGTATAACTGATTTTCAGCGCCCTGTTTTTTAACGAAGAAGTCCTCGAGAGAATTCGACAGCAACTATATACGAGAAATGAGAATGAGGCGTTCCGCTTGCCCCTTGAGGCTGTCGTTATGATTTCCATCTGTCATCGCTTTAGTGATATAAAAGAATCAGTTTTATTCTGAACTGTCCGAATTTTCCGGCTTTTCTCTCAATTTTTTAAAATAAACATTCGGGATCTTCTACGTCGTGGTCATTATCATCACCATCTTCATGATCGCCTCCTGGTATTATTCCTTCTCTTCTTCTTCTTCTTCTTCTTCTTTCTTCTTCTTCTTCTTCTTCTTCTTCTTCTTGTGCGTTCCTTTTTCTTCTTCTATAACTACCGCTGCTGTTGCTCCAGTACTGCTCTGCTTCTACCGCTTTTGTTGTTGCCGCCGCCACTGCCGCCGCCGCCGCTGCTGCTTCTACCATTCTTCTTCTTCTTCTTCTTCTTCTTCTTCTAAACACACAGAAACATGCATGAAAAAGCACAGACACGCAAGCCTCTGTACATACTGATACCCATTGAAGAAAAGAAGCTTAGGTGTTTCCTTTGTTTGTTTGCTTTTTTTTAGTTTTGTTTTGTTCTGTTTCTGTAACACCCTGGATTAAGGTCACCTGAAACGATCGTCACAAGGAGACGGTGTTGGGTTGGTACCTAGGCTTGTCAGCACACTGAGCCAATGTGTCAGTCAGGCGTTTGCCGTCTAATCCAAGATACCCCCCCTACTCCTCACCCTCTTTCCTCTCCCAACCTTCCGTGTTCCCCCAACCCACCCCTTCCTCTCCTCCCCTCCCTCTCCTCACCTCACCACCACACACAAGCATCCTTTCCGCACTTCTACCCCATCCGAGGGGCTGAGGCCTTTATGAACAAACCATCACCCGTTCATTCATTCATTCATTCATTCATTCATTCATTCATTCATTCATTCCTACTTCACCCTCATTATTCATTCTTCACGTCTTCCCCTACCCTCTCCCTCTTCCTACCTTTCTAGAACTCAATGTTCTGTTATTTTTGTTGTTGTTGTTTTCTTTTTGTTTTATTAATCTTTATTTACTAATTATCTTCATCATTTGTACATGCAGCCTCTTAATGTTGTTGATGTGCTACCGCATACATGAAGGAGTCCACATGCAATTACGTCATCATGATTGTAACTGAGCTTTGTTCTTCTTCGTCTTTCTTTTCTTCTTGTGTTTCTTGTTTTAGGTGGTTGGTTAGTTGATTTCATTTATTGTCCATTAACGTTGATGATTTCAGAATCAACAGAGATTTAGTCGGTACATCAATGATGATCAGTAGAAGAATAAGCCTAATACAAAACCCAAAACAAAACAGATCGACAGAAAAAGGGAAAAAGGTGCACGGAGGATGTAGCAATATGAGATTCGGCAGGGTAGGGAACAGGTTAGGAGGCTGGGGGCTATTAGAAAGTATTTGCAAGAAACGACCGATCGATTTATGCAAAAAAAATGACTGGCAAGTGTAAAAAACTATACAAGTTTAAACCATCTGAAACTGGCACACATTTTCAACGGCTTTTATACGGCTTGGGGGGGGGGGGGGGGGGGGGGGGGGCTCTAATTTGTTCACAAAGTAGAAACATGTGTTCAACTGTTGGTTTTGCATTATAAAGGCAATTGAGGTTTTTGTTTGTTTGTTTGTTTTTTGCAATATATTGTATTCTGTTTGTTATATTGTATACCTAAGGGTTGTTTTCTTATTGCTCGAAGACTGGTTATTATACATTGTACTTGTATTATAGACACGCACGCGAAAGAATGCTTGGAATAATTGCAGAAGACGGGAGTAAGTTCTCTCTCTCTCTCTCTCTCTCTCTCTCTCTCTCTCTCTCTCTCTCTCTCTCTCTCTCTCTCTCTCTCTCTCTCTCTCTGTGACAGAGAGACAGGGAGAGAGAGAGATGTGAGAGAGAGAGAGAGTACGCGCGCGCGTGTGTGTGTGTGTGTGTGTGTGTGTGTGTGTGTGTGCGCGCGCGCGCACGCACGCAGAGGTAGAAGGAAAGAAAAAAAGAGAGAGGTAGAAAAGCAAAAGGACGGACAGGAGTGAGTGAAGGAGAACAACGAACGAGAAGAAGAAGAAGAAAGAAGAAGAAGAGAAGAAGAAGAAGAAGAAAGAAGAAGAAGAAAGAAGAAGAGGAAGAAGAAGAAATAACTAATGAAAGGGTAAATAAAGAATAAGGAAAAAGTAAAGAAAAATGGGAGAGAAGAATACCCTTTGAGAGAAGAAGAAAGAAGAAGAAGAAAGAAGAAAGAAGAGAAGAAGAAGAAAAGGAAGAAGAGGAAGAGGAAGAAGGCTACTCAAAGAAAGAGTTAACGAACAAAAAAAGAAAAGAAAAATAGGAGAAGAAGAAGAAGAAAGAAGAAAGAAGAAGAAGAAGAAGAAAAAAAAGAAGAAGAAGAAGAAGAAGAAGAAGAGAGGCTAATCAATGACACAGATACAGAACAAAAAAGGAAAGGAAAAAAAATGGGAAAGGAGACTGTCCTTGAGATTACCCTCGTAAAAATAAAAACAGAAATACAATTAGGAAGCAGGAGAGGAGAGGGAAAAAAAGAAGAAGAAACGAGGAAAACAACAAGTGAAGACGGAACAGGAGAAAAAGATCACCCTGTGACTGCCTTACAATAAGAAAAAAAAGCCAGTATGAGTATTCCCGCAATACACTGCCGGTTTCTGCCAGCGTCGTACAGGATGTTCCATCAAATCCTGATCTCCATGCGCACCGATACCCCTTCCGCTACCCCTCGCCTTTTTCTGCTAGCAATTTGACAGCAAGCAGGGGAGACAACACCGATTAGGGAAAGGGGGAATTACCCTGATTTACGAGAGGCTCAAGCTTGTCTTCTATGTCGAATTTCGGCGGACGAGTCAGAATCGGTTTGCTTGGAAAGTATCGGATGCCATTATATGAATAGCGTGCGTGACTAGTTTCAGATTCCAGTCCGGGTTTTTTTTTTTTTTGCTCACTATCAATGACAGATGGTTTTCTGTCTTCTTTATTTGGTAGCAAAAGATTTGTATTTCTCCATATGTATTTCTTCTTCTTCTTCTTCTTCTCTTCTTCTTCTTCTTCTTCTTCTTCTTCTTTCTCGTGCACCCGGACAGAAACCCCAGTGGCATTGACGAAGATTGTTGTGCGAGAGAAGCCCTCCAGAGACCCATAGAGCTTTTCCGCTCGTCGATGCGTCAGCAGGCCAGATCTCTGCTCTGAGCTTTTTTTGATGTATGGACAGTCTGCAGGAAGTGTTCCACAGTCAGTCATTGAGGCTGTACCGCATGGGCACCCTCAAGACTCGCTGATGTCGAATTTTGTGAGTATGTGGTGTTTGAAATCTGGAGTGCCCTGTCCTCAGTCTCACTATGCTCACTTGGTCTGGTCTGGTAGTATTCATTCTCCTTGTTGAAGCCTGGGTGCTGCTCAAACCATCTTCTTTTCTGCTTCTCCTTGATAATGCTTTTGGCTTCTTCGAAGGGGACTGCTTGCTCCAGCTGGGGCTGTTGACCTTTTCCGGTAGGTCAGCTTCTTCATTGCCATACGTGTTGTAGAGTGAGGGTATCCACTGGAAGACGGTCTCCGAAATGTATCATTTTCATAGTGTCTCTTCGCAATACAAGAAACATGTAATATACATTTTCCACTCAGGAACAACACGATGCTAATCAAACAGCAGTGACACTGAAAACAAACAACCAGCGAGCCAATCAGTCTGATTCCAAATCAAAGTAAAATTAAGATTCGGGGCAGCACAGACCCCTACCAAGGTCGAGCAGGCGACTCAACATTAAATTCGGAATGCAACCCATACCGTGTGCGCTTTGATCGGCAACGAGACTAAAATCTTTCGGCCACAATCCACCTTTTCTCAAAGTTTCGGTGTGCGCGCGCGCGTGTGTGTGTGTATGTGTGTGTGTATGCATGCGTGCGTGCGTGCGTGGATGCGTGCATGCGTGCGTGCGTGCGTGGGTGCGTGTGTGTGTGTGTGTTTGTGTGTGTGTGTGTGTGTGTGTGTGTGTGTGTGTGTGTGTGTGTGTGTGTGTGTGTGTGTGTGTGTGTGATGTTGCTGACAGACAAACAAACACGGATGAGAACCTTGTCAGTGATGGAGGTAATACTCCAAAAATTCGAATATGGACTGAAAAATGATCAACTTGCGGGTAATCCTGAAACTTACCGTCCCCTTATTCAAAACCCGACTGGATAACTTCCCTTAGTGTGCCGCCGTCTGCGTGAAATATCAAGGCTGCGTTAGTTGAAATAACCGAAGTTGAGGTGTGTTTTTTTTCAGTTATGCAGATTCAAATATTTAAGACATTTTTAAAAATCAATATCGCTTTCGTCTTTGTGTGAAAGAAAACATGACAGAGGAAAAACATGTTCAGAGGTGTGTAAATGTCGAAGACATTGCGAGGGGAAGGGTGAAGATGGGGGGGGGGGGGGGGAGAGAGACCAAGGCGGGGGTATTGCGAGTTGGAAGTCTGAACTCCAAGCTGACCAAATTGCTGTTATACACACGCAAAAACATTCTTCCGACATGTTATTATTATCAGAACACCAATGGTGATGATCGAAACAGGATGAGAAAAAGAAAGTAACTAATGCAGAACAGTCTGTCCATCATTTTAACATACGGGCACAGTGCTGACCGGTCGTCTGATGGAGAATCTAACAGTTCTGTGACCACATCCGCCAGTCAGACAAGCGTTTCTGCTTCTGATATGTTGAACAAAAGCCTGAGAACAATAGACAGTCAAATACGATTTTCTCCCTGACCTTTGGCCCTTAGAAAGAAGATTGGTCGAGTCTGTATCGAAGACTTGGTGATTGTAAATGGGAAGGAGCTGAATGCGGCAGACTGGCTCCTTCATGGATTCTCTTGATTTATATGTTCATCTCTCTCTCTCTCTCTCTCTCTCTCTCTCTCTCTCTCTCTCTCTCTCTCTGTGTGTGTGTGTGTGTGTGTGTGTGTGTGTGTGTGTGTGTGTGTGTGTGTGTGTACACATACTTATAGATTTTCATATTCATATTATTTATAGAGACAAACAGTTAGGGAGAGACAGACAGACAGACAGACAGACAGACAGACAGTCAGACAGACAGACAGAGAAGGGGAGATGAACTGTGTGTAGAAATAAGAGTTAGGGGGGAATAGATATGTGAAGGCCCTCAGTAGATTCTCTCTAAAGTTGTCATGCATTTTTTCGAAGTATTGGCCAGTACTATGGCCACAGACATGAATGTTGTCAGGTCTTGGTTAATGAAGAAGTCACGGGGGTAGAGACTGAGGACAATGCAAAACTTAAATGAACAATACGGCACCTTTCTGAAGAATCTACGGACGGACTCGAAGAACCAAGCGAATTCTATTAATCACAGTTTTGTTCCTTCTGTGGTTGACCTCGCTGTTTCCATAATGCGATTTTTGTTCGTAATCTCTCTGTTTTCTTTTTTCTGATTATTTTCTGTCTTCTCTGCTTTTGTTTTCGACTTCCTGAATGTTTGTTGGCTGGTTTGGTTTAGATTTTTTTTTCTCGTGTAATTCGGTCTTATCATCACTGTCTGCACAGTCAACAATTTTCACTTTTGTTCTAGATTTTGTCCGTCTACACCTTGCTCTTGTTCTTCCTGTCATCGTCGTCGTCGTCATCATCGTCCTCCTCTTCCTTCTCCTCCTCTTCATTTTCTTCTTCTTCTTCTTCTCTTCTTCTTCTTCTTCTATCTCTTATAGTTTTCTTCTTATTCGTCGTCTTCTTCCTTTTAAAATATTCTCTTGTGTGCAAGTCCTGCTACCTCGAACTTCGTAGAATCAGCACAGTTCGCCGCTTCCTCACTCAAAATGCCCTGAAGACTCTAATCTGTGCTTTTTGTCCTGTCTAGGGCTCGACTGTTGTAACTCCCTCCTTGCCGGTTGTCCCTTAACGCACATCTCTAAACTTAAAAAAGTTGAGAACAATGCCGCCAGTCTGATCTCCCGCTCCTCTGGATCTGATCACATATCACCAATTCTGTCATCCTTACACTGGCTCCCAGTTCAGCCTCGCATTGACTTTAAAGTTCTCCTCCTGGTTTTCAAATCACTGAATAATCTGGCTCCCTCCTACCTCTCTGACTTCCTCCATCTCTATGTTCCGTCTCGCAACTTACGCTCATCCACCGATTCTCGTCTGCTTCGGCTTCCCTCCGCTCGCCTGAAAACTTCAGGCCAACGATCTTTTTCTTACCAGGCACCTGCTCTGTGGAATGGTCTCCCTTCTTCTCTGCGCAACACGGACTCTTTAGAGACTTTTAAAACCTCCGTAAAACACACATCTTTTCTCTCGGACTGATTAACGATTTCCACTTACCACTGTGCGCGTGTTTGCTGGTGTTGAACGCGCTCATGTGTCTGTCTGCGTGTGTGAGGTGGTTTTTTTTTTCGGTGGGGGGTGTGTGTGTGTGTGTGTGTGTGTGTGTGTGTGTGTGTGTGTGTGTGTGTGTGTGTGTGTGTGTGTGTGTGTGTGTGTGTGTGTGTGTGTGTGTGTGTGTGTGTGCACGCGCACTTTGAATTAGAATCATAATTTTATCATGATTTTCTGTAATATGCGTTCTGGGCTCTTGCGAGGTAAAGCGCTCTATGAATATCCTTTTACATTACATTTCACTGAGAATGCGCAGTAACAACACGTGCATTCCGTAAGCAAATAAAAATCTTCATACACACACGCACGCGCACACACACACACACACACACACACACACACACACACACACACACACACACACACACACACACACGCACACATGAGCGCGCATGCGAGCGCACGCACACGTGCATGTATGTATGCCCACTTGCTTGCAGAGAGAGAGAGAGAGAGAGAGAGAGAGAGAGAGAGAGAGAGAGAGAGAGAGAGAGAGAGAGAGAGAGAGAGAGAGAGAGAGAGAGAGAGGTGGAGGGGGAAGAGGGAGAGACTAAAAGACAGACTGAGTGAAGGTGTTTTTTTTTTAATAGATAATTAACAACACTCAATATGAGATATTTTTTCTCTACTACTTCGCCCATCTCTTTCATTTCCTTTTCGATCATCCCCTTCCCCCTCCCCTCCCCACATCTCCTCCCTACCTCTCTCCTCCTCCCCCCTCTCTCCCTCCCTGGGACCGACCGCTCTCTCTTTCCCTCAAAACAGCTCATCAATACCACTTAAAAGTGATGAAGGAGCAAAGAAGATGGAAAGACAAAATGGCGGAAACCAAGTTTGCAGCACAGGAAGTGTTATTTCCATTTGTGATCCCCACCATCGTGGCTCGGGTCCGTCAACAGTCGAAGGTCAATGCCTCTTTCCCCTCAACCGGAAATACGTCAACACAATTGAACGAATCAGGTGCATTATGAATGATAGAGACAGATATGAAGAACAACGACGAAGTTCACACAATCTGACGTCAGTTGCAATTTCTGTCCGTTAGAAATCCACTTCTTCGATGCAAGCAAGATAGACGTGATCTTAAAGTATTAAGAGTTCAGAGAGAAAAAATTTTTCTGAAGTACAATTACGCTCAACTTTTTTTTTTTTTTTTTTTTTGGTCTCCATGGATAAAACAGTGCTTGATGAATAACTGAAACAGATATGAAGAACAACGACGAAGTTCACACGATCTGAAGTCTCTTGCAATTTCTTTCTGTTGAAAATCAACTTCTTCTTCCAGGCAAGCAAAATAAACGTTATCTTGAAGTCTAACGCTTTAGTTAGACTTCAAAGAAATAAATCTCTTTTCTTCTTCTTTTTGTTCTTTTTTTCCTATTTTTTTTTCTTTCTTTCTTTTGTCTCCATACACAAATCAGTGCTCCGTGATTGGTAGTTCGGCATTCTCACTCTCCGACATCATCAGCCGGAGGGCCTCTGTCAGGAGGCGATCATGTCAGCCATGTCCCTGAGGGGCTGTCACGGGCCACGTTTCGCACGTACATCGATCAATGATGTATTGCCGAGGGGAAAGCCAACTAAAGGCGCTGCTGCAAGACAGGCTGCGGCCACACGGTTGAACCCATCATAAACAGATCGCATATATCACTCATAGCCCTGTTTTAACCGTGAGAGAGAAGAGGGGAGAGGGGAAGTGAAGTGGATGGGGGTGGAGGGGGGAGACATCTGCCTAGATATATCAATTTATGTGTCCGTTCCATTATCATTCTTGTCCAGTCATGTTATTTGTAGCTGGGCTAACCACGACCACGGTATCAGGGCTGACGACGCCATCATGAATGTTTTGTGCGTTGACTGTAAAAAAAAAAAATGTTTTAGTTCAATAATGATTAACATCCTAAATTCTGTTTAAGCAACACTGTTGAGCTGATCAGTCTGAGGATTAATTTGCATTCAGTTATCCGATTTTCTTCTGCAACATATAATGCGAACAGACTGCTTACGTGCGATGTGTGATATTTTTTCATGTACCCCGAAAAGATTTTCTGAAACAAAGCTGCCTTGCTTGTGTTAAGTCATGCTGCTGGTAAAAAAAAGTCAGAGAAATATACTAATGGAGGGTGAAAGAGTTGAAATTCGACAAAATAGTGTCAGTGTGGGGGACATTTGCATTCATGCAGGAACGGAGAGAGAAAAAATGCGGGGGGGGGGGGGGGGGGGGGGGGGGGGGTGTTACAGTTTTGAGTGGATTATCTTTCTGGCCACTGTTTTAAACTGCAGGTTGGACTAGCTTGTAAGACAAGCAGCAAAACAGAACAACGACAAAATAAATGACTTAACTAAAGGAATGTCTACTTACAGGTGATGAACAGAAAATGTAATGAGAACTGTGTTCCCTTGGGTTCGTGGTTTCAAATAAGCGAACGGAACTTTTTTTGTGTTGTTTTTTTGTTTGTTTGTTTGTTGTTGTTGTTTTTACTCGGTAGGGTTTTTAATGAATAACAAATAGTGCGGCGTAGTTTCTGAGACGTACGAAATAAGAATTGAAAATGTGGAAATGAAACAGAATGAAATATTTCAAAATGTAACTGGGCAAACTTGCTGGCATCCTCAGTTCGGTGCAAACATGATGTCACCGATGTGGGGCAAATATCTTCAGCTTGAGGGCAAACATGACATCAGCAGTTGAGGGCAAACGTTCTCATCTTGGACGAACATCCTCTACTGGAGGGCAAAGACCACATCATCAGTTAAGGGGCAAGTCTCATCATTTTAGACAAACATTGAATTCCTTCACCTAGAGGGTAAACAGGACATCATCAGTTGTCGGTGAAAAATTATCATTTTATTAAAAAAAAATGTGAACACCTTCACCTAAGAGTAAACAGAATGTCATTAGTAGGAGGTAATCATCATCATCTTAGGCAAACATGTAAGTACATCTTGAGGAAACATGCAAACACCTTCACCCAGAGGGTAAACATGGTATCATTAGTTTGGGGTACAAATCATCATCGTAGAAAAAACATATAGATGTCTTCCGGAAGGCAAACACAATATCAATGGCTAGTGAGTAGGTACACGTAAGGATGGATGACAAGACACTCCATTGTCAATGAGAGGCAAACAGTACGACTCGATTCTCTGGGGACAATATACGACAACATCAACGAATGGATGAGGAGACATGACGACACGATCTCTTGAGGCAAAAAAAAATAATTATAATAATAACAAGAGTCCTAAGCTGCAGATCAAACAGGCTAGTATAATCAGTCAGGGTAAAAATGACTAAGTAAATGGTTAGGAAAACCCTGACAACATTATCACATAGGAGGGTAGGGTGGGGATAGGGGGTGGGGGTGGGGGCAAACATCGCGACTTCCTGAGCTGGAATGTAAACAGGGCGAGACCATTAGTTGGGGGCAACAGAAATATCATTCTCGGTTAGAGGGACTCAGAATGGAGCAGCCACGTCATTTATCTTGGACTGCGATCGCCCTGATTTCATGGCACGCAGGCTCCGCCGTCCACGAGGGCCGAAGCCGGGGAACGGTTTGCACGTGCACCGCTAATTGATTTGTGGATGAGCGCGGGGCAGAGGGGAGTTAGGAGGTCAGGTCGGGGAGCACACGTCTACCTCTTCTCTCCATTTCACCCCTCTGGAGGCAGTTTGTACCACGCATGCTTACCAAAAGGGTTAAATCTCTCTCTCTCTCTCTCTCTCTCTCTCTCTCTCTCTCTCTCCTCCCTCTCTCTCTCTCTCTCTCTCTGTCTCTGTGTGTGTGTGTGTGTGTGTGTGTGTGTGTGTGTGTGTGTGCTTGTTCGTGCAGGCACGCAAACGCGTGCGCGCGTGTGTGTGTGAGAGAGAGAGAGAGAGAGAGAGAGAGTGTGTGTGTGTGTGTGTGTGTGTGTGTAATCTATATATATATATATATATTATATATATATATATATATGTGTGTGTGTGTGTGTGTGTGTGTGTGTGTGTGTGTGTGTGTGTGTACATGCCTGTGTGATCCTATGGCTATGTACGTAGTCTTTCAGTGAGAGTGATTTTGGACGATTTCAAGTGCGTACGTGTGTGCTTGAGTGTATATGTGTATGTGTATGTGCCTACCCGTCTGGGTTTTTTTCTCTGTCCATATGCCTGTCTTCATATGTCCGTCTCTTTTGAGATGGTACGGATAATGGAAAGATATGG
>JADBJO010000184.1:850000-852500 GCA_016801955.1 Conus betulinus | reverse complement strand
GAGAGAGAGAGAGAGAGAGAGAGAGAGAGAGAGAACGTACTAATTTCTTAACCAGCTTCTTTCCAGTGACAATCCATTTCATCTGTGCCACAGACAAGACAATGTTGTCGTTTACAGTTTGATATGACAAAAGAAATATTTCTAATAACGAAAAGCGCCTTTTCCCTGGGAGGCTGTGGGCTATTACTGAACTTGGTAGATACCATCTATAACATTGCCACACTGGCAAAGAAAATCGGAGGCAATCCGTTCCTTTTGTGTACCAGTCCAGAGAAAGTTGAAATAAATTCGGCAAATTGCATCATCCGACACATATCATAACACAGAAATTTACGACACGGATATGAAAAAAAAAAAGACTCGCGTTTTAGATCTCGTAGTACCGTTTGGAGCCAAAAATCACATAGATAAAAATAATGAAAATAGTTTTTTTTAAGTCCTCTATTTGTTTCCCAGAGGTCTCGCTAAGTGTTGGCTATTGCCTGTGGAGGTATGTCGTAGTTTAAAAACAAAATTTCAATACCATCGGACTCACTAGATTTGATTTGTCTTCCTGCCACAAAACGTTCGGTCAGTGGGTCATTAACAAAGACAGGAAATAAAGACACGCTTGATGCCAGCAGATTGGCCTTGGCTTCTCTCATTAAATGACAGTGTCTAGTACCATTAGACAACACTCCCTTTGAAAGCTTCCCACATGCAAAGTTACACTCGTCTGAAAGTGTCCATGATGGCCCAGCAAGTATACTAGGAAAGAACGAGGTATGAAGAGATCTTGTCCTAAGATCGATTTCATACACTGAAAGACACAGCAAAAATGACCTAGTGTCTGATTCAGACTTTTTCACGGTGAACGTTCACTTCATCTGCTATACTACTGTTTTGAAAAAAAAAAAAAAAAAAGTCAACGTCAACTGTAAAGATTATGGATTAAAAAACGTTTTTTTCGATTATTCATTACCTTTATTTTGTTCCGCATGTGTCATAAATATTGATGTGCTCTAACTGATTCATGGAACGATTGAAATCACCACTGTCAAGCACTCATTTCCTTTTTCTTTTTCTGTTTATTACATTACCCTACCCACAAGTTGTGCTCAGTTTTTTCATCTGCAAGATCTAGATGCATCCAAATCCTGTATCAAAACAGAGTGAGGTGATCAAGCAAAGAAAAAAAAAAGACAGGAAGGGGTTCCATATTTTCTGATAGGGCTGATGCTGCTGCTGCGGAATCGGACAGGGACTGGCACAGCTCTGGCTGCCTGACTGAAGTCTGGCTGTCTGGGTGGGTGCTGGTTATTTCTGGCATTGTGGCGAGCGAGAAATATTTCAGCTGTCCAGGCCTGCAGATGGCCGGCAATCATCAAAGACCATAAAGATACCACACCACCTGCATGGCTTGCCTTGTGGGGTTGTGTGTCTGTGACTATGACCTCCACTCCCCCCTCCCTCCACCACATCAACTCTCTCACTCTGTGTGTGTGTGTGTGTGTGTGTGTGTGTGTGTGTGTGTGTGTGTGTGTGTGTGCCTGTCTGTCTGTCTGTCTGTCTGTCTGTCTCTCTCTCTCTCTCTCTCTCTCTCTCTCTCTCTCTCTCTCTTGTGTGTGTGTGTCTGTCTGTGTGTGTGTGTGTGTGTGTCTGTGTCTGTGTGTGTGTTAGGGGGAGGAGTATACAGCAGAGAGAGAGAGAGAGAGAGAGAGAGAGAGAGAGAGAGAGAGAGAGAGAGAGAACTTGTGTATTTGTGCTTGGAAGTGCGCACGCATGTGTGTGTGTGTGTGTGTGTGTGTGTGTGTGTGTGTGTGTGTGTGTGTGTGTGTGTGTGTGCGCGCGCGCGCGCGCGCGCATGTATGTGTATTTGAGGGAAGGAGTATGTAAGAGACAGATGGACAAAGACAGACACAGAGAGAAAGAGGGAGAGGGAAAGGATAAAGAGATAATAAAAAACAGAAAGGGAAAATATATATAGAGAGAGAGAATAAAGGAGACAGACAGACAGAGAGACAGGCAGACGAGAGACAGAGGACAAGAGAGGACATCTGAGGGAAAGACAGCAAATGAGCGAGAATAAAAGCACACATAAACAAATAACAGAGAGAGAGAGAGAGAGAGAGAGAGAGAGAGAGAGGAGAGAGAGAGAGAGAGAGAGAGAGAGAGAGAGAGTGGAAGCAGTAAGAAATGATGATACTGGAGATGATAATGACGACAACGACGATGATGACGACGAGGATTTTAGCCATTTACATATTTCGACCAATAGCTACAATGTCTTTTTTTTAATAGCCGGACCATTCTATTTTTAGAGAAGGACTGTTACAAAACCAAACAAACAACAACAACAACTACAACAACACAACACTCCCACGTTGTGGCCAGATATACACGCACACATCCCATAAAATTCATTATATACAACTGGTTCCTGCGCTCAAGCTGCTACCTTCTACGGCATGTCAGATCCATTAAGAGGCTTTCTTCTATTTGTGGACTGGCAAGAGGAGCA
>JADBJO010000184.1:835000-840000 GCA_016801955.1 Conus betulinus | reverse complement strand
AGCAAAAGAGCAAATGAATCTGAATCAATATATAAAAAAAATTAGATAAGGGTCTGGGAAAACGCAAACCTCAACCAAGGGTTAAACAGCCCTTTTAGCTTCAGCTCAGATTTCATCCCATAGCCTCCAAACCATTCCCGGATCTGCGCTCTGATCGGCAATCTCGCTCTCCAACGTCATCAGCCTGACGGCCTGTGTCCGGGAACGGTCATATCAACTTCAAACATCCGGGGGGGGGGGGGGGGGGGGGGGGGGGGGGGGGGGGGGGGGGGGGGGGGGGGGTCCTACATCGTGCGCGTCTTGCACGTGCATCAGTCGGTGAAATATTGTCAAGGGGGGAGCAAACTAAAGGCGCTGCACCAAGACCCCCTTCAGATGGAGAGTGAGGATACTGAGCGCGCGCCCCCAGCCCCCCCCCCCCCCCCCCCCCCCCCCCATCCCTTCTCTCTGCCTTCTGATAAGAGAGGACGTTACAGCATTGGATCACTGGAGCATTTTTGAATGGATGCACTGGGGAAAAACAATTGCTGACCGTAGTTCAGAGAGCTTTCCTCCTTCACTTCTAACTCTTAAAGATACCTCTCATTTTGTTCGTACTAAGTTCAAGTGAATTTTAAATGGAAAGAACCTAGAGTCCAGTTTGTTTTCAATTTGGATTTTTTTTTTTTTTTTCATTTCTGTCTCTTTTATTTATAAATCTTGTAGTATTTGTCAAGCCACGTTATTTGTACAGTTTTAAGAGTTTACCTGCGATTGGACAGAACAGATCTCGCCATATTTGCTTGTCGGAGGGGAGGGCTGACTAAAGGTGCTATTAGACTACCCACTGCTGCCGTGTGCTTGAGCCTTAACGAAAACAAATCGTATGCCTTTTCTAGCCAGGTAAGGTGAACACGTGTCATTTTCAGTGTCAGTGTCATTATTATTACAACAATGTTGTTTATGACCTGGCCGACCTCGGAAACCATCTCAAGGCCAGCCCTATAACATCAATTTCTAATGCAATATGGAAGTGAACGTTCAAAAGGCAATGGATTATCTCATCTCATCTGCTTTGAAGAGCCTACATCGTGAGGCAGACAGTTATTTTCATTGGAACAGATTAGACTGCTTTGGGTAAGAATAGTTGGTGCAGAAGGGCATGTTTATATACCAAGTTTCCATGCACAAGACCTAACTTAATACAATACAACCTATTTTTCACGTAAAAAAAATAACGTTTTCTTGGACATGTTATCCAGTTAAAGAAAAGGTCAAGTTTCAATGTGAGAAAGTGACAGAGTTCATTAACCTTCTCCTTCTTTTCTGTTTCTTTCTTCTGTTGCTTTGTTTGCCCACCTTTCCGATTCCCCATTTATTACCGCTATTAAACAAGATGTCAAAACTACGCATCCATGCAGCACTACGTCATCATTGCAAACGTCTTCGCCTGCGGGTGGCAAGTTAGTTTGCTAGTCAAAAGTAAATGATATGATAGGAAGGCAGATCAAGTGCTGGAATTGTTCCCCTTTGTATCGTGATTTGTGTTAAACATGACATCCATTAAAGAGGTTTCAATCGCTTATTCACATAAGTTAAAACTATCTTAACTCCACATCTGATTTAATTTCCGATTGTCTGGATGACTGGCTGGTTGGATGGCTGGCTGGCTGGCTTGGCTGACTGACTGCCTGTCTGTCTGCCTATCTGTCCGTCCGTCCGTCTGTCTGTCTGTCTCTCTCTCTCTCTCTCTCTCTCTCTCTCTCTCTCTCTCTCTCTCTCTCCATACACACACGCATACATACATACACACACACACACACACACACACACACACACACACACACACACACACACACACACACACACATACATATATATATATATATATATATATATATATATATATATATATATATGCAGAGAGAGGGAGATGTCTTGTCTGACAAGCTTCATTACTAAATAAAACATAACAATCTCTCTCTCTCTCTCTCTCTCTCTCTCTCTCTCTCTCTCTCTCTCTCTATCTATATCTATCTATCTATCTGTCTATCTATCTCTCTGTAGATCTGTGTCTCTGTCTGTTTGTCTCACGCTCTAGCTGTGTTTGTCTGTCTGTCTGTCTGTCTGTGTAATTCCGTGTGTGTGTGTGTGTGTGTGTGTGTGTGTGTGTGTGTGTGTGTGTGTGTGTGTGTGTGTGTGTGTGTGTGTGTGTGTGTGTGTACAGAAGCAGAGAGACATCCATACAGACAGACAGAGCTTTAATAGTCGCTGTGAGGAGGTGGAAAGGGGAGGAACTGGTGGGAAATAGTCAGCAAACATGAAAATTCATGAGTCGGAGACATTTACGACAGTGTCTTCAGCTGGATGCATAAACCATTATGCTATCATATGGGGGTAAAGACGGCAGCATCTTTCATTCACAGCATTATTTTCATATCCATTACCATCAGTTGGGGAAAACACGACAATGCTGTCGTTTGGCGAAACAAACAAACAAGCAAACACGCCATCATCATAAGTTGGAGACAAAAAGAAGAGCATCATCAGTGAGGTCATACACGAAACGTGATGATGTAGGGAAAAACATCATCATCACATCATCATCATCATCAGCAGCAGCAGCAGCAGCAGCAGTATCATCATCATCATCATCATCATCATCATCATCATCATCATCATCATCATCATCATCATCATCAACATCACAAAAACGTGTTTCGGTCTCTTGGTCTTCTACACACCAGAACAACATATATGGCAAGCAAATTGAAAAAACAAATAGAAGAAGAGAAGAAGAAGAACAACAACAACAACAACAACAACAACAATGACAACAACAACAACATTAACAAAAAAACAACAACAACACAACAAAGAAGTAAATCAGCTTCCATGAAAATCTGTTTACAGCCGGTGAATTGGAAAGTGTGGTGCGAGTTCGAGTTGTATTCTGTTGAGCTGGCAATTGGTAATTAAGAAGCAGAGCGTTTAATAGCCCCTTATTAGTGAGAGTAAGCAAAACAAAATGAGAAAATACGCGGATCAAATTTTGAGATGTAGGAATAAAGGAAATTTTAACAGAAAACATAATTAAATAAATAATTAATTAATTGATTAATTAATTAATTAATACAAAGCTTGTTTCAAAGAAATGGTCAACTCATTAACACCCTCGATAGGTGAAAATCACGATGACATCAACGTTAGAGACGAACAACATCAGCGAGTGGACAAACACAACACTGTCAGTGTGGGGCAAGCATCATCATTCTGGACAAACATCCGAATTTTCTGAGTAAAACACAACGCTATTACTCCAGGAGGTGGAGGAGGGAAATGGAGGAGTGGGGGAGGGGCCAGGGGCAAACATCAAAACATCGAAAACGTTTGAGCCTGGAGGGTAAACACAACTTCATCCAGTCGGGGCTACACTGGGGGCAAACGTATGGGTAATTTCACCTTCAGGGCACAAAGGACAGTAACATTTTGGGACAGACATCATAATCATGTGCAAACATGTACATACATTTAGCTGGAGGGCAAACAGAGGCTCAATAGCTAGAGAGAAGAATGGGAAAAAGGGCAAACACGACATTATCAGTGAAAGGCAAACACAACAACTCAATTTCCCGAGGACAAATCCGTCACTATTAACAGCTGGATTGGCAACGTCGTCAGTTAAGGGAATCCTCAGTTGGAGAGCTAAATAGCCTTTATCATTATTTGGGACAAAAATAATGACCAAACAAGCCGGTGATAAACTGAATTTCTCTCATGAGGACAAACACACCAACATCCTGAGATGGAGACTCAACAGGACCACACAATGAATTAGGGACAAACAGAATAACATTCCCTGCTGCTGCAGGGACTGAGAATGGAACAGCCGTGTCATTTGTCATGGGCTACGCTCACGGTGGTTTTAATGGCACGCAGACTCCAAAATCCACGAGGGTCGAAGCAGGCGAAACAGTTTGCACGTGCACCACAAATTGATTTGTGAATGCAGGTAGGGCGGAGGGCGGTTATGAGGTAAGGCCCGGGTACACTCCACTACTTGCACACTTGTTTTTCACCCCTCTTGGTGTATTCTGCACGAAGCATAAAATACAAATCTCTCTCTCTCTCTCTCTCTCTCTCTCTCTCTCTCTCTCTCTCTCTCTCTCTCTCTCTCTCTCTCTCTCTCTGTGTGTGTGTGTGTGTGTGTGTGTGTGTGTGTGTGTGTGTGTGTTCCCCCCCCCCCTGTGTGTGTGTGTGTGTGTGTGTGTGTGTGTGTGTGTGTGTGTGTGTGTGTGTGCGTGTGAATATGTGTCTCTGTGCACTAGTCCATGTGTGTGTGTGCGCACGCGCGCGCACGCACACACACACACACACACACACACACACACACACACACACACACACACACACACACACACACACACATCTATCGTTTGTACATCAAATAAGATTATGTGTACTGAAGACGGCAGAATAAAAAAAAAAAAAAAAGAAGTAGAGGAAGAAGATGATGATGACATGATTTAAGAAGAAGAAGAAGAAGAAGAAGAAGAAAGAAGAAAAAATGTTGAGCGTATAAGTGAGCATCGTGACCACGTGTTGGAAGGTGTGTTGCAATAATAGCCTGGAATGAATGACAGGAGCATCCATCTGTCAACAGTTAGCGTTGATTCATTCAATGAACAGGCAACTACCAAATGAATTTCACAGAACATAAAGCTCGGGACAAACCTGAAGCCTGAGTCTTCTCTCCTTTGATCTTGCAGCTTTTCGCAAGAGTCCACCAGCTCTCTGGCATACAAGGCATTGTATGCTGAGCTCTGTTCAAAACTCCCATCCTATCAGAACATTTTCACTGACGGTTCCAAGTCTGAAGATGGAGTGGCCTCTGCAGCCTATTGCCCTGGTGCTCCTTCTCAGATACTGTTAGAACATATTCCTTCAGAGGCTTCTGCTTACTCTGCTGAACTTACAGCTCTGGTTCTAGCACTGAGGATAATCTCTCAATCTTCGAATAG
>JADBJO010000184.1:825000-827500 GCA_016801955.1 Conus betulinus | reverse complement strand
GTCACAACACACAATGAACTCTCATAAAAGAGGGAATGCTAGAGGGAGAGGTGATGAGTGTGGGGTGGAGGCGGGAGGTGGGATAGGATGGGGATGCTGAGGGGAAAGTGCCCATTGCAGATCATGCTGGTATTAAAAACTCTGTACCAATGTGACAGGAATCAGCAGTAGTTACAGCGACCCTTCTAGAGTCTTTAGCCGAAAATCTGAAAGTAATCACACTACTATGTGTGAAGCTTCACATCACAGACTCAACAGGTTTTCAGAGATAGATAGATAGATAGATAGATAGATAGATAGATAGATAGATAGATAGATAGATAGATGCTATTTCCTTTCCTTCTTGCTCGCACAGACAGCACAATAGGACAACACATAGGGGAATGTGTGTGTGCAATGGGGGGGGGGGGGGGGGGGGGGAGGCGGGTGGGGGGGGGGGGGGGGCGGCGGAGTTAGGGGGTGGAGACCGTCCGATTGCCAGGGGCAGACGATCACGTGTGTTGTGTTGGGCGGGTGATGCTACTGTTGCCCGGCTTCCGGGCAAGAGCAGCGCAGTTCATCGTCACAGAGCATGCTGGTTTTCAAACCTCTGTTCTGATGTGACAGAAATGCCCACAGGGACCCTTGTCTCCAACCTTTAGCGGAAGATCTCAACGCTAAGCATACTACTTCGTGTGAAGCTTCAAACCATACTTAATGGCTTTCTGAGGAATAGATAAATAGGTAGACAGGCAGGAAGATAGATAGATAGATAGAGAGAGACAGAGATAGAGAGAGATAGATAGAGACAGACAGACAACAGAGAGAGAGGAATGATGGATAGAACAGAGATTGATATAGATATATACAAAGAGAGATAGATAGATGATGGATAGATAGATAGATAGATATATAGAGAGAGAGAGAGTAGTGTGAGAGTGTGTGTGTGAGAGAGAGAGAGAGAGAGAGAGAGAGAGAGAGAGGGGGGGGGGAGGGAGAGAGTACCCCTTTCCAAGAACTACTGTCTCGTTTTTGTCCCTCTAGCGTCTTATATTGCCACTCAGAATTATTTACAGTCTTGTCCATCCACCAACCCGATTACTCGGATCACTGGATCTCTGTGTGTTCTGTGTGTGTGTGTGTGTGTGTGTGTGTGTGTGTGTGTGTGTGTGTGTGTGTGTGTGTGTGTGTGTGTGTGTGTGTGTGTGTGTGTGTGTGTGCGCGTGCGTGCGAGCGTGCGTGCATGCGTGAGTGCATGTGTGTGAGTATGTGCGCGCGCGCGCGCGTGTGTGTGTGTGTGTGCGCGTGCCCTGTCTTGTGTTTTTTCAAATGCTTTACTGTGAAGATATGTGTTCATAGTGATCGAACTACTTCCCATTCCTCCCTGCTTTCCCTGTCCCCCCCCCACCCACCCACCCACCCCCAACCCCCATCTGATCGCTTTCCCTCCCACTCCCTCCAACCCTCCCAAAACGTAGCCTCTTCCACACCGGTCGTTCAACTATCTCTTCAACAAAGGACAAGTCTACATAAATCACACATATTTGCGCACACGCCTACGCTCATACTCCCACATATACAAGCACACGCGTCCTCACGAGCCAGGCATACCTCAGAGAGAGAGAGAGAGAGAGAGAGAGAGAGAGAGAGAGAGAGAGAGAGAGAGAGAGAGAACTCAGAAAACTTTTATTCGATCAAGAATTGAGATTTGAGGCAGAGCCTATTCTTCAAATCTGTCCCTTGCTAAGCTAAATTATGCAATGAGAGAGAGGCGGGGGCAGGGGGGCAAGAGAGAAAAGAGACAGAGAGAGAGAGAGAGAGAGGCGGGTGAGCAGGATGCAGGGCAAAGGATAAGAGAGGAAGACGGGGGGGGGGGGGGGGGGAGGAGAAAAAAACCAAGAGAGAGAGGGAGGGGCGGGTGGGCGGGGAAAAAAAAAAAAACAAGAAAGAGGTGGGTGGATAGGGAAAAAGACAAGGGAGAGAGAGGGAGGGAGGGGGATCAAGTTGGGGGCGGCTATGAAAAACGAGAGGCAGCCGCGTAGACAGACAAACGGAAACGATGACAAAAAGAAAGATAAGAGAGAGAGAGAGAAAAACAACAAACACGCAGAAGGAACAAAGGCCGTAGCATTGGTTCATTTAACTTCAGACCGACCCTGTGTTGCAGTCTGTCGGCTCATTGCCCCACCTGTGCAGTGTCCCTTCAGAGGCCCTTTGGACCCAGGAACATCTCATCACGAAACGCCGTAAAACATCGACCAGGGCCAGAAAACACCGCCCTCTGTCCGGTAATTACAGATCAAACAGCCCTTATGACCCTCTTTGAGACAGCTTAATTGGATGCAAGACTCCGCGCTTCGTTTTCTTAGGTAGAGTACGTGGGTCATCTTGTTCTCTGCCGTTTATGTTATTTTTCTTACCTTTCCCCTTAATGACTCCTGCTTGTCATTCCAAGCTCCCTAAAGCACGGTTCACACGAGGCAATGCAGGGAATGCTCTGGGGTTTAAGATGCGCTGGAAT
>JADBJO010000184.1:802500-807500 GCA_016801955.1 Conus betulinus | reverse complement strand
TGTGTATAATATACATGTGTGTGTGTGTGTGTGTGTGTGTGTGTGTGTGTGTGTGTGTGTGTGCGCGTGTGTGTGTGTGCGTGTGTGCGTGGTGCGTGTGTGTGTGCGCGTGGTGTGTGTATGTGGTGTGTGTGTGTGTGTGGTGTGTGTGTGTGTGTGTACGGGTGTGTGTGTGTGTGTGTGTGTGTGTGTGTGTGTGTGTGTGTGTGTGTGTGTGTGTACGTGTGTGTGTGTGTGTGTGTGTGTGTGTGTGTGTGTGTGTGTGTGTGCCCATACCAGTATATAGGTGTGTATATCACCAAAACATCAACACGTTGTTACATAAAGCAGGACAAATGCCAGTTTCCTCCTATTTCAGCCATTGGAAGAGGGAGTCGACCTCGCAACATCTGACTGCCGAATCAGCGCTTTATTACATGGAGGAAATCCACGCTTTGTCCATACTTGTCATCCATACCGACAACCAAGCTGGTTTTTTTTTCTGAAGGCTGGCAATGGGATGTTACGTGTGTGTGGGTGTGTGCCAGATGCTTTGCTTGCGTTCACACACGGAACCTCGGTTTATTTAATGTCTTCTTTGAAAGGCTTTGAAGGAGATGAAGTCAGAACCAATATCAACTCCGTGGAGAGAAAACACACCCCCCCCCATTTCCCCCCACCCCCAACCCTCCTAGTATGAACCCCCTCCCCCCCCCTAGCCACCCCCCTCTCCCCCCCCCCCCCCCCCCCCCCCCCCGCCCCCCCCCCGCGGGAAGTTTCGAACCAGCAAACCTGCAACCTCATGATCACCAGACTAACGAGTCAAGGACTTTACCAGGTGACTTGTTCTGGCCCCGACCCGTTAGCCAGGCATCCTAAACGTTTTTGTGGGCCACGCAGGCACCTACATTACTCAGCTGGTTGGACGTGGGGAGCTCGCATTCCGAGCATTTCGGGTTCGATTCCCCACTGAGGTGTTCAGCATAAAAACTGACACTTTTGCTGCCCCAGCGTTCTTTATTGTTGCCACAGAGAGAGAGAGAGAGAGAGAGAGAGAGAGAGAGAGAGAGAGAGAGAGACAGACAGAGACAGACAGACAGACAGACAGACAGAAACAGAGACAGAGACAGACAGAGAGAGAGAAGGGGGAGAGAGAGACAGAGACAGAGAGACAGACAAGCAGAGACAGAGAGAGAGGCAGAAAGAAGGAAAGAAGAGACAGACAGACAGACAGACAAACAGCGACAGAAACAAACAGAGAGATGACAGAGAGAGAGAGAGAGAAGGAAAGACAGAGACAGAGAGACGGAGGGAGACAGAGACAGGACCAGAGAGACACTGATACAAACAAAGACAGACAGACAGCCAGACAGACAGAAAATTCAGCAATTTCCTGGTGTAACATTTCATAAGCACCCCTCTACTGGAATCGCTCCCCCGGGCAGGCAAAAAAGAAGACGCGTTGTGGCACTGTCTGGACCCTGGTGCAAACTGAGCGGGGGAAAAAATCAAAATAATAGCCATTGCCTGACGACCTTGGCCAAATAACTCATTTGGTTTGGGGGTCTTTTTCTCCCGTGCGCGTAACAACTAATGCTTAGGAACATGAACGCAGATTAAAGCCTCACCATCATTTGCGTGCTCAGCGGAAGGAAACTGATAACCGAACGAAAGTAATAGTGATCTGTCATTTTTTTTAACGTCTGCAAGCATGGGCTCGACTGAAATTTGAAATGTAAAATTCTGCTCATTTTTTTTTCGTTTGATTCATACAAAAATACATTTCACACATAAAATCATTTCATTTCATACAAAAATTACATTTTTACATAAAATCATTTTATTCATATAAAAATTACATTTCATACATAAAATCAGGTGCTGATGACTTTAAATGCTTTTTTTAACGGATTCAACATTGACTGGCTTCCTAATTCCAGTTAGCGATGGCTGGATCAGTTGGTGCCACACAACCAAAGTCCCTGCTCTTTCTCCCCCCCCCCCCCCCCCTTACCCCGGGAGGGAATCGACCTGTCCTCTTGTTTCCAAAGTTACTCCTGTCTTGGCAATTCTCATGTCCCAATGGGAAAAAAGCATATCAAAACGTGGCACGTTGGGTTTCAGTGGGAAATGATTCTGGATTTGAGACAGAACTATTTCACACAACTGTTTCAAGACCACTCTCCGGTGAGATATATCGGGCATGGTCCAGATACACACCATGGTGTGAACGTAGGCCAACTCACCCACCGTATGTGAGAGGAAGGTGGAGGTGGACACACGCCTTTATTTATTTAATGGGGTGTTTCATCACCATGCCCAAATCACTCTCTGTGGACTGGTTTAGAAACAGAGTGGTGAATGGTTCTGGCTCGGGTCTAGAATCAAGCCCACCATTCTTAACCCCAATCACCGTCAAATTCAGGTGCAAAGCGATTGGATTGATATGATTCGTGGTCTGGGACTCTCTGAGGATCTGGAAAGAGAGGAGTAACTTTGGGACATAGGTGGATGGAGTTTGGTGTAGATTTAGTCCGGGAGGTGAGTTTGAACTCCAGTGCTTTTATCACCCGCCGGGGGATTTTTGGGAGTGGGGGGGCGATTTTTACATGTTACACTGGAGTTGTTCTCCACCCGCTGAGTTCCCGTTTAGGCTCAGTGACAGTAAACTTCTCAGGGGTAATTAGGTGCAGGGGAACTGTCACAGTGCGAACTTTGTAGCCAGTCAAAGGGTGCGGGGGAGAGGGGGCAGGGGGGGTGCACATGGGTCCATTTCTACATGAACACATGCGTTGTGATGATCATTGACTGCAGGACTAAAACTGATCGCAGGAAAGCAGGAAAAGTGGGGGTTTCTTCGAGTGTAGAAAATTCAATACAGTATCTCTGTAACGGAGGGATTTTCTACTTTCCATGTAAGAGGACAGTCGAAGCTGTATAGTCTTCTATGAATTTTCCAAGTAACAGAAAGTTGACCCCTCCTTCACCTCACTCTGCGCCAATTCTCTATACCCCAGCATCCACCACCATGCGTCTCCTAAGTATACCTTAGTACATCCATCCATTCTAGTTGTGCCAAAATTGCGTTCAATCCATGTAGCGCCTTGCATTCTATAGTTGTTGTTATTATTCATTTCGTTTACCTGGAAATCTCTACACGCTTTTTTGATGGCCTGTAAAACATTTCCCCTGTCTTCGTGTTTTTTTGGGGGGGGTTGTTGTTTTTTTTTGTTTTTTTTTTTTTTTTTGCTTCGTGTTCTTTTGGTTTTTTTTCTCATGTGCAACAAGATCGATAGTAAATTATTCCAAGTAGAGGATGTTAGATGTGAAGAGTTTGATCGTTTTGAGACAACCTGGCTGGCACAAGGAAACAAAAAATACCAAAAATAAAAAGACAAAGAAAAAGAAAACGATAAACGAATGATGTTTCAATCAAAAACGTGCAAAGCCCCATTTGAAAGGGAAACACGTGAAATCAAAAAAACGAAGAAATGTCTCTCACCTTGGTGTACAAAATCAATCTACACATGGGCCTGGTTTCCATGTGAATCACGATAGCACCGTGATATTGTGTTCCACCATTTTGACAACAGGTATACAGAAAAATTTTTAAAACAGCTTCATTTCTTGACGACAAAAATAAGACTTATCTGAATAATTTTGGTCTGCTATAATACTTATCAGGATATTTTTTCTTAATTTATAATACAAATTGTATACAAACAAGCAATGCACTTGGACTTAACTAACTCAAAGAATATAAACAGTAGGAAAATAAATTTGCTCAGCCTACGCAATAGACCGTTTCTATGTAGTTCAAATGCATTTTTGTGGAGGGGCACCGAATGCATAAATCAAGTGTTCAACAAAGTATGAAAATAGTATGTTAATCCGCACAGAACTCTGCATTTCAATTTACATGAACATACGGCTGTATAAAAGGCAATCATTTGTAGATGAACAAACAAACAAACAAAGAAAACAACAAACACCAGACACAAAATTGGAGAGGAGTCACGGGGAGATGTAGGGAAGATAAGAAGTATGCTTAATTTCCTCCAGATTCCAGAGACTGCCCAGTTCCATGAATTCAAGAGAAATATTCTGCGGGGATGTATGCACATATTGTAACAATGATTTAGTCTCTCTTGGTTAATCAATAAGAGAGGTATAGGATGACCACTTCTCTAGGAAAGGAGGCAAATTGTTTTTCAAACTTGATGCGTACTTTGGATGGAATATATATCTTGTTCTTAAATCATGGGGTACTGGGCACACGAAACAAAGTGAACTTCGTCCTCCGGACAGGATGCACACTTAGGGCACAACAAATTCCTGTTTACATTCTTATACCTGTGACCACGCACACTGTTATGTCATAGACGCCTAATCTAAATGTTGTTGAAGAACATCTTAAATGTCTGTTTGTATCTATCTCTATGTGCCGATCTGGCAAAAGAAAAGGAAAGAAAAGAAAAAAAAAGCAGAATTTCTCCATGTAACTGGAATTTGAAACAGCCATCAGATGAACAGGCGAAGAAGGGACAGGGGAATGGGACAGGATGCGATGTGGGAGGTGGAGTTAATCCTGTATTAGTAGTATATAGTAGTAGTAGTAGTAGTAGTAGTAGTAGTAGTAGTATCGTGGCAAAGAATAGAGCAACGATGGTTTTTATTGTTGTCGCGTGCTCTCTCTCTCTCTCTCTCTCTCCTCTCCCTCTCTCTCTCCTCTCTCTCTCTCTCTCTCTCTCTCTCTCTTCTCTCTCTCTCCTCTCTCTCTCTCCTCTCTCTCTCTCTCTCTCTCTCTCTCTCTCTCTCTCTCTCTCTTGGCTCCTGTGTATTTCCTGCATTTCTTATAAATAACAATGGGGGAAAAGGGAAAAAAAACGTTCACATTCACAGTGTCTTTTTTTTGTTGTTGTTGTTATTATTTTCAGCACAACATTGTGAATGAGAGTGAGAGAGGGATGGGAGGGGTACCAGCACAACATTGTGAATGAGAGTGAGAGAGGGACAGGAGG
>JADBJO010000184.1:787500-792500 GCA_016801955.1 Conus betulinus | reverse complement strand
TTCTCTTCTTCTTCTTTTCTTCTTCTTCTCTTTCTTCTTCTTCTTCTTCTTCTTCTTCTTCTTGTGTCTTATGTCTCCTCTATCTGTCTCTCTCATTCACTCACCCAACTCACGTGCACACGCACACACGTACTCTCTCTCTTTCTTTCTTTCTTTCTCTCTCTCTCTTCTCTTTCTCTGTCCTGTCTCTCTCTGTCTTCTGTCTGTCTCTCTGTCTCTCTCTCTGTCTCTCTCTGTCTGTCTCTCTCTCTCTCTCTCTCTCTTCTCCTTGCTCCTTGGTTTTTATATAAATCGGACAGTTCTTTTCAAACCTTATCAGAGTATCATAGCTGTATAGGACGTTTGTATAGCTTCAGTTTTTTTCTTCGCATAATCTTCATCACCATCACGACCCGCACCCACGCACCTCCCTTTGTTTTCATTGTCCATGCCCTCCACCTACACTCCATCCTTCACACTCCTTACCTACCCAGGTCTATGCTCTCATTCTCCACGCGCCCCCTCCCCCCCCCCCCCCCCCCCACAACACACACACATACACACCCTCCCTCCACATCCTTCGTAAAATAGAAAGACGAAAGGATATGGGGAATGTGTGAGTGCGATGTGGGGACGAGGGGTGGGGGGGGAGGGGGTATGGAAGGGAAGGTACTTGAGAGAGAGAGAGAGAGAGAGAGAGAGAGAGAGAGAGAGAGAGTTAAGACAATAGAGATGTCTATAGAAAAGGAAAGGAGAGACAGAGAGAGATGAAGCTAATGCATTTATTTAAAGTAGGAATTCACAAAAAAGGATGTTGTCCTACTTCACTCTAAGTGACAGAGAGAGAGAGAGTGAGGGAAATACGTAACGGATCAATACTATGTGATACAATATGCAGATGCAATACAAAACAATATCATACATTTATTCAGTCAGAGAGAGGGCGGAAGGGAGGGAAGGAGTATGGAGAAGGGAGAGAAGAGAAAGAAGCAGACAGACTGACAGACAACAGAGAGACAAACAGGGCAGAGAGACACAGACAGGGCACAGAGACATATAGAGAGAGAGAGAGAGAGTGACAGACAGACAGGACAGACAGACAGAGACAAAAACAGAGACAGAGAGAGACTTAACAGATTTCAACTCTTCCCAACTCGGAGATCTGAAATGTCTCCTCGGAATCCAAGAAATCACGTCTTGGTGCTTTTGGCGAGTACGTCCACCCCTAAAACGCCATACACAGAGAGCCGGGTTTCTTTCCTCTGTGTATCACGTGCGCGTGCCTCAGACAGCACTTCAGAGAATGTCTTGAACTGATGGTACCGCCGAGTCTCTCTCTCTCTCTCTCTCTCTCTCTCTCTCTCTCTCTCTCTCTCTCCTCTCTCTCCTCTCTCTCTCTCTCTCTCTCTCTCTCCACTCACACACACACTATATCTCTCTCTCTCTCTCTCTCTCCCTGCCTCCTCTCTCGCCTTCTCTCTCTCCTCGAATCTCTCTCTCTCTCTTCCTCTCTCTCTGGTCCTCACCACTCTGCCCTCACACACGCACACTCACACACGCGCGCCGTGCGCGCGCGTGCACACACGCACACGGTCGCACGCGCGTGCATGCACACACACACGGTCGCACGCACGCGCGTGCATGCACACACACACACACACACACACACACACAACACACACACACACACACACACACACCCGCACGCACACACACGCACGCACGCACGCACGCACGCACGCACGCAACACGCACACACACACACACACCACACACACACACACACACACACACACACACACACACACACACACACACACACACACACACACAACACACACACACACACACACACACACACACACACACACACCACACACACACACACACACACACACACACACACACACACACACCACACACACACACACACACACACCCCACACACACACACACCACCACACCACACACACACACACACACACACACACACACACACACACCACACACACACACACACTGTATCAGGCTACACAGGCAGACTGCTATTAGTGATGATAGCTCTCCTCCTTAACTTCAAAGCCTTGCTGTCGATTGACCCCGGGAGCGATGTCATACAGACAGATCGTCCCCGAAAAACTATCAGTCTCGGTCGTTAAAGCTGTTTGCTTCCTTTATCAAGGAAGATGTTTAGGTGATCTACGTCAATCACCTCAGTCTTTCCATTTCCTGTAATCAGAGGTAGATTGCCTTATGGGTGTTGGGTCTCTGTCGTCGTCTGCATACGCACTGTCTGTGCCGATAGAGGACATCTATAGTATAGTTTATTACAGTACCGTGTCGCACAGTACCTGGCAGTGCGGCGCAGCGCAGAGCGGCACAGAGTAGTGCAGAGCAGAGCAGAGCAGACTAGAGCAAAGCAGAGCAGAGAAGAACGTGGCAGAGCAGAGCAGATCACAGCAGACCAGAATACAGCAGAATACAGCACAAGACAGCAGAGCAGAATAGGCCAATGCAGAGCAGAAGAAGGGAGCAGAGCAGAGAGAGCAGCAGCAGAATAGAGCAGAGCAGAGCAGAGCACAACAGAGCAGAACACAATAGAACAATGCAGAACAGAACACAGCAGAGTGAAACAGAGCAATGCAGCAGCAGAATAGAGCAATGCAGCGCAGAATAGAGCAGAATAGAGCAATGCAGAGCAGAATAGAGTAGAATAGAGCAATGCAGAGCAGAATAGAGCAATGCAGCGCAGAATAGATCAGAATAGAGCAATGCAGAGCAGAATAGAGCAGAATAGAGCAATGCAGAGCAGAACAAAGCAAAGCAGAGCAGAGAAGAGCCGTGGCAGAGCAGAGCAGATCACAGCAGACCAGAATACAGCAGAATACAGCAGAGCAGTATAGAGCAATGCAGAGCAGAATAGAGCATAAGACAGCAGAGAGAATAGGCCAATGCAGAGCAGAAGGGAGCAGAGCAGAAGAGAGCAGAGCAGAATAGAGCAGAGCACAATAGAGCAGAGCACAATAGAGCAATACAGAACAGAACACAGCAGAGCGAAAACAGAGCAATGCAGCGCAGAATAGAACAATACAGCGAGCAGAATAGAGCAGAATAGAGCCATGCAGCGCAGAATAGAGCAGAATAGCAATGCAGCGCAGAATAGAGCAGAATAGATCAATGCAGAGCAGAATAGAGCCATGCAGAGCAGAATAGAGCCATGCAGAGCAGAATGAGAGCAGAATAGACCCATGCAGAGAAGAAGAGAGCAGAATAGAGCCATGCAGAGCAGAATAGAGCAGAATAGAGCCATGCAGGCAGAAGAGAGCCATGCAGCAGAGAGAGCAGAAGAGAGCCATGCAGCATAGAGAGCAGCAGAAGAGAGCAGAAGAGAGCCATGCAGAGCAGAATAGAGCAGAATAGAGCAATGCAGAGCAGAATATAGAGCAGAACAGAGCAATGCAGAGCAGAATAGAGCAATGCAGAGTAGAAACAGAGCAGAATAGAGCAATGCAGAGCAGAATAGAGCAGAATAGAGCAATGCAGAGCAGAACAGAGCAATGCAGAGCAGAGCAGAGCAGAACAGAGCAATGCAGAGCAGAATAGAGCAGAACAGAGCAATGCAGAGCAGAATAAAGCAATGCAGAGCAGAATAGAGCAATGCAGAGCAGAATAGAGCAATGCAGAGCAGAATAGAGCAGAACAGAGCAATGCAGAGCAGAATAGAGCAATGCAGAGCAGAATAGTGCAGAACACAGCAGAGCGGAACAGAGCGGTGCAGATCAGAATAGAGCAGGGCAGAAGAGCGCAGAGCAAAGCAGAATACAGCAGAGCAGAGCAGTATAGACAGCACAGCAGTATAGAGCAGAGCAGAATAGAGCAGAGCAGAATAGCGCAGAGCAGAATAGAGCAGAGCAGAATAAAGGAGAGCAGAATAGAGCAGAGCATAATAAAGGAGAGCAGAATAAAGGAGAGCAGAATAGAGCAGAGCAGAATAGAGCAAAGTAGAATAGCGCAGAGCAGAGCAGAGTAAAAACAGAGCAGAATAGAGCAGAGTAGAGCAGAGCAGAGCAGAATAGCGCAGAGCAGAACAGGGAGCAGCAGAGTACAGTGCAGTACAGTACAGTAAAGCAGGGTAGGATAGAGTACAGTATTGCGCAGTATTGTCTCATAATGTATTGTACACCATTGTACAGCACAGTACAATATTACATCGTATAGCGTAGCTTGGCATATCATTGTATAGCGTAGTTTAGCATATCATAGTATGATACAGCTTAGCATAGCATTGCATAGCACAGTTTAGCATAGTGCAGTTGCGTTAAACCGGGTTGTAACATGAGCAGGTTCGGACTGATTCAATGTTTTGTTGAAACATTTAGATCTGGTCATACCGACCACCAGAATGCATGCAGTGACTGCCATGATCGAGAGAGGAATAGGCTATCGCAGGACAGGCCAAGACTACAGAGAGGAGTGATGTCAGACAGAACATTCGGGGCCAGTGCCAGTAAAAGAAGGGAGCGGACAGGAGAAAGTTTGCAGCATATGAAGGACTGAGCAGAGAGCCGGTGCAAACCATTGCAGAGACAATTTAGTGTGTTTCAGTTTGGGAGCGCGCGCGGGGGTTTTGTGCTTTTTATAGGTTCTGGAAGCAGCTGAAGAACAATGCCTTTGTCGTGTCCGTGGACAACGACACACAGAGAGAGAGAGAGAGAGAGAGAGAGAGAGAGAGAGAGAGAGAGAGAGAGAGAGAGAGAGAGGGCTCAAGGACTCAGATGGTTTATTCATAAAGGCCACAGCCCCTTAAAAAGAGGATATGCATTTTAAGTCGCACATGGACAATGATCTTCATGTATAAATACTTCTTTGCAAAGTCATAGAGACAAATAGGTAACTTTTTAACAGTATTTTCATTTCATGATGACATTAACAATGTTAATTTGAACAGACAAGAATGGTTGAAATACTTTTGCAGGATGAATTGTTCTCTAAGATCTCTTAATGTTTGGGCAAGACAGTAG
>JADBJO010000184.1:745000-752500 GCA_016801955.1 Conus betulinus | reverse complement strand
TTCCGGTCACGGGACGTACTGGTGGGATCAAAGAAAATCCATGGCTGGCTAAAAGGATAAGAAGTTCTTTGACTCAAAAAGGGTTAGTTTCAAAGTGCGGTGATTGTAGGTGAGAAACTGGAACAATTTGTAAAGGACTTTTAAGTAAATCCGCCGGTTAACATGGACAAACAGATTACAAGACAAAACACGACGCGTTTCGACTTCCTAGGTGTTCTTCAGGCAAGATAAACAACATTCAGGACAATGAAAACGAAGAACAAGCAATCACTTAACTTAGGAAGGAAGCAATTAAGATGATTCCAGAAAAGCCGGCCTGGAAAAGGAACATCCTGCAAGAGCCGAGTCCTAGAGGACACAGGAGGACAATAGAGAGTTGACCGAACAGTCCTGTCCTTCGCCAGCTTTCAAAGGACACACAGACCCACATCGATGATCCGAGAACAGCCGGCTGGCCAAAACCTATCCAGCAAGAGCTCGGCTCCAGGCAGAGAGGCGGAAAAGTGGGAGGACAACATCAAAAACAGCATCAGAGGTCCATCTGCCTGCCTCCAGCTCCTCTAGGACCACAGAAAAACTGCCATACATGGAGAGATGCTGTCAGTAATGCTTCAAAACTACCTGTCTTCCCCCTATTACAAGACAGATGAGATGAGATAATATGATGATGATGATGATAATGATGCAGACTTGCTTTTTCACTTAAGTAAATGATCACTTTGAGCAGAGCGATTGGGGGGGGGGGGGGGGTGTCTAATCAAGAATGCTTGCCTGACAAAAAAAGGAGTGGGAAAAAAAGGATTTGATTGACAGGTCACCTTTCTGTTTGTTTTGATTTTCACTGCTAACACTTACAAAGAGTTCACCAGACAATTTGGGGCCCGGCAGTTTTCACATTGTTTACAGCCTAGCCGACTGCAAGGGTCATATCAAGGCTGTCACCTCGTCAGTTCTTGCGGACTTCGAGGGGCCGTGTGAGGGCTATCTCCTTGTCAATGACAATTTCTTGCATAGTTTTTAAAAAAAAAAAAAAAAAGAAGAAAATGACACGCACGCAAAAAATACTTTAAATTTTTTCTTTCGTAGAATCTTAGATGAGATGGAAAATAAGTAATTCCGTCAGGACCTGAAAAATCGCATGGGACTGAGCATCTCTAAACAAGGGTTTCAGGCCTTCTGCTGGTATGTGTTTATGTCTGACATCATGTCAGCCCCAACACTCTGCAAAAGACCAATGNCCACACGGCACAGAAACTTACCTTTCTCATTTCCTTGTCACTTTTCCTCCCCACACATATCCCCATCCCCGCCCCCCACAACCAAAAAAGGAAAGACATAAATACTTCCCCAATGGAGAGTGCGCTTCTAAGCTTGTGCTCTAAGCAAAAAAACTCATATGTTAGAGCTGGTGACTCAAAGATGGCCTGCGCACTATATTTGCCTCAACACTGGAATTATTTTTTTCATGTCTTGACATATAACAATATGATCACGTGTTATTTTTCTTTTACATAAACACACTATGTTTTTAACATATTTTGTTTAAAAAGCATCAAGTTTCCACCTATACATCAATGAAAGTATATTTTGTTTAAACTAAAATTAGGTTGTTTGAATGATTTTATATAAAAAAATATCAAACTGATTTTGATTGTCATGTTCTATCATTCTATCTTTGAACGTTTTTCGAAATATATGTTTTAACTAAATTGCACTGCTCATGTACCGATAAGGGTAGTTTAAGATCTTCAGAACCACAGATATTTTTGCTCCACGCTTAGCTGCCCTATCTACTTTATCGTTGTAATAAAAGGAACAGTGTGAAGGAATCCAACAAAAGGATAATTGGGGGTGCCTCCTTCAATAAGCATGTGGATCAAACAGCTTATCTCAATAATCATTTCAGGCCTAGTATGCAGATGAAAATCTTTTATCGCCTGAAGGACTGATTTTGAATCTACACAAAACAGAGCTTGGAATATTGTTTTGGGGGAAATTTAAAAGGTAATTCAAAAGCCATGAGTATTGCTGTTATTTCAGCTGTAAATATGGATATGTTACATCCAATGTAAAAAAGATTTTCTCCACCCTCAAGTCAGGGATTAAGAATGCACAACCTGTTTGCTTACCAATACATGAACCATCTGTGTATATATTTTTAATTGGTTAGTGTATTTCGTGTCAATATGACACTTAGTATAACTTGCTAGCATATTGATATTTTCATCATTTTTTTTTATGTTGGTGTGATCAATATCAATTGGGCTTTTTTAAGTTCCCAGGGTTGGGAATAGGACAAAAAGATGGTCTGGGAGAGAAAGTTTCTTTTTCTAAAGAAACCCCAGAATCTGAAAGTATTTTTGATGTATAAGTTTGCTATAGTTATTTGAGAAGTTATAGACTTTTGCTCTTTTCGGAAAATCAAAATCTGATCTTATTTTTGATTTCTGATTGAATGTGTTTTTTCTAGCTGTACTTTTTAATGACAAATTTACAACACGTTAAATCTCTATGATCATCTAGAGGAAGTACCTGAGCTTCATAATATGTACGTGACGATGATGCGTGCACATGAAGTCCAAGGGCTAATTTCAAATGCCTTACATTCAATACTTTGCAGTTTTTGTAATAGATATTTAGAGCGCGTAAAGAATATTTCTTCTGGGGCATAAGTTATTTTTGATCTCATTAAAGATTTACATAGAGTAATCAAAGTAGCTGGATCTTGCCCCCACTTTTCTTTAGAAATAATTTTCAGAAAGTTTAATGTTTTTCTCGCTTTTGTTAATAAATATTCGATATGAGAGTTCCATGATAATTTAGATGTAAAATAAACTCCTAGAAATTTGACCTCTGTTAACGTACTTAAGAGAGGAGTATCATCCAATGTGAAAATAGGCATACTTTCTGGGTTAGATCCACTGTTAAAAAGAATCATATCATATTTGTTTTTCGGTTGAGACAGACTTAATCCATTTCGCTTCATATAATCCACCATCTTGTTTAGTCTCCTTGATAGATCTTTTTGACGAATTTTATATCTCGCTGTGAAGTTTTCTTTTTTTAACGTTACATCCATCCACATGCATATATATCCTCTGCATACTGGACAAGAACGACTTTTTTTGATATTTGTTTGGCAGATCATGCATTAATAACGAGAAGAGAAGTGGCGCTAATACTGACCCTTGAGGGATTCCCATTGAAAGTGTTCTACTTGTGGATATGTTTTTTTTCCTACCCTTGTTCTCTTATTACCCTATCCTTTAGAAAACATCTGACATAGTTGTATATATTTCCTGTCAAGCCAATGTTTTTAAGTTTGTTCAATAGCTGTAAATGCCACACTTGATCGTAAGCCTTATTTATATCGAAAAAGGTAGCAAGAACACATTTTCGTCTAGCAAACTGTTTCTTTATATTTGTTGATAATTTCACTAAAAAATTCTGTAGTGGATCGACCTTTCTGGAAACCAGCTTGATTGATTGGTATGATGTCATATTTTTCGCAGTAATGTACAAGTCTATTCAAAACAATTCTTTCTGAAAGTTTACATACATGTGAAGTTAATGCGATGGGTCTATAATTCTTAGGATCCTTTGTAGATTTTCCTTGCTTATGAATTGGAACAACAATCGACTGACTGTTCCATTTTTTTGGCATAACACCATCGCTCCAACACGTACTAAATAATTTATGAAGAAACTCTACAAAATGTTCAGGCACATTTCTTAACATTTGATTAGATATTGCATCTAAACCAATAGATGATTTTCTTAATGGTATGGATCTAATGGCTTCTTTTACTTCTTGGATAGTTATAGGAGCATTGATATTGTTACTATTGTCTGCTGTAGATTCATCACGTGCTTTACTACCTTCTTCTGTCTCTCTGTATATTTGGTCCGTTCTTGTTAGACCTTCAGAGCAGCTTACCCTTAGCAAACATGTTTACAAAGGCTTCTGCTTTCTCATCAGCACTAGGAAGACTGTTGTTATCTATTGTTATAGGGTACTGTGTTGATGTTAATCCATTTTTCATAGCTTTCAGTTCCTCCCACACTTTACCAATATCTTTATGATTTTTTACTTCAGAGTTACAAAATTCATTCCAATGCTGCAGCTTTGCGTCATCTATGACATCTTTACTTTCTTTATCTGCCTTTTCATTTCTTTATGACTACTTGCTGATCTCTTTTTACAATAAACTTGAATCTTTCTTTTTTATTTTTATTGGCAGTTTCACATTTTTGTGTTCCACCATATATTTCCATTATGTTTTTTTGACTTGTGTTTTTTTATTCTTCGGGATCGACTTGTCAGCTGCTGCTAAAATATGTTTACAAAATGCAGTGTATTGGTCATCTACGTTTTCATTAGCTGAGAACACTATGTCTATGTTGTTAAGATTGGTTTGAAAAGAAGACCAATCTGCATTTTTGTAAATATATTTGGGAATAATATCTTCTGAGATTTCCTGTTCTAATATATCATTCAACGATATTATTATTGGAATATGATCTGATCCCAGTGGATTATCTCCAGTTTCCACATTGAGTTTACGACAAGTGATGGAAATGTAAAGGTTAAATCAATGGCTGAGGGGTTATGGGTGGCTATATCTGGAATGCGAGTAATATTTCCATTATTTAGCAAATATAGATTAGAATCAGCTATGTTATCTAATAATCTATTACTTGTAACATAAGAGCAGCCATGGTCCCAAAAGGAGCATGTGCGTTAAAATCTCCCCCAATAACCCATTTGTCTCTTTGGTCTTGGAACCCTTTTAGCCATTCTGTATTCGCATCATCAGGTCCTTTTGGAAGGTAAACTGAGGCAATGTTCAATATCAATGAAGAGGTAAATTTGACCATTGCTGCACAGCATGAAGCAGAAGGGATATTATTGGATACTGGTGGAGTTCTTTCGCAAAAATCAGGCCTTCACGCACATAGATAGCCGTTTGTATTCGGGCCGCACATTGGGGGGGGGGGGGGGGGGGTGATAGAATCCCAGTAAATGTGGTAGATTATCGCTGTTGACATTTAGTGATTGTAATAATAATACATGAAACTTATTTATTCCAAGATACTGATTCAAGTATGATATTTTTTTGTTTTGGAGCGACAATTCCATTGGAGAAGCTTAATTGTTGGTCTCTTTTTGTTGTCATGATAAAGATGTATATAATAAGTGAAGTGACTGAGAAAATTCCCTTCTAACGGATATTAACAGGTAAGGGCATGTACTATACCTATAAGACGTAAAACAAAAATTACGAAACAGAAATGCAAAGTAATAAACTTAAATAGTCTTCAGCATAAAATTCAAATTGTCACCTTAACAAGTGAGGTGGAGGAGTATAATCTTGGCTCCACTACATGACTAGATTCAGTCAATACAGAGACTTGCGGGAGATGCTCTTGAACATTCAGAGCATTTCATAGGGGGTCCAACCAAGGTCCCCTTTTGTTCCCTGATACAGCATCTGAGGACCCCAACGCCCTGGATGGGGAGGTAGGCGGCGAGATGGCTTCTTGGGCTTTTCCCAAAAGGAGGTCTCGAAGATGCCGGCCAAGGTTAGCTGCCAGGATCGATGATCCTCTGGTGGTTGGATGCATCCATCTCTCCCGTAGTCCACAGAAGTTATTGTGTGGTACGAAAGAGATAATTTTGTAAGCCAGCAGTTCTGTTCTTACAAGGCACTTGAACAATTCACGTTTTTCAGCATCCAATTCAGCATCTTCTACTGCAGTTTGCCTGACTCACAACAATGTGTGATGCTGGGGTGTTTCTTTCATTTTGATTTGTTTGACTGCTTTTGTGAAATCTTTGCTGATATTTTCTGCGTCTTGCCTTTTCAACATTTCAAATCATTAATGCCACAGTGACATTACTATAGCGTCTGGTATTTCTGTTTCAGGGTCGTTTATGTGTTGAATCAAGTAGCTGAAGACCTCAGTTTTTGTGTGGCATATGTTTTCTGTCGTTTGGCCGGAAAACCCCCTACGAACGGTCTTAGTCTTTTCATTTGTACACCTCTTTTCAGTAGGGAATCAGAGAGTACAATACAACAGAAGGAAAGTCATTGTTCTTTTTTCGTATGGAGTCTTTCTTTGGATGACGTTTTGCTTTTCTCGCATCATTTGCCTTTATGACGTCAGATTTTTCTTTTCTTGTCTTCCAACGTTCCTTTTCTATTTGTTTGCCCCTTCTCTACCGTTTTGCTCCCGATTACATTGGATGGCGATAGGAGATGGGGATATAGGCAGTGGATCTTTGCGGCTGCTACATACGATTTATAAGGCCAGGAGTAATGATTTTGGGGGTTTGCAGTTTGTGTTGTGTAGCCGTGGCAGTGGATTTTACTGGTCTAGCCTGGATTGACTTTGAGTTTTTCTATTTCTTGTTTTTGATCGTTAACAGCTCTTCCTAGGGACAGTATTCTATCACATAGTTTCAATATGTGTTTTTAATATCACCAACCGCACCTGTGATCACCCGTAACCGTGTACCGGTCGCTGGAGCATGATGTGTTTCGGTCTCACGGTGTCGATGTCGAGCCGAAGCGCAGCAGAGTGGAAGGTGGTCATCGTGGCACGTCGCCTCACCGTCACTGCTTTTCCGCTGACAATCTGTCTGTTCCTGAACCACTTGTTTGTCTTTCGTTGCTGTTGTCATATCGCGTTGTGGAACTCGTCCTCACTGTCGTTTCCCAGGGGTCTTTCTAGGCAGTTGTATCGGATGCGCAATAAAACTTTTCACAATGTCTGTGAAAAGTTGTTTGTCACTCTGCCGCCATCTTGGTCACAGTCGTGTGTGTGTGTGTTGTTGTGTGTTGTGTGTGTGTGAGCGTGCGTGCTTGCGCTGCGTTTCCGCACGCGTGTGTGTGTTGTGTGTGTGTTTTGTTTTCGTCCTGTGTCTTTGTGCGAGCTTGCACCGCGCGCTGCGCACGCGTGTGTGTGTGTGTGTGTGTGTGTGTGTCTGTGTTGGTCGCCGTGTGCGTGTGTGTGTGCTGTGTCGCGCATGCGTACGTGCGTGTGTGAGTGTGTGTGTGCGTGCGTGCGTGCGTATGTGTGTTGGAAGACCGGGAAGGGCGGGGGGGGGGGGTGTTCCAAACTGGATATCCAACCGCACTTAATTGGTCTCTTCAAGGAGTAGAAAATCCGCGTTTTGTGTTGCTTTTGTTCCTTTGTGAATGTACCAACTGATAAAAGGGCAGGATGGCCCCAAGTGTCGCAGCTCTGAGTTGCGACAGGAGATGGCGATTAAATGGATCCCTTTATGCCCCCGCACTCTTTTTCAGGGGAGAGGGGTTACGATGATAACTGAAAGTTGGTAGCTGAAGTATGCAAGTGGAGAAGAGGGGGTGACATCTGTAGTAATCCCATGGAGAAACCTATATGTATTGAAACCAAGTTCCTTCCCCCACCGGCCCTCGCCGCGTCTCTCACTCTCTCCGGATCTCCTCCGCCGTGTCCCACCCAGCTCTCCTC
>JADBJO010000184.1:705000-727500 GCA_016801955.1 Conus betulinus | reverse complement strand
TCACACTGACCTCTTCATCTGCCCAAAAAACAAAAAGCTGAAAAAAAAAATCCACTATTAGACTAGGTTTTTGTTTTTTGTTTTGGTGTGTGTGTTTTTCTCTTCTCTTCAACCAGTCTCTTACACGCCATGCATAGTCTGTATGTTCCCTTATAAATGGACATAGTTTTGCTGATTTCAGTGTTTTGGCGTTTGATACAGTGTCTGGGGTTTGCTAATGTTCTAATGTGTAGTGTACTGACTCACTGCAACAGTTTAAAAAAAAAAAAAAACACGGAACAGCGGTTTGCGCATAAATCATCATTGAACAGTTCTCTACAACAAAAACTGGCCTCGCTCTGCGCTTATATTTCACAACTTACATGCATGTAATACATCCCAACGTCTTTGACAAATGTCGTCAGCTTTGTATGAAAAAGAAAAACGTAAACAATACAACCAAGAGAGTTACAATAATCATATAGTAAATGTACGTAAGACGAACAGCTTACAGATCTGAAAAGTGGCCCGCGAGAGCAAGAACCAAAACTTCTTTTCTGCATATTATTATTTCAAGAGCAGTTACCATGTATTTAACAATATAGTACTAGTTCATCCCTTTAATTACGGGAGAATATAGCCTAACGCCGCGATGTCTCACGCAACGGCAAAGTAGACATTCTCCCCATTCACTGGAATAGTCAACATAAATTGAAGTTCGCTCTCATGTACATTTAATTTCAGAGCATGCAAACAATATTGCATGCATTCCAAAGAAACAAACAATATTGCATACATTCCAAAGAAACGTGCCATACAGATTATAGAATGTGTTTTGGTTGTGTGATAATTTCCTTCAGAATTTCAAATGATTGAGAATACTTGAATTAAATTATGAAAGGGTTTACATTGCTTAACTGTATATTTTGTAATAATGATATCATTGATACACTACGACAGATAAGCTAACTCCGATAATTGATTAAAAAAAAAGTTTATATATTATTTGTTGTAAATTAAATGTTCAATTTAATTAAATCTACAGAGATAAAATCTTATTGATAATAATTACTTACAAGTATAATGATTGTCTCCCATGAAGAACCGCTTTCCTTTTGTACTCCCAGTTCTTATACAGCAGGGAGTACTTTACAATGGGACAAAGAAATGCTGTCTGTGTTTCTGTGTGTCTGTCTGTGTGTCTGTCCATGATCAAAATATGTTCCACTCGCTCCACACAAAACTTCTAGGCTGATCTTTCTGAAAATGTGTACGTATGTTCATTATGGGGCACAAATGATGCCCGATGTTTTATTTTACCAGATAAGAATACCATTACTAACGACTATAACGGCCCCAAAGGGGTTTTCTTCTTTATGGAATATCTCAGAAAGTATTTCTATTCAAGCTAAACTGGGAGTACGTTTATATGTTTTGCATCTTGTATTTAATTTTCAAACCAGCTGCCAAGGTGAACCCCTACATCGTTTGATATGATTCCACTTCATTTAGACTTCCTCGTTTTGGTCTCTCTAGTGTACTACTTTTTTCCACAATCAGTCATTTTGACCACGAAATCAAATTGTTCGTGCAATGCCATAGGTTGTTAGCTATTTATGAGGAGGTAAAAAAAAAAAGTGTGTTGGAAACGAAGAATCAAATGGACAGGGCAAGACAAAAATAGCGCTCTGTTGGAGAGAGAGAGAGAGAGAGAGAGAGAGAGAGAGAGAGAGAGAGAGAGAGAGAGAGAGAGAGAGAGAGAGAGAGGAGGAGAGGAGGGAGTATGGCTGGGCCTGAAGTAGAGAAGATGTAGAGAGCGACAAAATAAAGAATCATGATGAGAATGCTCTTTCCTGATTGTTACAATTTAAATGGGAGACACAAGAGGAGGAACTTTCGCGAAATACGTCGTAGCATTAATGACGAGTAGCAAGCCTCCTTTTACTTTTTGCTTTAAGATCTTTGTATTTTCGGTCAGTGTCGTGCTATTGTTGATTTATTTCAAACATTTGGAAAGCAAACGTACGACAAAATGTTCAGTTTTATTTTCGGATCGATTGATAATGCAATTTGAATATTCAACACGATGTTAGAATGTTCACCAGGTCTCCGTAAGTTGCTGATGCATTACCGAAGGTTCGAGAATGTTGTAGAAGCAGATCGAATCGCACGTGCATAAGCTTATCACGGTTTCATTCGTTGACCTTACCAATATAGTCCAGGGGCCACATCGAGCTATCGTTCACATTCGTCAGCTAGAAAAGTGCATTGAATTTTTTTCTTTGTGAAAGGTACTTGGATAACGTAATTTAACTTTTATAGTCTAGAACCACTGAACCTCTCTAAAATAATAAGTAGAACGCAAATAAGTTGGCGAATTAATGAAGCTGAAAATGTCTTTTCACCGGCTATTTTCATCGCGAGTTATTTCCCCTTAACATGGCTGACGGGTATTTCATTGTTCGAAGGTGAAATTTCTGCCAATTTAGGATAATTTTCTGACGTTTGATGGCATACAACCATACGATCCTGTCACCAGTGGGCTGTCTTAGATGGAAAAAAACAACAGGTCATCGCTCCAAAGCTTCTGGGTTTCGACTCGAAGCCAGAAAATGCATGGCATCATCCTATATGCGATTGAATAGTAAACGCAGAATAGAGCAATCACAGGTGAGCTTTCAGGAAGGCAAAGCTACTGGTACAGTTTTACCAAGAATAAATGCGAGACCACAACGACAGAAAAATGGAGGAGGAACAAGTTCCATCATTTTGCCACCCATCTGCACTTTATGCAAGAAGACCAAGTGGAAGCGCAACACAGCCACAGGAATATGGTGTCCAGAAAAAAAAAACTAAAAAAAAAAAATTTGACAAGTAAGTATTTAAAGCATTCTTGTTATGGCAGTAAGAACTATAAATATTGATGTGCTGTCACTCATCATAGACTAAATGACAAAACATGTCATGAGCAAACAATATCATGCTGGGATGTTGCTGATGCAGACTGACAAATTTATCACAGAGAGAGAGAGAGAGAGAGAGAGAGAGAGAGAGAGAGAGAGAGAGAGAGAGAGAGAGAGAGAGAGAGAGAGAGAGAGAGAGCAACTCCAAAAAAATGCTTGATTGCCTCCTCCTTCAGATGATGGGAATGAAGACAATCTTTCGAAAAACTGTTCCTGCTGAATCATTCAATTTCATTGTCTGGATCTGTGGTTTCACATGTGAATTTGAACAGGGTCATTTGCATGTTCAATCAGATGCAAAGCAAATGATACTGTCTATCTCATGGACATTATTTCCTTGACAAACAAGAATTACACCACACTAAAACAGATCATGCTAGAATTGAGCAAGTCACACGCAAATCAGTCATCAAGGACATGGAAGAACTCGTCGCTTCTATTAACGTGCGCCGTCTTATTTATAAGCAGTCCCAGAAGATATTTGCATGCATTAAGTTCGTAGTGAAAGCAGAGACTGGTGGCATATTTTATAGTTATACAAACTGTCCATGAGTCAAAATTCTGAGCTACAGTATAGTCACTCAAAGATGGTATAATCTACAAAGAAAATAAACAAACGAAAAAAGCCACAGTTTTTTTTAGCGACTAAAACCCGAACAACTTGGTGGACATGAAATAATAATGTTTTCTTTACCTAAGTCCTCTTCTATTAGCCAGAATAAGTGAAAGGGGAGAAACGTTTTCACAATCTACAAACAAACAAAAAAAGGCCACGGTTTTTAGCGAGTAAAACCCAAAACCTTGATGGACATGACATGTGTTTTCTTTTTACCAAACTCCCCTTCAAATAGCTAGAGAAAGTGAAAGGGGAGAAACGTCCACTGGCTCAAACCCTGCTATATTTTCGTACTAACGGCTGTTGAAGCCAGCCCTCTCCCGCTGCGAGGGGGGGGGAAGGAAGGGGGAAGGGGGAGGGGGGGGGGGGGGGGGGGGGGGGGGGGGGAAGGTGCAATGAGCTCACCACCTCTCTGCATGCTAACAAATTTGCGGTACGCAAAAGACGCTTACACTAAAAAGAAAGAGGAAAGAGAGAGTATCTGCGTTATTGTCAATATCTTGCGACAGAAAAACACAAAATGCTACATCGACAAATTGACAACAATGATGTTGCTTAATCATATTTTGACAGTACCATCTTTGGGTACCACTACAGCAACATCAAAGTCATGGATTATTCACGCTCATTTTACAAATGACCTCCATTTCTCATATCTTTCAATAGTTTCAAACACACCTTTAAATGGACCCATTGCAAAAAAAAAAAAAAAGTGGGGGGGGGGGGGGGGGGGGGGGGGGGGGGGGGGTGTGGTGTGTGGAGTATATAGTATATACCGCCAAGGACACAAACATAGCACAGTACAAGACACAATGAATTTCGAACTCTTGGGTCTTCTTCAGGCAAAAACAAATAACATTTAAGACAATGAACGAAGAACGTGAAATCACTTAATTCCTCAAGGTCGCCACGCACAATTTTGCTTCATTTTCCGCCCTCAGTCACTGTGTTTTGATCACACAAGTGAAGCTAGCGTCAAAAAACACTTTATCATCTCAAAAAACAAGAAATCAACACAAGTTGCACAAAAATTCCGCTACTAGACTAGTTAGTTGTTTTTTTGGGTTTTTTTTTTTTTTTGCGTTTTTTCCCCCTTTCAACCAGTCTCTTACACACCATACATAGTCTGTATGTTCCCTTGTAAATGGACATATTTTTGCTGATTTTAGTGTTTAAAGCGTTTGATACAGTGCCTGGGTTTGTTAATGTTCTAATGTGTGGTGTACTGGCACAATCACTGTAAGAGTTAAAACCAAAAAAAAAAACACACACCGGAACAGGGGTAGGTACATGAAGTAAACCATTGAGCAGTTCTCTACAACAAACTGGCCTCGCACTGCGCTCACATCACTCAGCTTACATGCATGTAATATATCCCAACGTCTTTGACAACATCATGACGTCAGCATTGTACGTTTTAAAAGAATACTAAACGTAAACAAACACAACCAAGAGAATTACAATAAACAAATAGTAAACGTACGTAAGACTTACAGATCTCAAAAGTGACTGCTCAGAGCAGGAATCGAAACACTTCTTTTCTGCATATTGTTTTAAGAGCAATAACTATGTATTTAACCATATAGTATTTTTCATCCCTTTATTACAGGAGAATATAGCCTGCCGCCGCGATGTATCGCGCAACGGCAGAGTAGACATTCTCCCCATTTACTGGAATAGTCAACATAAACTTCAAGTCCACTCTCATGTACATTGATTTTCAGAGCATTCAAACAATGTTGCATGCACTCCAAAGAAATGAACCATTAAACAATGTTGCATGTTACATGCACTCCAAAGAAATAAGCCATTTAGGAAATGGAGATTACTGTAGTTTGCGATAATGTTTTTTTTCCAGAATTTCAATGACTAAAAATACTTGAAGTTAAATTATGAAAGGGTCTATAGTGTTTTACTGTATATTTTGTAATAATGAGATCGTTGATACACTTCGACAGGTAAGTTTACTTTGACAATTGATAGAAAATGTTTATGTATTATTTGTTGTAAAATAAAAGTTCAATTTATTTAATTTTACAGGGAAAGAATCTTTTTCATAATAATTACTTCCTAGTATAATGAATTTTCTCCCCTGAAGAACCTCTTTCCTTTTTTTGTACTCCCAGTTCTTATCGAGCAGGGAGTACTTTACAATGGGGACGAAGAAATGCTGTGTTTCTGCATGTCTGTCTGTGATCAAAATATGCTCCACTCACTCCAGACAAAACTCGCCTGATCGTTCTGGAAATTTGTACGTATGTTCATTATGGGTCACGTATGATGCCCGATGTTTTATTTTACCAGATAAGAATACCATTTCTAACAGCTATAAGGGCCCCAAAGGGGTTTTCTTCTTTATGGAATATCTCAGAAAGTACTTCCATACAAGGTAAATTGGGAGTATGTTTATATGCTTTGCATCTTGTTGTATTTAATTTTCAACCAGCTGCCAAGGTAAACCCCTGCATCGTTTGATATGATTCCACTTCATTTAGACTTCCTCGTTTTGGTCTCTTTTGTGTAGTACTTTTTCCACAATCAGTCATTTGACCACGAAATCAAATTGTTCGTGCAATGCCATAGGTTGTTAGCTATTTATGAGGAGGTAAAAAAAATAGAGTGTTGGAAACGAAGAATCAAATGGACAGGACAAGACAAAAATAGCGCTCTGTTGGAGAGAGAGAGAGAGAGAGAGAGAGAGAGAGAGAGAGAGAGAGAGAGAGAGAGAGAGAGAGAGAGAGAGAGAGAAGGGGGGGGGGGGGGGGGGGAGGGCCTGGGCCAGAGGTAGAGAAGAGATGTAGCGAGCGACAAAAGTAAAGGATGACGATGAGAATGCTCTTTCCTGATTGTTACAATTTAACAGGAGACAAGAAAACAGGAACTTTTGCGAAATACGTCGTAGCATTATTGACGAGTAGCAAGCCTCCTTTTACTTTTTGGTTTTAGATCTTTGAATTTTTGGTCAATGTCGTGCTATTGTTGATTTTTGTTCAAACATTTGGAAAGCGAACGTACGACAAATGTTCAGTTTTATTTTCGGATCGATTGATAATGCAATTGGAATATTCAACACGATGTTTGAATGTTCATCAGTCTCCGTAAGTTGCTGATGTATTACCTGAGGTTCGAGAATGTTGTAGAAGCAGATCGAATCGCACGTGCAAAAGCTTATCACAATTTCATTCGTTGAGCTTACCAATATAGTCCGGGGGCCACATCGAGCTATCGTTCAAGTTCTTCAGCTAGAGAGAAGTACATTGATTTTTTTTCTTTGCGAAAAGTACTTGGATGACATAAGATTAAAACTTTTATAGTCTAGAACCACCGAACCTCTCTCAAATGATAAGTAGAACGCAAATACGTTGGCAAAATTATGAAGCCAAAAATGTCTTTTCGCCAGCTATTTTCATCGCGAGTTATTTCACCTTAACATGGCTGATGGGTATTTCATTGTTCGAAGGTGAAAAATCTGCTGATTTAGGATAATTTTCTGACATTCGATGGCACACAACCATACAATCCTGTCACCAGTGGGCTGTCTTAGATGAAAAACACAACAGGTCATCGCGCCAAATCTTCTGGGTTTCGACTCGAAGCCAGAAAATGCATGGCATCATCCTATATGCGATTGAATAGTAAACGCAGAATAGAGCAATCACAGGTGAGCTTTCAAAAAGGCAAAGCTACTGGGTACAGTTTTACCAAGAATAAATGCGAGACCACAACGACAGAAAAATGGAGGAGGAACAAGTTCCATCGTTTTGCCACCCATCTGCACTTTATGCAAGAAGACCAAGTGGAAGCGCAACACAGCCACAGGAACATGGTGTCCAGAAAAAAAAAAAAAAAAACTTGACAAGTAAGTATTTAAAGCATTCTTGTTATGGCAGTAAGAACTATAAATATTGATGTGCTGTCACTCATCATAGACTGAATGACAAACATGTCATGAGCAAAGCAATATCATGCTGGGATGTTGCTGATGCAGACTGACAAATTTATCAGAGAGAGAGAGAGAGAGAGAGAGAGAGAGAGAGAGAGAGAGCAACTCCAAAAAATAGCTTGATTGCCTCCTTCTTCAGATGATGGGAATGAAGACAATCTTTCGAAACTGTTCCTGCTGAATCATTCAACTTCATTGTCTGGATCTGTGGTTTCACAAGCGAGTTTGAACAGGATCATTTACATGTTGCATCAGATATAGAGCAAAAGATACTGTCTATCTTACTGGACATTATTTCCTTGACAAACAAAAAAAATTACACAACACCAAAACAGATCATGCTTGGGATGGCGGTAAAAACACATAACAGGATCGGGAATACTTGTTAACATATTGAATGGGCTTTGGCATTACATTTCACAGACAGCACTTCAGAGGGTTGGGACTTCTATCGCTGGAGCTGAAATGAGAAACCCCAGTGCCATCTTCTGTAACCAGCTTTCAATATGCATCACAGGCATGCGACAACACTGACTTCCTAGAAGAGACTATAAATGGACAAAACACAACACTTTGCGTGAATGGGATTGCAATTCAGTGAAGTAAATGTCTATAATTGTGTAAATTCTAGATTGAGAAGAGGAGGGACACTGACAGATTATATTTTTTGTGTACTAGTGGTGTTAGACAAGGTGATGTGTGTAGCCTTATTCTGTTTCTTTCGTTTATTAACGAGTTAACATCAGAATTTATGAACAATGGTAGACATGGAGCCCAATTATCCGAGGACCTTTTGGAACTCTTTATACTTCTCCTGGCGTACGATGGAACTCTTTATACTTCTTCTGGCGTACGATGGAACTGTTTATACTTCTCCTGGCGTACGATGGAACTGTTTACACTTCTCCTGGCGTACGATGGAACTGTTTATACTTCTCCTGGCGTACGATGGAACTCTTTATACTTCTCCTGGCGTACGATGTTATTCTGTTCTTTGAAACAGTAATTGGTTTACAAACATAGTTGAATAATGTATGGCGCGCTGCTTCTTCTCTATAACTGAAGGTAAATATGCAGAACAGTAATTTTATTGTATTCAGAAAAAGTGGCTATCCAGGGGCAAGAGAACACTGGATTATAACGGAAGAACAATGCCTGTCGTAAATGTATACAAATATTTAGGGATCTATTTTTCGACCCGATTAAGTTTTAATTATTGCTGTAAAGATTAGCCAGCAAAAAAAACCCACCTGATTTTGTGTCTAATGAGGAAACTGTCAAGTTTGAGAAATCAGTCATTCGAAGTATTAGTAAAACTATTTGACTCCCAAATCCAATCGACTGTGCAATACGGTGCTGAAATATGGTGTATGCATACAGGTGCAGTCAGTGGTGAGAAAGATTATTCATTTGCCCCAAAGAGGTTTCTTTGGGTTTCAGTGCAAACCTCCAATGATTTGGTTTATGGGGAATCTACCAGATGTCCAATATACTCAAATTCTGTAGATAGATGTGTTCAGTACTGGTTGGAACTGATAAAAAAAAAAGAATGATTGTAGATTACCAAAGAAAGTTTATAATGTATTATATAACCTAGATGCTAGGGGAAAGTAAACTGGGCTACGAGAGAAAAGAATTGAATAATATGAACTGGCCTTTTGATATGTCTGATTAAATCAGGGTATAGGAGATAAACCGACTTTTATTCAATGCTCCGTAACAGATTGCTTGATAGCAGATGGCAAGAATGGAATTCACACATCAATGATAGCACTAAATTTGATCTGTATAGACAATACACCTCCTTGCACTGTGTTCCGACTCACTTGTGAATTAAACATAGATAGACATCTCAAATTCATAGCGACAAGAATTGGATTTGGAATATCAGATATGTTTGTTTATAATTTTTGTAACAGGTAGCATTGTAATTGTGATCTTACTTGTCCTTTAGCAAAAACGCATATTGAAATGAAGTTCATTTTCTATTGCAATGTCCTCCTGCCTTGAGTGGTCTTACAGATGAATTCATTACTCTTATATATTAAAGGCAACCATCTGTGTTTATTCGTTTTACTCATGGCTTGTACTAAAGAGAATGTTGTTAAAAAGTTTGCCTTGTACTCACGCAAAGCTTGGAAACTCCAGAGCATAGAATGTTCTTTATTATGTGCTGTTTTCATTTCAATCACTATGTGTGTATTATCATTGGTGTTCATGTTTAATCGACCTACTTCACAAGGGGCTGTGGCCTATAATGAATGAATGATCCCTCTCTCTCTCTCTCTCTCTCTCTCTCTCTCTCTCTCTCTCTCTCTCTCTCTCTCTCTCTCTCTCTTTGTCTTTAAGTCTGCCTGTCTCTGTCTCTCTCTCCGTTTTTGAGGATCCGTATATTTTGCTTTATGATAATTCTAAATCCTCCAGCTCAATTTCTTTACAGAACCCCTTTCACTGCTACAACTCCCCCCCCCCCCCCCCCCCCCCCCCCCCCCCCCCCCCCCCCCCACACACACACACAGAGAAGTTTTTCAATTCATTTGGATCAAGGGACATTTTTTTTTTTCAAAAGAGCTTTCACAATGGCAGTTTTGAAATCATGAGGAACTGAACAAGGGCAAGAGAGACCCATTAAAAAAGTATTGTGATGGCAGGTATAAAGTGTAAAAGAGAGTCAAGATTTTCATGAAGAAGAGACGTCGGGATAGGATCAAGTTCAAATGATGCTTTTGCAGTTTTCTGGAGAATCTTTCTCACACAAAACTGAGGGGTACCTGGCTCAGACTTGGAGAAAGTTGGGCCGAAATAAGTGGATGTAACTCGTGACGGACTAGAGGAAACACATGCATTATGGTTAGTGACTATTGTGCATTGGAAAAAAAAATATTAGGAAGTTTTAAACGTTCTATTTGGATGGGAAATACAGTGGTCTTTGTTTCGCCCAGAATCTGGCGCATGTTGCGGTAGGGTTCCCTACACGTTTTGTTAGCTGAGATCTGTGTCGAGAAGAAACTAGTCCTAGGTTTTTTTTTTACTAAGTCTGCAATGTTCCCTTTTAATAATGATATGCATCTGCTTATGAACAGTGAGACTAGTGGAGCACCAACGTTTTTTCTGCCATAACCCTCCCCCTCTTACATACTCTCTCCTCCTTCTCATATGAGAGAGAGAGAGAGAGAGAGAGAGAGAGTCGGATACGGTTAAGGATGTTTTTTTTCATATATGCCATGGCCCGTAAGGAAGGGGTGTTGCGAATCGTTTCAGACAAAAGCAAACGAACAGGTAATCAAACATCTAAGGATCTATGTGTTTTCGTCGTTGAAAAGTATCTTCTTAAGTATTTATATACGCTGACCACAGGCATCAACACTCTAGTATTAGTCCACCTCTCTCTAATTCCTTAAAACCCACTCTTTCTGAACACAATTATATTACTTTTTGACATGTTCACTGTTCATTGACATGAAGTTGAAGATTGTAATAAATAATTTAGTTGAGTTTGAAAGCCCATGGCAGTTTCAGACATCAAAACGACATCATCTGCCAAGAAAAAGAATAAAAATAATTTTAGAATATCTTAAGTAAAATGTGCACCATGTTACCATTTCTAGCAACCTTTGATGTTAACTCATTGATGAAAAGAGAGAATAAAACAGGACTGCACACGTCCCCTTGTTTTACACCTGAAGTACCTTGGATGTAGTCAGTCATATTACCCTCACACCGAACCTTGACTTTGACACTGAAATACATGTTTACTATACAGCTGAACAGTTTTCCATGAACACCAGCTTTTAAAAACAATAGGCCAGAGAATTGTCTATTAAAAGAATGAAATGCTTTTTCAAAGTCTATAAAAGCGACATACAGCTTACGATGTAAAGAGAAACTGCTTTTGCACAAAAACTATCAGTGTAAACACATGATCCACACAGGTGAATAATTGCGCTTAAAATCCGCCTGATATTCACCAGTGATACTATTATCTTCAACCCATTCCTATAGTCCGTATTGATGATAGTGCTGTACAAATTACTACTAACATCACTTAAAGAAATTCCTGTATAGTTATCAACATATTTCGCATCCCCCTTTTGTGCAGTGGTAGAACAACACATTCAGTCCCAATTTCAGGATATATCTTAGAGAGAGAGAGAGAGAGAGAGAGAGAGAGAGAGAGAGAGAGAGAGAGAGAGAGAGAGGGAGAGAGAGTCTGAGAGATCTGAGAGAGAGAGATCTGTAAGAGAGAGAGAGAGAGAGAGAGAGAGAGAGAGAGAGAGAGAGAGAGAGAGAGTATTCACGCCTCTACAACTCTCTGAGTGATCATAGAGACAATTCCATAGAGGCAGCGTGCACACATTGGGACGGCATTTGGCGCCACTTTGCAGTCCCAGACGGCTTATCAAGCCCATAATCATGATCCACCCATTCACCCACAGCACGATGCTAGTTCATGTGCAAATCGTGACAGTTTAACAGTGTTTCCTTCCTATTTGCTGTCACAGTTTGATGGACATTATGTAGTCTAGCTCACACGTTCAGCATCGGTTGGTCCGTAAACTTTCGACTTCCCGTTGGACCCTAAGCGTTTGCTGATGTATATGCGAGTGCCTGCGTGTGTGCGTGCATCTGTGTGTGTGTGTGTGTGTGTGTGTGTGTGTGTGTGTGTGTGTGTGCGCGCGCGCGCGCGCGCGCAAAATATCTGAGTTCTGATTGATCCTGCCTGTCACAGCTGGTAGTAGTACTTTCATTTTACGTCTTTTCATGAATTATGTGCTATTGGATGACTGCCGCGACTGGAAGAAGAGTGGAGAATATTGTGCATTAAAATCGTCCCCTGCACACCCGAGTCTGACCTGGGATTACTAGCTTTTCCTTCGGAAAAAAAAAAAAGTTTGCTCTCAAGTTATCAGTTGTGCACCCAAAGTTCTTAGCATTTTTTTTTTCATTTGCAAATATAGACACTGTAGACTATTTTGTTAACTATTTTGTTAAGTTTGATAAATTTCTGATGAATCCTTTTCAAGTAATCGTCATGGGTGAAACAGACCCTTGTAAATAAACGTACCTTATCAAACGCACATGACGGCCTGTCTCGGAGGACTCGGTGACACATTACATTTCACAGGACGTTCAAAAATCGGTAACCCAACCAAAAAGTTCATATTTGATTTCAGGGATCGGGTTTTGTCTCCCGTAGGCTGCACAGCAAGCTTGTTTACATTCGCTGTTTGAAGGCAAGAGATCGCAGGGGTGTCTTCCAATGAGGTCCCTTCGCTGTAGGTCAAACGTCGACAAACCACAGACTAAGGACGATACATTTGTAGAACCTTAAAGGGGTGAAAGGTATCTGGCTCCCCTTCTGCTTCTTCAGAAACACTTAGGGCAGGATGGCAGGATGGGGGGGGGGGGGGGGGGGGGGGGGGGGGGAGAGAAGTTTCAAATGACAGAACGTTGTCGAAGACGTTTATGCAGTTGTTTGATCAATAAAATGAGGCAAGCTCAGATGTGAATGAAGGTTTGAAGCAAAGATTCATTTGGAGATACATTATCATTATTACATCGTAAATACTGAAGAAAGAGAAACGTATTGATTTGACAATGTTGGGCGAAAGAAAAAAAAAGACTGTTCCCGTTTTTTTTGGAGTGATAAGGGAAAACACATTGTGAGCTATAAGTTAGTACATGTTGTATAGTCATACTAATTCACCACCATAGCCTTTGCTCTGTATTTCACCCCTGGTAGCATTTTGTGGTGATATTGATAAGCAAATATAAATATGGTAGAATGACTCATAAAATGAAATAAATATGAACATACCTAAAATCCATAGCCTGATCGTGCATAACTTTCTTTGTTAGGAAGGACGGTCTTGGCAGTTTAGTAGCATTGTAGTCAAATATGTGTACTGTTAATTGTTCCTGCAATATGCTCTGATGGCAATGTTCACTTTAACAATGAATTTTGCACAATGATAACTTATACAGCACATACTAGAAGCTATTTCTTTGGACAAATACACCGTTTACTCCTCACACGCACGCATACACACACACACACACACACACACACACACACACACACACACACACACACACACACACACACACACACACACACGTGCGCGCGCGCGCGCGCACACACACACACACACACACACACACACACACACACACACACACACACACACACACACACACACACACACACACACACACACACACACACACACACACATTTGCCAGAATCTTTCCCATAGAAAGACAAGGCTCGATTTTTATTACTTAAATGATGTCTTCTCTCCATGTTCTGTTTGCTTGTTTTTCATATCCAGGAGAACTAGACCATCAAGGCAGCCTAGAATCCCACCCCGGCTTCAGATGTCAGAGAACAGAACACTGAGGAACCGACAGAACTGAAACTATGTAGAGGACGCCGCACTGGAGGTGTGTGGCATGGGATCTACTGGATGAACTCCTCAGCTGTGAGACGAAGAAGAACCACAAAAACAAACATGATTAAAATGAATGACGTTTTCCTCCAAGGATCTGTATTGCAAGGAGACCCATTCCATGAGCAAGTGACATCTTTTTAACATGCAGACAGATTCATACATGCACGTGAGAATGCTCGCGCGCGCGCGCGCGCGCGCACACACACACACACACACACACACACACACACACACACACACACACACACACACACACACACACACACACAGAGAGAGAGAGAGAGAGAGAGAGAGAGAGAGAGAGAGAGAGAGAGAGAGAGAGAGAGAGAGAGAGAGAGAGAGAGAGAGAAAGACTATGTTTTAGAGTACAACGTCAACTGATAAGGATCTCACGATCTTCCCGTGGCTATGAACGGCACAGGCCACAGATGTTCCAGTTCAAATGATTAAAGAGCCTGTGTCAGGAGAGCCATCCATCTCTGCCTGAGGCATCAGACTGTTAAAACATCGCCTTGATGAGGCCAGGCTGTGTTCCCTAGGCTGGGCTGGGGAACCTCCTTTGCTTTCTTGACATTGATCCCATGGCGACACTAATTAAGGCAGCGAAGGTTTCAGATGTGGTTAAAGAAGAAAGAAGAAGAAAGATGAAAACAAAAAGGTGAAGAGGAGGAAGAGAAGAAAAAGAAGAAGAAGAAGAAAAAAGTGGAGTATGACAGACAGGAAGACGACGACGAAGAAGTATAAGAAGAAGACAGAAAAAAAACCCAAAAACACTTGAATAAGAAAAGAAAATCAACGTGTTGTTCAGTTTTCGTAAATGACATATAACTTGAAAAGGAAAGCAAAGATGACTAAATCTTTCGCTAATTTTGAATTAGCAGCGTCCATGCACAAACTAAAAGAATGGAAAAAGGACTGGTTGAGAGAGAGAGAGAGAGAGAGAGAGAGAGAGAGAGAGAGAGAGAGAGAGATTAGAAATAACGTTCCTCATATTATCCCGCAGCTGCTATCAGTTTATTCTATGACAATGACATTGTTTAACTTACTGCAGGCAAGTGCTGGATGGAAAATAAACACTCCTATTATCAAATGCCCACGAAACATGTCATTGAATAGATGATAGTTGAATGGAAGATGAAGGTCGTAGATGATAGATTGAAATGGAATCTTGCACTTTTGGTTGTACCCTGATAAATCACCAGGCTCATTCATGATTTCAAATTGTCAAGGAAAATACAAAACAGTGATGTTGCACGTCTAGTATTTTTTTTGACACTCTGGAAGAATCCTTTGTCTTGACAAATTTGTTCTGTAAGTATTGATGGAAGCCAAGCAGCAGATCGTGTCTCTTTCTTGCCACTTTCATACATACTCTTTCCCTCCGATTTTTATATGCTCTTGAAACGGACTAATCATACTGACCGCCTATAACCACCACGTCTGCCATTGGTTACCCATGGTCCACCTTACACTTAATGAGATGTGCTGAAAGAAGGGTTATCTCAAATTAGTTCTGTTGGCAAGCAGACACCCTCACAACAACCCCTGTGCGCATTCTGGAACAGACCGCAGAAATCCTTTTCTTTCGATTCCATTCACCAGGGAAGCCCAAATGAGAGGTGCTAACTGGGGTTAATGACTTATTTCCACTTCAGACATCCAAAGAGAAAATCTTCCCTGAGAGAAAAACGTGCACAGGAGCACGAATGCAATCACTATCATCTGTGTCCGTTCGTTCTTGAATTTAACGTCTATCCACCTAACAGTGATCTTAGACAGTATGTAAGTGTGTGTGTGCATGTGGTGTTTTGGGGTGTATGCATGCAATTGGTTGGTGTTGAATTTGGGCGTACGCAGGTATGCATAATGCAATTAGGCCTAGATAAAATAAATAATAATTCAAAAACAAAAACAAACAAACAAACAAACAACCCCCCAAAAAACAAAAAAAACAAACAAACAAACAAACAAACAAACCTCCACATAACTGAATTCAAAACTTCAAAAGAAACACTAAATAAGCAACTACCACCCAAGATGGGGAAAAAAACATAGACGTTAAAGTAAATGTCCAATGGGCTCTTAATCAGTCCTTGAACAACTTCCAAAATGTTTGATTCGTTGAGAGATGACGTCTTCAAAGGCTGATATCGACGGTTCAGTGTTCAACAACCAAGCAGGTAAGTAGGGTTTCATTCTATCGCACAAAAAAAATAGATGGAATGGAGTGATTTGCTGGCCACAAATACAAGTCACGTGTTTACAGAATTTGGTTTTAAAGGCCCAAAGCTAAAAAAATCAAACTTTTTAAAATCCGCTCTTGGTAGAGATTCTTGATACCTGTTTTATTGTCTGATATCTTGTTAAATAATATGCCCTTTTTGTTTCTGGTGCCTTTTCGTTTATTTGAAATAGAGTTCCAGGATACGTCTTTTAAAAGACTATAACTCTCATGTAAGGATAAAGGAATGCATACCTTTGTTAAATCAGTCTCAGTGATAGCAGCTTTTTTGGCTAATTGGTCTACCCTTTCATTCGCAGATAATCCACAGTGTGATAGGAACCCAACAAAAATCGACGTAGGAACCACGTAAATGCAAAAAATGAATTAAGTGGTAGACTTCTAATATGAGTTCTGCTCTCACACTTGTTTTCGAAAATTTTAGAGAGCTTGTAGGACTGATTTTGAATCAACGCAAAGTAGTATTTGAAATGCAGGAAACTGAAAATCAAGAGAAAGTTTAATGCCATAATAATGGCAACAAGTTCCGCAGTAAATATGGAAATATTCTTACCAAGGTGGTAACCTTTCTCTATTTTTAAGGATGGAATTATGAATGCTGAACCAGACAAATGATTGTCTAGTACAGAACCATCTGTATAAATTTTAAGATGATTTATATAAGTTTCATTTATATGTGACTTAACATATGTTGGCAGCAAGGGTCCATCACTTTTTTTAAAACTTGTATGGTCTATGTCATAATGTGCTCTACTAAGTTCCCATTCCGGGATAGTGCTAAAAGACACCCGAGGAGCTACGTTTTCAGTGCAGTGCCTGCTTTTGTAAATAAGTCAGATGTGTATGAGGCTATCGATTTTAGAGAATCGATTTTTTGTGCCCGTTTAGGAAAATTTATTTCTGATTTTAATTGAGTTTCACTGGTATTAAGATTTTGTAGTGTATGACTTCTTAAAATATATTTTGCACATGCAAGTTTCATATTTTCTTCAAAAGGCAATATTCCGATCTCCACATAAGTTCTTAAAGTTGATGCATGAACCGGGACGCCAAGAGCTATCTTGTAAGCTTTACTATCAATACTCTGCAACTTTTTAATTAAACATTTTGGGGCTGAAAAAAATGTCTCCTGGGCATAGGATAATTTTGATCGTACAAGCGCAGTAGCTAAATGTGTTAATACTTTACTGTCTTTACCCCATGACTGTTGACTCACCATTTTCAAAAAATTTAAAGTTTTCTTAGCTTTTGTTAGAATAGTTTGTATGTGATAATTCCAGCTCAATTTAGAAGTTAAATTTACTCCTAAAAATTTTACGACTTTTTTATATTCAAGGCACAATCCATCTATTTGAAATAAAGGCAGATGATTAAGATCATAACCAGTATTGAACAGAACCATATGCGATTTTTCAGCTGAAAGGGCCAATCCATTTTCAGTCATGTACCTACTAATTTTATCTAGTTCATTTTGATATATCTTTTGATATATAGTTGATTGATCTAACTGGTGTGAGACGTTTTAAAGTAACTTTCATCCATATACAGATATCATCCGCATATTGCACTAGTTCAACATTTTTTGATAACGATTTAGGAAGATCATGGATCAAAATATTAAACAGGATAGGAGCTATCACAGCTCCTTGCGGGATTCCCATCTGGATATGTCTTTCATTAGAATATACATTTCCTACCTTCGTCTGTATTGTTCTATCACTTAAAAAGGTTTTTAGTAATTGTACATACACCCCGAGAGACCTATTAACTTCAATTTGTTCAGAAGTTTTGAGTGCCAGACTTGGTCATATACCTTTCTAATATCAAAAAACGTGGCAAGTACATTTTTTTTCCTACGTGCGAATTGATGTTTTACCTGTGTTGTAATTTTTACAAGATGGTCAACTGTAGATCTACCCTTTCTAAAGCCAGCCTGTTGTATTGGTATTATACAATTTTTTTTTTCACAATAATGTTCGAGTCTTTTTAGAATAATCTTTTCCATAAGTTTTCCCACCTGTGAAGTGAGAGCAATTGGCCTGTAGTTGTTCTTGTCTGATTTTGACTTGCCCTCTTTAGGGATAGGGGTTACAAGCGATTTTTTCCACAAAGATGGTTGAAGCCCTTCAGACCAACATTTCTGAAAAAATAAGTTCAGAAACATTGTGAGATTAACTGGCAAATGCTTTATCATTTCATTGGAAATCGCATCTGGTGTGTGTGTGTGTGTGTGTGTGTGTGTGTGTGTGTGTGTGTGTGTGTGTGTGTGTGTGTGTGTGTGTGCGTGTGTGTGTTTTTCTTTGTGTATGTGTCTGTTTGGCTGGCTGGCTGGCTGTGTCTGTGTGTCTGTCTGTTTGGCTGCGTGCGTCTCGTTGTGTGTCTGCATCCGGCTATAACTCATAAATTAAAATTGGATCGTGATTTGGGATTTGAGCGGGTCCATAGACTGAATGCTAAGCCCAACTCACCCATTATTCTCGTTGTTGTTGTTTTTTTTGTTTTTTTTTTTTTTTATTCGAGCATTATCCCCCCCCCCCCCCCCCCCCTCCATTTAAAGAAGGCACGATCTGATGGAAAACGAGCCACCATGATATTTGATCACTTGAGCATCGACGGTAAGAAATGTTATTTGGGTACAGACGGTGGTCTGTGTGAATCCAGGTAGGGTGCAGGCCCGCCATCAGACAAAAAATTAGCCGTGTATCGGGAGTCGCAAAGAGCAGACACCGGCCACAATGCCTGTAACGGGTGACAGTGTCACTGGGGAGTTGTGCTCCGTGCGTCAGGACAGCCAAGCTGATCGAGTGAGCGACAGCACGTGCAAACATGAAAAAAAAAGCACGGCTTCTACAAATGTAGATATATTCTTCTTCTCTTTCTTATTGTGGAATGTGAATGGTCTTTTGTGAAAATTGATTATTCCGGTTTCGTTCGCTTTAATATCGGTTTTGATTTTGTGTGTCTGGTAGAAATATTTTTTTTTGAAGAGTGTAGCTGAGATATCTTTGTTGGATACAAAATGATTCATAAATCTGCCGTTAGATTATCAAAACAAGGGAGAAGATTGGGAAGAGTATATGTTTAATTAAAAACGAATTATTTCCCTTTGTGAAATTCATTGATCTGTCTCATCCAAATGTCTGTGCTTTTCTGATTGACGAAAAGTTTTTTTGGACGGGGAAGGATGTATTGTATGTCTGTGCATTGAAGAAAAAAAAGAAAAAGAAACACCCGAAGGTGCTGGGAGGACCCAGAGAAGCACTGTCTTCACCCGCCTTTTGAGCAGTCCAGTACCACCCTTGGAGGCCTGAGCTGTGTTGACAATGGGTACAGGCACTTGCAGGACACTCCTTAAAGATATCAAGGGACATAACTGCTCCTGAACAGAGGTAAATCAGACTATAGGATGCAACTCATAACAGCCTTAAAATATTATCCCCATGGGTGCACCAGCCCGTATTTCATGACTGCAGAACCCACCGGCAAAAGACACCACCCTCCAGCTGCCGAACACACCCCACAGACCCAACCACCACCCCTGCCATGGACAGATGAAGACAGTGCCACTCCAAACACAGCCAAGCTTTCACCATACGGTCTTATGTACCCTCAAGAGAGAATCCAAAGTTGTAGTCTTTCCCACTGTCAACAGGACTTTCCCTGTGATCAGTGTGTCTTTCCTCACTGTCACTGGACCTTTCTCCAGGGTCAGCCTAGTTAAGGCAAAGAAGAAAAAGAAACACCCGAAGGTGCATATGTTCCACCATCATTTTACGCCGTTTGCTACACAGACAATTCTATGAAAGAAGGCATGCAGCACATCCACAGACTCTCTTTACTTTTCACTCAGAGAGAGAGAGAGAGAGAGAGAGAGAGAGAGAGAGAGAGACAGACAGACAGACAGAGACTCATGATTGAAGAAGTGCAATAAGGAGAGAGGGGGTTGGGGCGGGGAGTAGGGAGAGGCGTGGGGTGGGGATGGATGGGATGGGAGGGGGGAGAGCACATGTCATTAATCTTTCCGGGAATGAAAGAGTCATTGAAGTCATGAAAGAGTCATTGAAGTCATGAAAGAGTCATTGAAGTCACGATGTCTGAGTCAGAAATGAACTACTAGCCGTATTTACCTCCTGCAGCTGGGCGACCCCTATGGAAATCAAAACAAGACAAAGACCTGACGTGGTGGGAATCAGATTGCCTGTTATGTACGCTGGAGATGTTGCTGATGAAACTCATGTTCGATAAGCATTCTCCCAGTAGAGCTCATAAAATCTGAGATGGTTTGAGGTTGTATTCCCAGAGTCTGATTACCCGTCCAGGGCAAAGTGACATTACTGGAGCACTAAACACTCACACACACACACACACACACACACCACACACACACACACACACACACACACACACACACACACACACACACATACACACACGAACACACACACACACACCTGTTTTACGTTGAACTCTTATAGTGCCCTTAAAGACAGCAAGAAATATCCATTGCACAGTACAGTTTGTGAGTTAATTTTGTGAGCAATTCTCTTCCCCATGATTTGTGACTTTTAGCGCTATGTTGCCTTTCACCATCATACGGCGGAGAAAACACGAACACACGTATCTTAAAAGCAGATTTTGAATTTGAAAAAAAGAAAAAGAGTTAAATATGAGAATAAAACACATGTCGAGCAATATGAAATGTTTATCCAGAATACTACCAGGGCAAAATCTCTTGGGTAAAAATGACAGGGCAAAATGGGAAAGGGCGACTTGGAAACATGTTTCTCTCCATGTTCCCGGGAGCCTATAGATATCGTAGAAAATGTAGTCATGAATGCTCATAATAATGCCTGTGCTCAACCTCAACTGGGTACGTGTAAGAATAGTAAATGGTTCACTTAAATATGTTCCATGTCCATGAATGATTATAAAAATATCAGTTACTAAGGAGTGTACAAGAGTGACTGCTAACAGACTTAAGCATCCTAAGAAAGATGGCAACGCCTGTGGACAGAGTTCTCTCGTATAAAAAGGTGTTGGTAATTGACCTGGAAATCTTTCATTCACACATTAAAAAAATAATAGAATAAAGAAAGAAGAAAAGAACTGTATGCTTGGTACCTTGCTATGTCTCTGACAAATGTATAACATTATCATTTGGTCAGTTAATTCATTCATACGTCTATGTTTCAAAGAAGGATACACAAAGCGATCAATATTTTCACCTAGTCATGAAACCCCTCACTTTTGTTTTCTTGCCAACAATTTTTTGTCTCCCACCACATTCTCAATCCTTCCCCTCCCTCCCTCTATCTGTTGTCTGTCTGTGTCTGTCTGTCTGTCTGTCTGTCTGTCTGTCTCTCTCTCTCTCTCTCTCTCTGTCTCTCTCTCTCTCTCTCTCTCCCCCTCCCCCCCCCTCCCCCCCCCATCTTTCGCTCTTTTCTTTTCTTTCGTAATGTTCATCGTTTCCTTTTCTGTTTCATCATTCTTTTCTCAAGACCTCCCCCCCATCACTCCCCCTCTTACACACACACACACACACACACACACACACACACACACACACACACACACACACACACACCACACCACACATACACACACGCGCGCGCGCGCGCGCACGCACGCTAGTAGGTGCATTTGCTCTTCCGTGCACGACTTCTCTGTAAGTAGATTTTCTCTCTTTCGATGTCTGAAGTGGAAGTAAGTCGTTAAGTTCAGTAAGCACCTCTCATTTGGGGTTTCCCTGATTAAACGGAATCGAAAGAAAAGGATTCTCTGCGGTCGCTCCCAGAATGCCCTGCAGAGACTGCCTTGAAGGTGTCTGATTGCCCACAGAGCTAATTTCAGATAACGCTTCTTTTTTCACAGATCTCATTAAGTGAAAGGTGGACGACGGTTAATCAGTGGCAGAGGTCTCTATAGAGGGACAATATGATTACTCTATATGAATAATACACCTAGACGAGAGGAGTAGACTGTGGATAGGAGTAGTGAAGAGATAGAATTTGCTGCTGTTTGACTACTATTAACACTTGCAAAATGGGTTTTCCATAGCAAAGGATTTTTTCCTGAGCGACATAACAGAAATGCATAGTCTGTGAGTAGACCTGTTCGCTCACGTTTGAAGAAACGTTTACATACCTTTTTATGCTTTCCTTCCAATTCTTTTTCATGATTTTCTAAAAACTGATCAAATACTTCTAATTCAAAACAGATGGTCTTAAGTTATTTATGGTGTTTCTTATTCCTCTCTTCTTGTTCTTGTTCTTGTTCTCCTCCTCCTCCTCCTCCATCTCCTCGTC
>JADBJO010000184.1:690000-700000 GCA_016801955.1 Conus betulinus | reverse complement strand
CATGTCGACTTCTTGGGTCTTCTTCGGGCCAAAACAAGCAACAGTTTGGACAATAAAAACGAAGGGCGAGCAACCACTTGGCGCAAAATGGGTGTTGCAGGGAGGAGGAGGAGGAGGGGGGGGGGGGAGGAGGAGGGAGGAAGAAAGAAGAAGAAGAAGAAGAAGAGGAGGAGGGGGAGGAGGAGGAGGAGGGGGGGGGGGAGGATGACGAGGAGGAGGAGGTAGAGGTTGAGGAGGGGGAAGAGCAGGAGGAGAAGAAGAAGAAGAAGAAGAAGAAGAAGAAGAAGAAGAAGGGGAGGAGGAGGAGGAGAGGAGGAGGAGGAGAGGGAGGAGAAGGAGGAGAAGGAGGAAGGGGGGGGGGGGGGGGGGAAGAAGAGGAAGAAGAAAGAACTACCACCATTCAAACTTACTCAGCCCCATTTCTTCATGTAACAAACCATTTCAAATCAAGGACCTCAATGTCGGTTTTCCCTATTAAAACTACATATAAAGACAACATGATTTTCCGTGAAAGAAAATTAAAATAAAAACTCACGAAAAAGGTCAGAGACATGTATTAGAGCCTGACTGCTATGTGCAGGTAAGATCAATACCTTGATGAAAGCTATTCCATACCTATCCCCTTGTTGATTCCATAAGCTCCGTTTCACAATCAGTAAATGTGTTTTTGTGGAATGGAGGAGCAAACCAGTTACACGGGTCAAAGGGATGTTTCATTCTGAATACTCACTGGCCAGACCTCTCTCTCTTGACTCTACTGTTCCTCTGGTTTTCCTTTTTCTCCGCTCTTTTCGTCTTAAGTACTTAAACGCTCTATTTACATGACACAATATAAGTACCAACCCCACTCATTCATTTGGCAATACTTTCTAATGAAACCAGTTACATTCCTCTCACCTACAGTCGATTACATTTGCTCTGAATTTGCCAATTTCTATTCCTGTATTCCAAACAATAAGAGCCGGCCGGGAAACAGAGGAGAATCAATATGAAGTATTTAAACAAAAACAGCACAAAAAATGTCATTAATGAATGGGACGCAAAGGTAGGAATAATGCGCAAATAAAATGATGGATTAAGACATAATGCTGAACATATTACTGTTGCAAAGAAAGGCAAGGTATGCGTTATTGATATCAGAATACTAAGTCATACTATGGTGCACTCAGGCCACCAAATTCTATCAGCAGTTACTTCGACAGAATCTCTGACCAGACAGGATCCAATCTACGATGGATATGTCAAATATGCACGCTTAAAACAGTCTAACTCATACTCACTTCTCTTTATGTATAGATATTCTTGGTGTGGTCTTGAGAAATTACCATGAACACTCATACCTCCGTCTGTCCAAGGTTAGCTATGGATCCTCTTGGACTTAAGGGATTTTGCTGAAAGAATAGCTATCCCGGGTTAGGTCTGCTAGCCATCAGACATCCCCAGAGCAGCCCCTGCACGCAGTCTGGAAGCAACTACAGAAGATCATTTTCTTTCGTTTCGGTGGCACCAGGGATGCCCGAATGGTAAGCGATAGTTATGGGTATTGATACTCTTCCTGCACAGGTGGCGAAAGAAAAAATCAGAGACAAGTTACCAGCGCTGGAAGAACACACACACACACACACGTGTGTGTGTGTGTGTGTGTGTGTGTGTGTGTGTGTGTGTGTGTGTGTGTGTGTGTGTGTGTGTGTGTGTGTGTGTGTGGTGTGTGTGTGTGTGGGGGGTGGGGTGTGTGTGTGCGTGCGCGCGTGTGTGTGTATGTGTGTATGTGTGTATGCGTACGCGCGCGCACGTGTGTGTGTGTGTGTGTGTGTGTGTGTGTGTGTGTGTGTGTGTGTGTGTGTGTGTGTGTGTGTGTGTGTGCGCGCGCGCGCGTGTGTGTGCGTGTGTTTAGTTTCAAAAAGAAATAGACTGATGTATCTTGTGGAAAAGTGGATACAGTCCTCAGGGCGCTTGCAGTGTGGTAAAGGAAAGAAGCAAACAAACTGCACCGACTTTGCTGGTATTTTTGTTTGTCCTGCAATGCACGACTTTGCTGGTATGTGTCTGGTCTGCAGTCGGCTGGACTGGAAACGACATGAAATTAACGAATTGACAGAGTCCAAAATCAGCCAGGTATGCCTGCGTTCCACCAACGACTTAATTTGTTCTGCAATGCGCATTTGTGCAGTGACATTTCCTTTTCGAAATGAACAAAACGATATTTATTGACTTTTCCTCTCCTTTCCTTTTCATCGTATCGCCAGATCCTCCACAGTGGTATGTCTCCCACGCCAGTCAGTCTGGCTCCCCTATCTACAACCCCCCCAACCTGTCTTACCCCCCCCGTCAATAACACCATCACTCCTCAGGGTGGTATCAGTTCTACCTTGGTAATCTTCGGCAGCAGCACGCAAAAACACCACCAGCTGAAGACCTGACGGTCGACAGTAATTGCTTAGTCGTGGAACCAGCGTAAGTGAACGATGCTGTACGTCCTCCGACGAAAATGTCGATGATGCTCACACTGATGACTTTCACACATAGCCACTGTGGTCAGATGTGCATGAAAATAAAGAAAAAGAACTCACAGTGATGGTAGGGAGTGAACAATCACAAACATTGAGTTTTCAGTGATGACTAATTAGGATGAAGACGATGCTGCGCAGTTCCATTGTGTCTGAAGTATCGTGATCAAGCTACCAACCCATCTTTTATGATACATCGTAGCCTCATCGAAATCTGACCGGTTTCTTGCAATGGCTTTATGAATGGCATTATGAGAGACGCGTCCGTTTAGATGATGACGATCAAGAGTGTGTTTTAGTCTCACCATCTGAGGCCAGAAGGCACTCTATCATTCTGGATAGGACCATAGCGGGGCCTGAACATTCCTTCAGATGAAATGCATCAAACGGAATCGAATTTCAACACTGTAGTCCAAAGCGCACAACTTGAAACACTCTATCATATCAGATGTTTACTGAAATTACTGCTCGTAAAATATGGAACAACATTCTTTCCCCAACCCATAACCCTACAACTGTTAAGTGTTCATTATGACAACAGTTTGTTACCATAATGCCATTGAAATAAAGATTCCAGAACAATGAAGCATTGTTGCTGAACTCAGTGGAGGAAGTTGCCCTCCGACTTCTAAAAGAGAGACGAAGAAGAAGAAGAAGAAGAAGAAGAAAAGAAGAAGACACATGCATGTTTGCATGTGTATGTACGTTTTTTATGTTTTCATGCATTATTGTTTTAACTTCCGTTTAGAACAAATAAAAAAATTTGTAAAAAAAAGGGAAGAAGGAGGATGCGGAGAAGAAGGAATACGCGGAGGAAGAGAAGCAGGAGGAAAAAAAAAGAAGAAGAAGAAGAAGGAAAAAGTCAGACTTGTATCAAAGTCTGACGGCTTTGTACAGATATGATCACTACCGTGATGAGACCTAGTTCACACCTATCGCCTTATTGTTGGTACGAGCTCCGTTTCACGGTAAGCAAATCCATTCTATGCAATAAAAAAGCAGTCCAATTACACGGTCAGTCATACGTTTCGCCGTCAACACTAACTGGCCCAAATTAACTCATCTTGACCTAGCTGTTTCTCTTTTTGTTATGCCCAGTGCTCCGGGTTTCTTTGTCTTGTTTTGTTTTGTTTTTCTTGCTTTCTTTGTTCTTGTTTAAGACTAAACGTTCGTTTTGATTCCATACTGTCAGTACCGACTACAGTCCCTCACTGGGTAATAATTCCTTATAAAGCAAGTCACATTCCTGTCCGCAACAGCCGATCAGATTTGTCCTGATATTACGAACTTCTATAAACTGTGTTCCTGGCTGAGAAACAGTAAAGAATATCAAAGCAAAACAAAAACACTACAATCAAAAAAATCACGAGTGAATGGGAAGTAAGAAAGGAACGAATGCGTGAAAATGAAATGAAGGATCAAGGCACAATACAATGCATACTACTGAAACAAAAAAAAAAGCACGAGGTATGCTTTTGTGACATCCGACTCCTAAGCGTATATTTTATAGTGCATTGAGGCCATTACTTCTATCAGCAGCGCTCCAACATAACCCCTAATCAAAGAGGATTCTATCTGCGATGGAAAAACATAAACTATCCACCCTTAAACCAGTCAACCATATCACTTCCGTTTTGGGTTGTGCATTCTTCATATGGTTTCGAGAGAATATAATGGATACTGATGGCTTCGTCTGTCCACGACTATGGCTGACCTTGAATGTAACGAACCTGGCTGAAAGCATAGTCATCTGAACTTAGCTCTGTGAGACGTCCCCAAACCAGTCCTTGTGGGCAATTTGGGAGCAGCCGCAGGGAATCCTTTTCCTTCGTTTCGGTTTCATCAGGGATACCCAAAGGAAGGCGGCAGGACTGGATAATGATACACTTCCTGCACAGACGGGGGGAAAAAGAACATCTGCCAAGGCTGCAAAGCTGGAGAGAAGGAAAATACGCGCGCGCGTGTCGCTGTGGTGTGTGTGTGTGTGCGTGTGTGTGTGTGTGTGTGTGTGTGTGTGTGTGTGTGTGTGTGTGTGTGTGTGCATGTGTGCGTGTGTGCGTGCGTGCGTGCGTGCGTGCGTGCGTGCGTGCGTGCGTGCGTGCGTGCGTGCGTGCGTGTGTGTGCGTGTGTGTGTGCGTGTGTGCGTGTGTGTGTGTGTGTGTGTGTGTGTGTGTGTGTGTGTGTGTGTGTGTGTGCACACTGCGTGTTTAAGTCAATCTTTTTATTCCTAATGTCGAAAAAAACGTAGATGCTACTGTAGTTGGCTGCCACATTTAAAGAATTAAAAAACGAAAATTTAATTTCCTGTGAAAAGAAATCCGACCTTTTCTAAAGTCTGGTACTCAAACAAGATGACTGTCTTGTGTTAAAACCTCTCTTCTCTCTCTCTCTCTCTCTCTCTCTCTCTCTCTCTCTCTCTCTCTCTCTCTCTCTCTCTCACACACACACACACACACACACACACACACACACACACACACACACCACACACACACACACACACACACACACACACTTACATTCACACACTGTTTGTTTATATATTGTTTTGATGATGAGGTTTTTTTTCCCGTCTAATGTCACTTAGAGTGCATAGACATTAAATTTGAAACTAGCTAACATTCACGCACACAGAGCTAATTGAGAATACGAGCACTATTTCATTACACGATTTGTCTTTCATACAATGGAAGTGTAAACCAGTTGCATACCTCAAACAGTAATTGTCTCAAACCACCCCCTCTTGATTTGTGTTTCCCTTCAAGTGCTGTGTTTTAGTTCTGTTAGCTTTGTGGTTATATGTTTGCTTATTGCTTCTTGCGTCACTCGGGCCAATTCATTTCGTAATGATTTTAAGCTCAAGCTGTCTCGTACTTCACCACTCAATCAGAATGTCTCCTAAAATTATGGCCGTTCACAGCTACATTCCAGATAAGAAGCCAAGGCTGGGAACACGGAAATGCTATCAAACGTACTCAGCCTTGCTTTAGCATTGCAACCACCCTTAGCAGTGTCTTCTGGTTTCACACGAGACTGTCACCATTTGGCTGTCAGTGGAAGGGCTTGGCGTGCTGTCCGTGCATCTGATTGTGACTGCATCCCCCACTAGCATTTTTCTTTTCCATTGAGCTGCATTGGGTCACAGGAAAACACCAAGCAGCGGTTTTGTGCTGCCTGCACGTGTTTTTCGTAAGTTTGGTCAGTACAGTTTAACTCTCAGCAGAGAGTTCTGACACAAGTCCAGGGTTCGAGGAAGGAAATCATTGAGTGAATGAGCACTCTGATTTCAACGTTGAATCGAGACGATCTTACTTTATGCTTTGGGGTCTTTTTGTCTGCATCGGTGCAGATCAGCGGCTGGTCCTTACCTTTGATCTTTTGAGGAAAGCGCTGTGTTTTGGGGGGAATCTCTATCAGTCATACCATCTGGCACATCTTCCCTTGGGTCGCCCCTCAGACTCGGTTTCCCTTGGTGGGGAAAGAATCATTACAGCCCCTGGTTCTTCACTGGGCCAGGACTGACCATCATACTACCTTTCATCTCCCCTCTCACCCGCCGTTTTGGTGAGTTTCGTACTCAATTATTTAGGCAAGCTTTTTTGTTGGTTTTTTTTCCCCTTTTTATTTACAAGTTAAAGTTCATGGTTAGAACATTCTCTTATAGTTCTTGTGTGTTGTTACCTTTACTGGTAACGTTTTCCTTAGATACAAATTCTCCCGTTTTATTAGGTTTCCTGGGCACCTTTGGAAAAGGTACAAACCTTGGTGACCAAGTCAAGTTTTTGCACTCCTACGTAGCCAGAAATCCAGTCAGAAGGGGTCTTAATTTGTCTTTGGGGAGAAATTAGTCTGTTTTTGGTTAGAAAGTTCTAAGACTGGGTTCCTTATTCATATGTCTATATTGTCTGTTCTTTCCTTCTCTTTATAGTTAGCTGTCTTTAATTGACAAACACACTCGGGACGAATGCATCACGCTAATTGGAGTGCCTGTGTGACTAAGATTAGGTCGGAAAATAAGGGTCTCCTATCCCGACGCCCGCGCTTTGGACTCGGTCCCGTCGTGTTTATCTGTTTTTTTGTCAGCCCTCTGTCTTTGTGTCATATTTTGTATTGTTTTAAGAATAATTTCAGTATTTCATCCCATTGTGAAAAAAGGGATGAGTTGCTTGATAGTTATTTTCCTGTATAATCATGTATAGAAAACAAATGGGTAGACTTAATCAAATAGAGTCCCCCGCTCACGGTACACACGCATGCGCGCATGCACACCCAGACACACCCTGATAATTTGCCCTGTACACGTATTGATCGTCGCTGCAGAGCGTTGACCCTGTTGTCTCAGAAGGCCGGATCCACCTCTGGACACCCCTGGAGGTCTGTCACGTCCACCCCTCCCATCTTCTGGACTGACGACGTGGGACCGGGACTTCTTCAACGCTGCTGTTCTGGTTGATCCATGTGGCCCTGGATGTGGGACAATTTAGAGCTGACCGTGTGTGTCGCAGGAACTCAGACTTGGGTGATGTCTAAGTGTATTCGTGCTTGTGTTGTGTTGCCGTGGACGTGGGACTGAAATAGGAGTGAATTACATGCAGGCTGGCATGGTTGACGAGGAAATGGTGAAGTCTGGCTGTTTTGGAGTGACTGAGTGGAAATGTTGTGATTGCTTTGGTGGTGTGAAGGTTTTTTTGACCTGTCTTGAATCTTATTTAGTCTGTCTTTCCTCTATCGTTCTTCTTTCATTATGAAATTCTTTAATTAGTTGGGCTGGTAGTGGGAGTCCCGGGGGGAAGGAGGTTTTGCTTTTCTTGGGCTTTTGGGTTATTTTGTTCCATAGGTAACTTAGAACTGATAGGTTCTTTCCCCCTCTTCTTTACCATTCTATTCTCACTTGGTCTCTCCTCTGTCTTCAGTCTTCTTTGGTTAGGCCTCTCTCCCCATATGGAATGAATGAGTATTGTCGATTTATAATTAATAACTGTTATTGTCTTTGTAAATCCTTGGGTGGTCTGGTTGAGTGAGTGTTTGGGTGTTTGCTATCAGTTATTGCCAGTGTCGAATTTTCCCCTTTTGTCTTTCCCTCCCTTACAAGGTCCTTAACCTTGACACTGGGAAACAATGAAATGCTATCAAACGTTGACAGAATATAAGGATTGCAAGACAATGGGCATCGAATGAATGCATGAATGAAGAGAGGTATGAGTGAAGAAGAGGATGGACCTAGACAGAATCCTCTGCATCTGATTGTGACCATGGGAAAGTAGCAAGCCCACCTTCCATTCAGCTGCATAGCGTAGAAAAACACCAAGCAGGGACACTGGAATCGTGAGTGTCAGTGTGTTCTAATGAGGGCACCACATTCTATCAGCAGTCGTTCTGACACAATCCCTAGTCACGAAAATGTCTTAAATCATTGAAGAGATTGAGAAAGAAACATGTTTTACTCTAGACGAATCTTAAACCGTCTTTATCTTTGATCTTTTTTTTACATCCTTGGTCTTTACCTTTGATCTTTTGACATTCCTTCCTTGTAGAGAGGAGTCATTACTATCAGTCATAACAACATCCGCCGGTCGTTACCTGTGGTCCACCTCAGACTTATACAGATCTGATGAAAGAATCATTACTTCGGTGTTACACCACGGACAATCAGACGGTTTCAGGACAGTCTCTGCAGACAGTCTGGAACCTGGAATCTACCACAGATGGCATTTGTCTTTCGTTTCTAATTCATGGAGGATGTCTAAGACCTGGATGTTAGTTGTATTTAATATGTAGTTTGGGCTCAGACTTCGACAGCGAAAGGTACAGAGACACAGAGAGAGAGAGAGAGAGAGAGAGAGAGAGAGAGAGAGAGAGAGAGAGAGAGAGAGAGAGAGAGAGAGAGATGGAAAGAAAGAGATATGCATTTAGAGAGAGCGATAAGAGAGAGAGAGAGAGAGAAAGAGAGAGAGAGGGGGAGAGAGAGAGGGAGGAGGGAGAGAGGAGAGAGATAGAGACATACAGATAGACAGACAGGGGGAGTGGAGGTGGTGGGAGATGAGAAAACGGGGGACGGGGGGGGGGAGGAAAAAGGTGGAATTCAACGCAGAGAAAGAAGAGTAAACAGAAAGACACGAGTCATATCTTTGAACGTCAGTAATACCGACATAAACTAGCATTTCTCTACTTTCTAATTTAACTATTCATCTATTTAATTATAACTGATTTGTTTATTTCTTCATTAATTTTTCTTCCAATTGCTAATCATTCAGATAAAAAAAATGTTTTTCTTTTGTGATTTTTGTTTGCTTGTTTGTTTTTAATAGCGTAGTCATAGAAGCTTTCTTTATGTCGATTAATGTCACTCCATTTCGAGCCATCACGGGGATAATGAGTTGCAATTAACGATTCTTCCTCAATCCCACAGGGAAAATGATCATGGAACTCTTCAGAAATGAGTCCCAGACACAACACAGTGGATCGGAAAAATAATTAAATCGCTGAAATGTATGGAAAAACAAGCATTATTGATCAGAATGTAATCTCTCTCTCTCTCTCTCTCTCTCTCTCTCTCTCTCTCTCTCTCCTCTCTCCTCTCTCTCTCACACTCTCTCTCTCTCTCTCTCTCTCTCACACACACACACACACACACACACACACACACACACACACACACACACACACATAACACATCACATCACATCACATCACATCACATCACATCACGTCACAACACAGCATACCAACACTTAAACTGTTCTAAATTCTGTCATCCTCTCAAACAATATTTAACATTCCAACTCATATCCACTCACATATACAAGAATAACGAAAAGGCGGGCATGCTGGCTATCTATCTATCTGACGGTCTATGTATGTATGTGTATATGTATGTATGTGTGTGTATGTATGTATGTATGTATGTATGTATGTATGTATGTATGTATGTATGTATGTATGTATGTACATATATATATATATATATATATATATATATATATATATGTATCTATGTATGTATCTATGTATGTGTCTACCTATTAATAGTACCTACGAATGTATGTATGTATCTGTCTGTCTGTCTATCTATCTATTTGTCTTTCAGTCTGTCTGTCTATCAATCTGTCTGCCTACCTATCTATCTATCTCTCCTGCCTGTCCGTCTGTCTGTCTGTCTTTATGTTTCATCTTCCGAACCATTTCAGTGGCGCTGCACCCATGTCAGTTGTTCCCACCGTCCACAGCCACAGCCTGACCCGCCCCCTCACAGCCCTACCCCATGTCACTCCTTCCCTCGTCCACGGCCACAGCCACAGCCCCTGACCCGCCCCCTCACAGCCTACCCATGTCACTCCTTCCCCCGTCCACAGCCGCCGAGCCTGGTCCGCCCCCTCACAGCCCCCCCCCCTTCCCCCGTCCACAGCCACAGCCACAGCCTGGCCAGCCCCTCTCACAGCCTACCCATGTCACTCCTTCCCCCCCCCCGTCCACAGCCACAGCCTGGTCCGCCC
>JADBJO010000184.1:680000-685000 GCA_016801955.1 Conus betulinus | reverse complement strand
ACACAGCGGTTTACTACTGTGACACAGAGGTATTTTTTCTTCACTGTTTCATTGTCATTTTTGCAAGAATGACTACCGGCGTCAACCCCGTCTTTGTTAAAGTCAAAGACATCCCTGACTCGAGCAACACAACCGACCAACCGTCTTAGAGATTTGCTTGGCAGGTGAGAGGTCAGTCGGTCAGGGGTCGATAGTCGGGGCGCAACTGATCAACGGCCTCTGGAGGATTTATCCAGCATCGACAGAGGCAAGAAATCAGCCTGACCCAGGGTATGAGGTAAGAGGGACCATTTTACAACTGGCAAATACTAACCCTTTTATTCTAAAGAGTGACACTGGGGAGGAGAAGCCAACAACAAAAGTGTGGGTCGACAACGTGCCCATATCAGTGGCCGACTCAGAAATCGAACATTCCCTGGTGAAGGTAGGGTGTGAGTTGCGTTCCTCAGTTAAAACAGAGAGCGAGGGATGCAGATGGAAAACTTACCCAATTTTTGACGGGACGGAGATTCGTTTTCATCACCATCCCTGACGCGCCCCTGGAAAAGTTCATGAAAGTAAGTCTGTTCTGGGCTAAATATATCATAAGGACAAAAAGCTGGCTAAAAAAAAACCCCTGATCTGTTCCAATTGCCTGGGACAGAACCACCATGCCTCGGTGTGCGAAAAAGAGGTTGTCTGCCGCGAGTGCAGACAGTCCGGCCATAAGCGCGGGGATCCTCTGTGCCAGTTTTCTGTTTCAGGGACTCCGGTCGAGGACAGAGAGGACACACCCGGAGTGGGTAACATCGTGCCAACGGACAGCGACCAGCCCGACGACAGCCACAACGGGAGGACCGCGCAGCCAGAGGCAGGCCCAGCGAGCGTCAGGCCACGCTCTCTGCCTCCCTGCAGCTGGAGAGCCTGTCCCGGAGCAGGTCGGAGACCCCGAAACGCCGGCGATCCAAGGAGGGGTCCAGCCCAAAAGAGGTAGCGGGAGGGGGTAAGCACCCGAAAAAGGACAGTGGTAAATCCACTCGTCAGGCTCCCCGCAGTACAAACGCTGAGGGAAGCGACCAGTGTGGGTAGACGCCCGGCTTCATAGGACAGACCTCATGGTTTCGGCCTCGCTTGGATTACGGACATTGAGTAAGGAATTCGGAAAATGTGTAGTAGTGTAATATCCGTATAATACTTCCAATGGACAAAATACGGATATGTTCTTTGAATGTAAGAGGTCTGAGAAACAAATTTAAAAGAGCCGCTATTTTTCGTTATTTAAAAAGTAATAAAATTGATATTGCCTGTTTACAGGAAGCCCATGTAACCGAGAATGATGCGTTGCTATGGGAAAAACAGTGGGGAGGGAAATTGTTTTACAATGAGGGGACGAAAAGGAGTCAAGGTGAGATTATTCTAATAGCAAAAGATTTTGATGGTAACGTAGATGTTGAACTGGCTCTAGAGAGAATCTTAGTCGTTTCAGTCAAAAGTGAACTTTATGACTTTAAATTGGCAAATATATATGCTCCTAATAAAATGAACGATAAATCAGCTTTCATGACAAAGTTACAGGAAAACGTGTGCTGAATATAGTGAGCAAAATTTATTGTTGCTTGGTGATTTTAATTGTGTTATGAAGAACAGTCTTGATATTATTACGGGTCAATGTCATCACGAGTCAGAAGTAAAAAAGAGTTAAATAATGTAGTAAGAAATTTGAATCTGACAGACATCTGGAGAGTTTTTTCATATTGAAGAAAAAGATTTCTCCTGGAGCAAGAATAACCCTTTCATTGCTCGGCGTTTGGACTACTGTTTTGTGTCAGAGGAAATGCTACCCTTGTGTGTTTCGTGTGAACTCACCACGGTCGCGCATTCAGATCACAAAGCTGTCATAACGGAGCTAAACAACGGTAATTTTGAAAGAGGTCCAGGATACTGGAGATTTAACAATAGTTTTTTTTAAAAGATACTAAGTTTGTGGCAAAGATGAACGATTTATTAGACAAGCATCTCAATAATTCTTCCGATTGTGTCTTATATACGAAGGTGGGATCTATGTAAAGTAAAGTTGAATTCGTACTTTTTGTACTGAGTATGGAAAATTACTAGCATGCAAAAGAAGAAATCGTGAATATCGTCTGAACGCACAGCTAATGGAAAAAGAAAAGGCATTAGTCAGTAATCCCTCTGATGTAGGGGTGCAGAAACAGTATCTTAGTCTAAAACAAGAAATAGAGTTGTTGCAGGTTGAGAGAACGAGAGGAGCGCAAATTAGAGCAAGAGTTAAATGGATTGAAGAAGGTGAACGGAATACAAAATATTTTTGCAATCTGGAAAAGGCTAGAGGAAAGAAGAAAGTAATAACGAGATTAACTAAAGATTCAGGTGAGATAATTACAGATCAGACAGAAAGAAATTTTGCAAGAACAAGTCTCATTTTATAGGAAACTTTATAATCAAGAAACTGTTGAAAAAGATGTTAGGGGTGCAACAAATACATTTATGGAAAATGAAAGCTTTCCAAGACTAGATGCTATGAAGCTGTTTCATGCGAGGGCATGGTGACAGAGAGGAGGAAATGACAAGCGCTCTGAAGAATATGAGAAATGGATCTGCCCCCGGCAATGACGGACTGACAATAGAGTTTATAAAACTTTTTTGGAATAAGATATGTAAAACACTTACTCGGTCGTTCACGGAAGCTTTTCATGTTGGTAAACTGTCATATTCTCAAAGATATGGTGTGATAACTCTGCTACATAAGGGAAAAGATTTAGATAGAGACAAATTAAACAACTGGAGACCAATCACGTTGACTAACAGTGATTACAAATTATTAGCCAAAGTCTTAGCGTTAAGACTTGGACGAGTCATCACTAGCTTGGTAAATGAAGATCAGGTAGGTTACATCAAAGGTAGAAACATCGCAACAGTCATAAGATCGATTGATGACGTAATCAATTACCTAAATAAAACTAATAGAGCCGGCTTTTTGCTGGCTATTGATTATGCAAAAGCATTTGATTCTATATCAAAGAGTTTTCTGCTGAAAAGTGTTTGACATGTTTGGTTTTTGGACCAGATTTTAAAAAGTGGGTGTCTATTTTGATAAACGGAAACATGACCTCTGTAAATCACGGAGGTTGGATTTCCGAGCCCTTTGATGTGAAATGCGGAATAAGACAAGGTTGCCCTTTCTCACCTTTAGCCTTTGTGCTAGCTGTCGAGTTACTAGCCATTAAGATTCGGAATAGTTCGATTGCAGGCATCAAAGTTCCTTTACCTTCTGGGAATGGAAATTCTAGTATAAAGATAAAACAAATGGCAGATGACACAACATTGTTTCTCAAAGATCGACATGATATGTTTAAATCATTTAGAAATCTTGTCATCGTTTGAAAAGTTTTCTGGATTAATATTGAATGTTCAGAAAACAAAAGCTCTACTAATGGGAACTAACTATGAAAAAAGACCCAGATCTTCATTCACAACAGTGAACAGAATGAAAGTTCTGGGAATTTATTTTGATACCAACGAGATGGCAAGAACATTGATGAAAACTGGAATGAAAGGGGAATCGATAAAATGAATAGTATAATAAATAATTGGAAAAGGAGAGATCTCTCCATTCAAGTTAAAGTGATTGTTATAAAAACGTTTCTGATAAGTCAATTTGTTTATGTAATGCAATCTATTGGTCTTCCGGATGCAGTGTTGAGTAAAATAAATACAGCGTTATACCGATTTCTATGGCAGAAAAAATTCAGTAACAGGAAAGCATTCGAGAAAGTGAAGAGGAAAGTAATGGAATCAAACGTAGACGAAGGTGGTCTGAACATGATCAACATGCTTCAGTTCCAGAAGCTTCTAAACTTACAATGGATGGGTAAATTATATAACGCCAAAGAAAATGAAAACTGGAGGTTGATCCCATTGTGGCATTTGAACAAACTGGCAAACGGGGGTAATTTCTTCAATGTAAACACAAGGACAAAGGATATGCAGGGTATTGATAGAATTGAGAATGATTTCTGGAAAGACATATTTGCATGTTATCTAGACAACAAAAATATAAGTAAACAAAAAGTGAATAAACAGTGGTAATTTCCAGTCACAGCTTCTCTTCAACAACTCTCTCATTAAATACAAAAATAAAGTAATATTCTTTCCAAACTGGCACAATGCAGGAATTGAACAGATGAAAGATATAATCCATCAGAATGAACATAGATTTCTGTCTCTTGAGGAAGTACAGAACATGGTTGGGCAAAGCAAGGCTAATATTATTTTTTTTATATAATGCCCTTATTAACTCTATTCTATTCCCAAAGAGTGGATTCAATGGATAGAGAGAGGAGATCCTTGCTCAAGCTGGCTTGATTGTGATGCAAAACATCTCAATACAAAGCCAAAAAACATCAGGAAAATGTTATCCAAAGACAACGTAACAAATTTACCAACGGCCCATTATTTCTGGGAAAGGAAATTTTGTTACACCCTAGACAAACAGGCCTGGTCTAGGGCTAAAGAAACCACCAAAGAAGTGCGACTTAGAGTCCTTCACTGGAAAGTGTTACATAATATTTACCCTACTAATATAATGTTAAACAAAATGAAAATACGAGAAAAATAATCAGTGTTCATATTGTGTTGATAAGGTGGATTTTATTGAACATTTTTTCTATAATTGTCCAGTTGTAAAGAATTTTTGGAATTTCATTGAGCAAAAAAATTTATGTAGACACAAATGTTAAGCTGACGTTGTCAGTCACTGATGTTCTGTTTGGTGTGAACAGTTCATTCTGCCCACGTGGAAAATATGTATACATAAACCTCATTCTACTGGTTGGGAAAATGTCCATAAGTATTTTTAAAAAGACACGGTCTGCATTCTCATTGCAATCAATCTTTGAAAAAGAATTCAACGTAAGGAGCTAGTTTATATCTCACTTCATCTTCAAGCTTCATCCGACCTCGTCCACTAGCCCCCCCCCCCCCCCCCCCCCCCCCCCCCC
>JADBJO010000184.1:657500-672500 GCA_016801955.1 Conus betulinus | reverse complement strand
GAGAAAAGCAGATGGTATGAGAGGAGACGCTTTTGCATGGTCAGCGTGGAAAAGTAGGAAAAAAGACGTCAGCAGAGTGTGGTAAAGTCAGAATATGTATCGACCAGACATCGCAGAGGCCGTATCAGGCTGCAATAATGGAATGGGCCGGTGTGTGTGTGTGTGTGTGTGTGTGTGTGTGTGTGTGTGTGTGTGTGTGTGTGTGTGTGTGCGTGCATGCATGCGTGCGTGTGTGCGTTCGTGTATGCGTGTGTGCGTGCGTGTGTGCGTGCGTGCGTGTGTGTATGAGCCAAGAGCTGTGCACAACTTTAAAAAAATGATAAAAAATGATAAAAAATAAACAAAAGAGAAGAAAAACAAAAGGTTGAATGCAAAGGGGAAAGAACGAATATATGAATATGTGATTCCCAAATGGACAAATGAAAGAAAGGGGGTGGGCGGATAAAGAAAGAAATGAATCAGTGAATGCAGTGGTAGTATAAACTCCACTTTGGCTGTCACTGGTTTATATAACGACCGGAAGGCTGGGCGTTCATATCATCAACTCTTGGTAATTGTATTCCTTTTCCTTTCACAGCTCTTGGTGGCTTTTGTGAGAACCGATTGTGCTTTACATTGAAAAACAGATTCACATTGCAGAAGAAGAAGAAGAAGAAGAAGAAGAAGCAGGAGGAGGAGGAGGAGGAGAAGAAGAAGAAGAAGAAGGAAAGGAGGAAGAGGAGGAGGAGGAGGAAGAAGAAGAAAGAAGAAGGAGGAGGAGGAGGAGGAGAGAGGAGAAGAAGAAGAAGAGAAGGAGGAGGAAGAGGAGGAGGAGGAGGAGGAGGAAGAAGAGGAGAAGAAGAAGAAGAAGAAGGAGGAGGAGGAGGAGGAGGAGGAGAAGAAGAAGAAGGAGAAGGAGAAGAAGAAGAGAAGAAGAAGAAAATGATGATGACGATGATGATGATGATGATGCTTTATGATGATTGTGGTGATGATGATGATGCTGATGGTGATGTTATTGGTAATGATGATTTCGCTTATCGTTTTTAATTATATTTTTTTTTTTTTTTATTAATCTTGACATGATGATAATCACGGTGATAATGATGATGATGATGATGATGATGATGATGATGATGATGATGAGAGGGAGACACAGAGAGAAAATACAGCAGCTGGTCTTTGTGGCTAACCATAGTTAAAAGTACGATATCTACCTACGACGCCAGTTCTTTTTGTATCTGAAATGTTCACGTAATAATATCCAGAGGAAAACAAAAAGCAAACAGACACAGAGACGGGCGATGCACAAAGATTGGAGGCGGAGTGGGCAGAGTATGGAAAAACCAACCAGAGACAAAGAGACGACGAGAAATGGAGACAGAGAGAGACAGACTACTGCTAGCACCACCACTTCCGTTTACTCCATAACAGCTGCTCCTGTGGTTGCTGCTATTGCTGCTTTCATATATACTATATAGGCCTATGTATCCTTCAGGTGTTTCTCAATGAAACTGATTGCCATGACAAGCACACTAACTTACATCGACCGCTGACACAGCTGTACAGTTTGGTGGAAGGTGAACAGACAGTGACCTGAGGGTCCTGTCTTGCTGCTGACCGCTGGCGATGACCTGGTTAACAGCTGCTGAACGTGTCGGGATAACGGAAATCCAAGAGTCGGAATGGAAATACTACTCCTCTTGTAGGAGAGGAATGGGGACGGAAGGGGAGCGTAATGTCGGGCTGAGATGGCCGTTTACAAGACGTGTAGACACCGTTGAATATTTACATACATAATGCTTGTTGTTAATGCCAAACACACACAAAGTAACTTCCAACATCTCGAATTGTGTGTGTGTGTGTGTGTGTGTGTGTGTGTGAGAGAGAGAGAGAGAGAGAGAGAGAGAGAGAGAGAGAGAAAAGAGAGAGAGAGAGAGAGAGAGAGAGAAGAGACACATAAGTGAAGAATAAAAGAGAAATGAAGAAGAAGAAGAAAAGGAGAGAGACAAGAGAGACACACAGAAAGAGAAAGAAGGAGGGAAGGTCACACAAACAGAAAACGAGAAGACGAATAACAAGAAAAGAAAAGAAAACAAGAATAGAAGAAGAAAAGAATAGGGGGGGGGGGGGGGGGGGGGGGGGGGGGGGCTTCAAACAAAACTAGTTAGAAGTCTTACACCCCATGCTCTTACAGTCCATGCAGGAGAACAATGATAATTACACGGACAGCCAGGCTCACAATTCAGCTTGTTTGTTCATCAACCGTATCGATCCTATGCGTTGTCTACCACACTTAAAACAAAGGAGCCCTTTTCAAATTAAGGACCAGACAGAAAAAAAAAAAAATACAGGTGGCAATCTCTAAGCTTGTCCTTGGACATAACTGCATATGGGAATTTTTCCCCTTTGTTGTTGTTGTTCTTGTTGTTTTTCTTTGGTATTTGTTTCAATGGAATATTTCAAAGTACAAATCAACCTGCCGTGTGTTCTTTAGTGAAAACTGCCGGCCGAAGCTTGGCCATTAAGACAACAGATCTGTCTGAATTACGGCCCTTGCACAAAACCCACTAATAGTAGTGTGAAGAGAGACTTGAACACGCTTACTGCTGGCACAGAATGTTTGCTATTATTTAGGTTTTCTGCTTCACAGTGGTTCATTCATCAATGCTGAGGTTGACGTTCATGACAGGCACGAAGTGAAAACATTGCCACTAGGGTTTTACCCCTGTTTCGTTTGCCAGCTGCCTACTTTATTTGCAAGAGAGACAGAGACAGACAGAGAGAGAGAGAGAGAGAGAGAGAGAGAGAGAGAGAGAGAGAGAGAGAGAGAGAGAGACAGACAGACAGACAGACAGACAGACAGAGAGAGAGAGAGAGAGAGAGAGGAGAGGAGGCATCCAAACTGTGCATTGTAAATGGGAAGAACAACAACAACAACAACAAAACAACAACAACAACAACAACAACAACAACAACAACTCCGTTGAGAGAACTGACAACACCTCATACACGAAGATGACACGCACAACACTGCCTTTGCTGATAGTTTTCACAGTACAGCAGCAGTAACAACTGCACCAGCACAGTTCCTAGCACACCAGCAGTATCCTGTTCTTTCCCACCCAATAAACTGTTTTTTCATTACTCAGCCCCCAAACCTAAAGTCACCCTCAATGGACCTGGAGCTGACCAGGGAGACGGACCTGGAGCTGACCAGGGAGATGGATCTGGAGCTGACCAGGGAGATGGACCTGGAGCTGACCAGGGAGATAGATCTGGAGCTGACCAGGGAGATAGATTTGGAGCTGACCAGGGAGATAGACCTGGAGCTGACCAGGGAAATAGACCTGGAGCTGACCAGGGAGATGGATCTGGAGCTGACCAGGGAGATACATCTGGAGCTGACCAGGGAGATGGATCTGGAGCTGACCAGGGAGATACATCTGGAGCTGATCAAAGAGATGGATCTGGAACTGACCAGGGAGATGGATCTGGAGCTGACCAGGGAGATGGACCTGGAGCTGACCAGGGAGATAGATCTGGAGCTGACCAGGGAGATAGATTTGGAGCTGACCAGGGAGATAGACCTGGAGCTGACCAGGGAAATAGACCTGGAGCTGACCAGGGAGATGGATCTGGAGCTGACCAGGGAGATAGATTTGGAGCTGACCAGGGAGATAGACCTGGAGCTGACCAGGGAGATACATCTGGAGCTGATCAAAGAGATGGATCTGGAACTGACCAGGGAGATGGATCTGGAGCTGACCAGGGAGATGGATCTGGAGCTGACCAGGAGATGGATCTGGAACTGACCAGGGAGATGGATCTGGAGCTGACCTGGGAGATAGACCTGGAACTGACCAGGGAGATAGACCTGGAAATGACCAGGGAGATAGACCTGGAAATGACCAGGGGCATGGATCTGGAGCTGACCAGGGAGATGGATCTGGAGCTGACCAGGGAGATACATCTGGAGCTGACCAGGGAGATATATTTGGAGCTGACCAGGGAGATATATTTGGAGCTGACCAGGGAGATGGATCTGGAGCTGACCAGGGAGATAGATTTGGAGCTGACCAGGGAGATAGATTTGGAGCTTATCAGGGAGATGGATCTGGAGCTGACCAGGGAGATAGATTTGGAGCTGACCAGGGGAGATAGATTTGGAGCTGACCAGGGAGATAGATCTGGAGCTGACCAGGGAGATAGGAGCTGACCAGGGAGATAGATTTGGAGCTGACCAGGGAGATAGATCTGGAGCTGACCAGGGAGATAGACCTGGAGCTGACCAGGGAGATAGATTTGGAGCTGACCAGGGAGATAGATCTGGAGCTGACCAGGGAGATAGACCTGGAGCTGACCAGGGAGATAGATTTGGAGCTGACCAGGGAGATAGATTTGGAGCTGACCAGGGAGATAGGTTTGGAGCTGACCAGGGAGATAGATCTGGAGCTGACCAAGGAGATGGATCTGGAACTGACCAGGGAGATAGATTTGGAGCTGACCAGGGAGATAGACCTGGAACTGACCAGGGAGATAGACCTGGAGCTGACCAGGGAGATAGATTTGGAGCTGACCAGGGAGATAGATTTGGAGCTGACCAGGGAGATAGATCTGGAGCTGACCAAGGAGATGGATCTGGAACTGACCAGGGAGATGGATCTGGAACTGACCAGGGAGATGGATCTGGAGCTGACCTGGGAGATAGACCTGGAACTGACCAGGGAGATAGACCTGGAACTGACCAGGGAGATAGATCTGGAGCTGACCAGGGACATGGATCTGGAGCTGACCAGGGAGATGGATCTGGAGCTGACCAGGGAGATGAATCTGGAGCTGACCGGGGAGATTTCCAGCTCTGACAGGTTTATGGCAAGTGCCATCGTTGCAACAAAGCCCTCCTGCTCCATCTAGCGTCGTTGTCCATTCCCTGTGAAAGGGTCAGACACTGCGTGGACTCCTCGAAATAAGACACATGTCTTGATGATTTCTCTGGGGTAAGTGTTTTGGACTAAATGAGTTGACAGCCACTTTGTCGAAGTGAAAAGAGAAAGGTGTAAACTAAATAAGAAAAAAAAAGCGGCGGGGGAGGGAGGAACCGGGGCGGGGGTGGGGGGTGGGGGGGGAGAAGGAATGGCACCAAACAAAAAGTGAAGAAGAAGTGGGAGAAAAGATGTGGAAGCCTAACGAGAATATCAAAAATACAAGAGAAGCAACGCCTCCATGTTTAACTGACAAGTCATGAATACACAGCACGGTAGATAAGAGAGAAAATGGAGTTTGAACAGATTAAAGGAGAAGGAAAGAGAGAGAGAGAGATTACATGACAAAGTCTGTAGCATTCTGTAGCTGAAGAGCGCTGCATTTGTGGCACAAACACCACTCACTGAATCAGTGTACAGGCCAATGTATCTTTTCATGTGTGGTTAGAGGGAAGGGAGAGAAACTGGTGAGTGGAGAGGGATGGAAGGAGACAGAGGGGTTGGGTATAGAAATAGGAGAGGGGGAGGAGGGGAGTAGGATGAGAGAGAGGGGAAGAAGGAATGGTGAAAGATGGGGAAAAGAGGGTGGTGGGAAAGGGGGGAGGGGGAGGAAGAGGGAGGGGATGGTCAGTGGAGTACTGTGTGGTTCTGAGGTGAATCGGACAAGTGGGATGGCAATGACCTAGCTCCGATAGACACTCTGTTCTCATTTCCTCATCTCCCAGACTGACAATGATATTTCAATGCTGTCTTTTTTTTTTTTTTTTGATACCCGTTATCAGATAGCATCGATGTGACATCACTACTGTCCTTGTTAAAACCTGTCAGACTTTCAGTTGCTTTGAAAGTCTACTTTAGTATCAACAGAGACAGAAACCAGGACTTAGTTGTAGGCGAACGGGAGAATAGCAGAATCCATGTCGCACTGGCATATCGACAGTGCCTTCATTCACCCCAATCCATCACTTCTCCAGTACCCTTTCCCACCTTCCCTATCCTTTTCAATCTCTTCAAACCACACTCACACTGTACTTGGATTTCATCCAGCAGTATACGGAAGAAAGAGAAGCGAAAGAGAAAGAGAGACCCTTGCATCAAGGCTTCAGGCATGTTTGTAATGAGAAAAAAAAAATGCTAGAGATAAAGATCTATGGAGCAGTTCAAACTTTCAACAGCATCTAGGATGCCAGCACTTCCTTCATCTGAAACGTTTTGTGTAGGAGAGAGAGAGAGAGAGAGAGAGAGAGAGAGAGAGAGAGAGAGAGAGAGAGAGAGAGAGAGAGAGAGAGAGAGAGAGAGAGAGAGAGAGAGAGAGAGAGAGAGAGAAATCAGAGACACACAGAGAGAAAGAGCTGTTTTGTTACACTAGTGCTTCTTCTATTGCTACCACTATCAATGCTGCTGCTACTGCTGCTGTTTCAGGCACTGCTGCTGCTGCTTTCAAATTTGCATCGTTGGAGATTTCTTTTCGAACAAATCAATCTCCAGAACTGCCATTTAAGCACCGGCACATGGTGTTTACCTGCAATGTCTGCTGATACCAGACCACACCCTGGTGGGAACTGAACAAACACGGTGAAGTGAAATGGATGTCTCCCTACGGACAGTTGGTGACTGGTCTGCAAGAAATTCAGCTGAGCGTACCTTGGTAAATTGAGGCTGAAGGGGCTTGAGACGGGGAGAAGGGTGGGGGTGGGGGGGTGGGGGGGGGGAGGGGGGGGGGGGGGGGGGGGGGGGGGGGGGGCAGGTGGTGGTCCTTGAGAGACAAGGGGATGATGGTAGTGGGAGAGGAGGCATAGGATTACAGTCTCTAGAGAACGAAGATGAAGGTCAAGGACTGCTTGATTCTCAGATCTGAGCTGCAGCTTTTTTTCATGCATTGTTGTTTTCCATTATTGTGTGTTTGAAGACCATGGCATCATACCAACAGCAGAATATCAAAGAAAGAGACGTGAGACACTTCAGAAGACTACTTGAAAACTCTGCTGCCGTGTAAAGATTAAAGTTAAAGAATCAATAGAATACCCCAGAAAGAGATGTAAGACACTTCAGAACACTACTTGAAAACTCCGCTGCCGGGTAAAGATTAAAGTTAAGAAAAACAACTGAAGTGGCATGGGCACCAGACACAGATGGACACCTCTTCCGGACCATCCTCCAAAGGAATAGTGCGAAGAGAAGAAAAAGAAACAGGGCAGACAAAAAAAGCAAAACAAATTAAGAAAGAAAGAAAGAAAGAAAGAAAGAAGAAAGAAAAAGAAAGAAAGAAGGAAAAAGAAAAGACTACAAAAACACAGCTGGGGGGATTGGGGAAGCTTTGCTGCAACTAAGGCACTTTCCCATCACTGTCAGGGAGGGAGACAACTGGTGCGTTTTTCTTCATTGCAGCGCCCCCATGGCTCTGCTGGGCTGTGGGACCAGTGACAGAGAGCTATAAAAGTCAGTGCAACTTCCCCCGAGACTCGTCGGAGAGACTAAACAGCTCAGCTGATCTGCGCGATTACTTGACATTCAAAGGCTGCAAAATCGAATCCGAGGTAGCCTAAAACAGAATTTGCATTCTCGATATCCATCTTTACGTGCTCTCGTTCTGGTGGTATCAGTGTGGTGTTCCATCGATCCACCCCCACCCCCCTACTCTTCTGGGATGGTTATCCCCATCACCTAAGATGAGTGTTGGCTTCCAAGCCGAGTGTAATAAGTTTACTGATTTTATATCCATAAGGCTTGGTTTTCAGATTCACGCTGATGCAAGGTACTCGCACGACTACAAACAGACAAAAGGAAGAATGTTCCCCCTTCCGATTACATTTTACACTATTTACATGAAATGCTTCTCACTTTTATTTCACATGGCCGTTCCTATCAACGAAAATGTAATAATACAAAATATATATAACACGAATCCCGACCAGTTCCATTGGACTTCACAATGACTTTTTCTGCCTCAAGACAATGTTACAAATCCATTCACTCTATAAAGATACCCACGACTTTTGCGAATACATAATGCACATCCATGTTTTGGTTTGGCCCCACCCATGCTACAGGAATGTTTTAATATTTATTAACATCATCATGCTGAAATTTTAAAAAAAAAGTACATGAATCGTGTTCTTAATTTAAACTGGGAATGTTAGGAGTTACTGAAACGAAAAGGTGATAAGAATTAATCATTTATGTTTCTATTAATGTCTTAAACATGATCGTGTTTATTCGTAGACTTATAATCCTCTTCTGTAAATGATTCTATTTCTGACCCCAACCAATTAACTGAAAAAACGTTATCTTGAGGCTTCACATACTTTTAAAAGCCAGTCGTGGCCTTGTCTGTATATTTAATTAGAGACCTTGCATGTCATGTTTTTAAAGCTGCATTAGAAGTACGCTCTTTTTACAACAGCTTGATTTTGACACTGCTGACCAGTCTTCAACACAATCTACCATCATCAGATGACACTGTTGACCGTCCTCAATACAACCTGCCATCATCCACATGACACTGCTAAACCAGTCAACACAAACCTACCATCATCCACATGACACTGCTGATCAGTCCTCAACACAACCTGCCATCATCCACATGACACTGCTGACCGTCCTCAACACAAACCTGCCATCATCAGATGACACTGCTGACCAGTCCTCAACACAACCTACTATCATCAAGTTGACATTGCTGACTGTCTTCAACACAACCTGCCATCATCCACATGACACTGCTGACCGTCCTCAACACAACCTACCATCATCCACATGACACTGCTGATCAGTCCTCAACACAACCTGCCATCATCCACATGACACTGCTGACCGTCCTCAACACAATCTACCATCATCCACATGACACTGCTGACCGTCTTCAACACGACCTGCCATCATCCACATGACATGCTGACCGTCTTCAACAGAACCTGCCATCATCCAGATGACATGCTGACCAGTCTTCAACACAACCTTCCATGATCAGATGACATGCTGACCGTCTTCAACAGAACCTGCCATCATCCAGATGACATGCTGACCAGTCTTCAACCCAACCTTCCATCATCCAGATGATAAGCCAGTCGCTTTTCTTTATTTGTTAACTTTATTTTAAGACGTTCTCTTTATGTAAGCAACACGCTTTTCATGACTTGGTTGGCCAACGCACACGAGGGTGAATTTGGGCCACATTTCTGAAAGTAGCTGGATAGTGGGTTTTTTGTTGTTGCTCTTTTTTCTTTTCGAGTACCCAGGCTGATACCCCTGTGGACACTCCCTGTATAGACAGGCATGGATTAATCCCATCTATCCAACAAGGGAGTAGAGTCTTGTGTCTATGACCGTTCTTTATTCCGCAATTAAAGCAGCTATACTCCATCTTCGGGAAAGGTGCATGCTATGTGTAACGTGTAATTCATACCAACGGCCAAACTGGCCTTTCTTCCGAAAGTTGGTGATGGGATTTTACGTGTGTCAAGATGTTATACGTGAGTTCACACACGGAACCTCGGTTTATAGTCTCATTTTTTATCTTTGAGGTTAAGCTTTGTTAGTTGGAGATGACGTTTTAAATTATTTTTCGTCTAATATCATCAATGGTGAACAGACGTTAAATGCACACTGAACTGAACTGAACTGATCTCATTTGAAGGACTGTATGGGAAATGGAGTCCGAAACAATGTTAACTCCGAGGGAAAAATCCCCCTGTACCGAAACGGCCCAGCGGAGATTCGAACCCGCAACTCCAGGATCACCAAGATTACGAGTCCGCGTTCTACCACTGAGCTATTCCGGCCTCATATATTGGTATTGATCTTTGACATAAAGATTGTTTTCACCCACACCTGTTTGTTAGTTTCTTTGCTAATCTGCTCGTCAGCGAGCAAAATAGACAAAAGAAACGATGGATTTTTTAACATTAAAATTAACTAAATTGGAAATGAAATGAGGCAGGGAACAGTAAACAATAAACAGTAAACAAGTGGGGTAGTCTTTGCTCCATAAGGAAACCTAACACAGAGTAACTTTTTATTCAAGACTGGCACAGCCTTTTAAACTTGAATAAAGTCAGTTTTCATATTTTCTTAATTTCATGTTCCCAGTTTTTACATCTTCAACCTCCTGCCGTCCCCCCCCCCCCCCCTCCGCCCTCCTTAAGTTCAAAGTTTTTTGCCAAGTCATTACTATGAAGACAAGTTAGTTGTTGGCCTGCGCTTGTTTTCCCCCACTATTAGATTGTTTGTCTTTGTATTTGTCTGACTTTATTCAAGTTTAAAAGGCTGTGCCAGTCTTGAATAAAAAGTTACTCTGTGTTAGGTTTCCTTATGGGAGCAAAGACTACCACACTTGTTTACTGTTTATTAAAATTAACTGTTTGCTCTCTCATTCTTCTTCCCTCTCAGTGGTGGCATCCTTGCACATAATCACACCCAGAGTTTACACAGTCACAGCCCAAGCACCCGTAGTCTACAGAGAGCAAGGAATGCTAATATTATGGGACAAGTCCTATTCACGCAACGCTAACACAACTTTGGGGGAAGATGGAACGTGACCACCAAAACACAAAGGGAGTAAATTTTGGTGCAGAATCGCAATGCAGATCCGTTTCAAAGGGTGGATCCAAGATCCGTTTCATATGATGTACGACTGTGCGCTCCCACGTCCCTTCAAGTTCAGTCTTTCTTCACATGTTTTTGGCATCCGTCTGTCTGGAGAGACAATGGTGTTGCGCCATGGGTCGGTGACTGTCAGTTAGTGAGTTGCAGCGTCTGCTGTGGCTGAAGAGCCCTCCACCGGCAGACTCTGTTGCAGTTGCTGCAGGGGAAGTCTCGGTCATGAGTGTCGATCAGTGCCAACGCAATTCTTTGCTATCTGCAGCCCTTCCGTTCTTCCCACTGGGCCTCTCTCCTATGCTCCGCTTGGTTGATGCCGGCCTTGATGGTGGACCGCCAGCTGACCCGGTCTGAAGCTGCTGACTCCAGGTCTGCTGGGTCGAGGCTGCCTGCCCTCAGGTCACACTTGGAAACATTCTTGTAGCGTAGAGCGCGCCGTCCTGTGGGTCTGGAGCCTGTGTCCAGCTCGCCGTACAGCATGTCCTAGGGGATGAAACCATCGTCCATTCACGTGTTACATTGAAAACAATTCCCTCAAAAGACTGATTTAAACGGGAAAGCGCTTGACAACTCTCATACCCAAATTTATGGACAAGGGATATCTCCGTCAAGATCCGTTGTGAAACAGAGAACCCTATGGCTGTAATACGAATTCTTTGATTAAGAGTTTGTGTATCATTTTGGAGCCGATAACTGGAACGTGAAAAGAAGAGAATTTGGGGCTGCGTTCTGACAGCGTCTTTGCTTTCCTTCAATGTCATCAAGAGCTTTTCAGTGGAAGCAGAAAGTGAATGAAAAATAATTATGCGCTGTACAAGGCGGGGGCAAAACCTCAGCAGGAAAAGACCCATGGGAATGGCGGCATGAACACACTGCAGCCCTATCCTGGCATAAACATTTCATGGGAAACCTGCGAAGTTTCTCTCTACCGATGATGACAAGTATCTCGTGATTTGATGACAAGTGATCTCGTGATTTTTGATTTTATGTATCTCTCTCTCTCTCTTCTCTCTCTCTCTCTCTCTCTCTCTCTCTCTCTCTCCTCTCTCTCTCTCCTCATCTCTTCTCTCTCTCTCTCTCTCTCTCTCTCTCTCTCTCTCCTCTCTCTCTCTCTCTCTCTGTCTCTCTCTCTCTCTCTCTCTCTCTCTCCCTCCCTCCCTCTCTCTCCCCTCTCCTCTCTGTCTCTCTCTCTCTCTCTCTCTCTCTCTCTCTCTCTCTCTCGCTCGCTCTCTCGTGTGTGTGTGTGTGCACGTGTGTGTGTGTGTCCATGGCATCATCTCTCCCATCCTTGGCAATAATTTTCACCCCAGAATCATGTTGAGAATCGTGCTCCGCTCTCGTTGCAACTTCGGATGTCTGTTTATTGCCAATTTCTTTGCCCGCGTTTGTCGTGTCATCCTTCGGTATTGGCAAGTTTATTGAAAACGATGCTGGGATGGACGCTGTAGCGCCCTCTGGAGCGGAAGTCGTGCGGCAGGAGAAGGACAGAGGAAAGGAATGGGAAGAGGATAGAATCACTCTCAATGGATCTGCAACTAGGCAATTATGGTCCTCACCCAGGCCGTAGTGGGAAGTGTTTTGTGTATGCTGTTTGAGAACGGACACCACTAACCATCACCAATGGCAGTGTGGCGACTCCGCTGGCTGTTTGCCTCCTGGAGACACGATGGTGACTACTCCCAACTGTTTTCTAATGCTCGGGCTGCAGCTTTAGGTTAAATCTGTTCATTGAGGGGGAGACGAAGCATCGTGACAGTATTGTAACTCTTAAAATAACCAATTAACCACCCAATCGACCTCGACAGCAAACAAACAAACTAACAACAAGTGCAACGCCAAAACGACAAGAGCAGCACAAGAACATCAAAACATCAACAACAATAGGAACAATAGCAACAACCATAGAATACTTTAAGAAAGGTCCGTGTCCAGTTTCGATGTCTTTTAAGATGAAAGTTTCTTTTTTTAAAACTCTCTAAAGTGTTTGACTGGCACAACGGGAAGAATTTGTGTGTTTTTCAAACTTAATATCTTTTTGGAACGCACCTGTCAGAACGTGGCGAAAGTGGTTAGCGTCGCGGACTCCCGGCTGGAGTTTCGTGGGTTCGAATCCCATCAGAGTCATGTGGTTTTTTTTTCTGCCCCGACCGGCTCCTACCCATAGTTGAGTTTGCTGCGGACTCAGTTGGAAGACTGGGACCACACAGTCGAGTTTCATCCACTTAATGGATGCGTTTCTGAGAGTGTTGCTCAAATTTCCTGACCAACACTGCAGGTGCCTGTATCTCTCGGGCCTAGTTGACGCCGGGATATATTATGAAAGGAAGCGTAGAGTACAGCCCTGTCATGTAGTCTCAGACCGAAATGGAAATCCGTAGCATCATCTTAATCATCCTCATTCTCATCGATCAGCATTAAAAAAAAAAAAATGTCTCAAATTCTTTGGCCCTTCATGCCCTGCTCTCATGGTGACCTCAATTTCGATGTCCTCTCCACCACGTCTGTGCCTTGGTTTGGTTCCGTCGGGGTCACCAGTATCGGCGAGTCCATCGGGACTGTGTCGTTGGACGGACGTGGTGGCGCCCTCTTGAGGAACTCACGTCGGCTCCGCGACTAAGCAATATTTGTTGTCAATAGGGGGCTTAGTAGGTGGTGTCCTGCATATGTTAGATCAGAACAGGCGCCACTGAAAACCACCGAAGTGACTCGGCAGCAGTGCAGTGTCTCCTCCGATGGTTTGCCTCTTGACGACTTGACATTGACTGCTCCCTGTGGTTTGTCGGTGCCGGGGCTGCGGCGGGGCCGATCGGGCTGTGGCTGTGGACGGGGTGTCTGAAGGAGCGGCGTGGGTGCACTGCCTCTGAGAAAAAAAAAAAAGAGAGAGAGAGAGAGAGAGAGACAGGCAGACAGACAGACAGACAAACAGACGCTCGGTCATCTTTTGCACCTGTTTCTGTACCCTTTGTCTATTATGAGACGAGTTCTGACACTTTTCCTGAAGATAGTCTCATAAAGACCACTCAGATTTTTTTTTTTTTTTTTCAGGAGCCAAATCAAGAGATTGTGCCCCATTCCAGAACCCGCTTACTTCATGTAGAAAGTGTCGCTCCGTCTAAACGTACCAAATCCAACTCTGCACTCTTCAGCAGAATAAATGGTTTTATTCTGAAGTCGGGTTCAAGTCAAAATCCATAGGAAATGTCATCAAAATTCTGATCCGTGACAAAAAGAATGCAAAGAGGGATTGTGTTGGTTGATATGTTTCCGTAAGATGTTTTCATACGTTTAATTATTTTGGACTTTACTGAATTTGGAAAGGCTATCATTGCGTGATTATCTGATTATTGGAGTAAGAGAGAGAGAGAGAGAGAGAGAGAGAGAGAGAGAGAGAGAGAGAGAGGGCGTCGAAGAAGAAGAAGAAGAAGAAGAGAAGAAGAAGAAGAAGAAGAAGGAAGAAGAAGGAAGAAGAAGAGAAGCTAATAAAGACGAGATAGCGACTATCGTTAAATGTATATCGTCGTTAAACTAGGCCAGCTTTAGATCTTCAGAAACATCTTTTTCTTTTCTTTTCTTTTTTCTTTTTTTTTCTTCATTTGCTATTACTAACAAGAAGTCTGAAGTGGCCATCACAAAATCGGATGGTAAAATTTCATTGGAATCATGGCCATTCTCCGAATGACTGAAGAGATACGAGTTTTTTTTTTTTTTTCTTTCTTTCTTGAAAAGATGCAGACTGTCTCTAACAGTGAGGTATCTGTCTTGTTCACAATCACCCAATTACCACAAAGTTTGTTTCATAGCAAGAACAGAACGGTATTTATTTCTTACGTTTTGTCAGAATGGAAATATGCATGTAAGACCTGAAAGTTAACTGACGGCAAGAGAGAGAGAGAGAGAGAGAGAGAGAGAGAGAGAGAGAGAGAGAGAGAGAGAGAGAGAGAGAGAGAGAGAGAGAGAGAGAGAGGAGAGAGAGAGAGAGAGCTTTTCCTCACAAATGAAATTTTCCTCCAGACTGAGAAAACGTAAAACATACTCTCTTCTGGCATTTCTCTTCGTCCCGCCTTTACTCTCTCTCTCTCTCTCTCTCTCTCTCTCTCTCTCTCTCTCTCTGTCTGGATGTCTGTCTATGTCTGTCTGTCTGTCTCTCTCTCTCTCTCTCTCTCTCTCTTCTTTCTCTGTCTGTCTGTCTGTCTGTCTGTCTTCGATCTCTCTCTCTCCTCTCTCTCTCTCTCTCTCTCTCTCTCTCTCTCTCTCTCATGTGCATGCGTGTGAGCGTTCGTGCGTGCGTGCGTGTGTGTGTGCATGTGTGTGCATGTATGTGTACGTGCGTGCCTGCGTACGTGTGTGTGTGCGCGCGCCGCGCGCGCGCGCGCGCGCGCGCGCGTGTGTGTGTGTGTGTGTGTGTGTGTGTGTGTGTGTGTGTGTCTGTCCGTGTCTG
>JADBJO010000184.1:647500-652500 GCA_016801955.1 Conus betulinus | reverse complement strand
ACCAGTACAACTTACTACTGCCACTGTTGTTACAGCAACAACTACAACTACTATTTCTGCATCTACGACTATACTACTAGTACTGCTGCTGCAGCAGCTGCTGCTGTTTTCAGACATGCACTGTTCGATTTTTTTTTTCCCCAAACAAACCGATCACCAGAGCTTTCATTTACGCACTGGTGTAGAGTATTTACCTACGATGTCTGAGGGGGCACCAAGCAGACACTGGTGGGAACTGAACGAACGCACGCAGTGAAGTGACAGTGATGTCTCCCCACGGACAGTTGGGGACTGGTCTGCAAGACATGCAGCTGAACATGGCCGGAGAGGGGTGGTGCAGGTGGGGGGGGGGGGGGGGGGGGGGGGGGGGGGCTCTTGTGAAGACAAGAGAGGAGAGGTGGAAAGGGGAGACATGAGAGTACTGTCCCTGGAGAAAGAAAATAAATAAAGGGTGAGAGGAGTGTGCTGTCTAGCTCTGATGGACATCAGAGGGAAGCAACGCTGGAAACCAATCTCTCAACCTATCCTGAGAAGCAAGGATATCATTCTCTCTGACTTGAACTCAAGATTTTGTATGCATCTGCGATGTCCATCATGGTGTGTGGGTGGGGACACTGCGGACTACGGCAACATATCATCTGTGGACCATTCCAGACAAGGAGGTTAGAAGCTTAAGAAGACTCCCCGGTAAACCTTGCTGCTGGTTAAATGTTAAAAGTTGAAAAAGAGAAAGTTTACGTGACGTTGATTTGACAAGACCAAGGAACTTTAGCAGGCTATCATCCAAAGGAATAGTGCACATGGGAGAAGAAAAAACACACACACACACACACACACACACACACACACACACACACACACACACACACACACACACACACACGCATGCACGCACGCACGCACGCACGCACGCACTCACACGCACACAGGCACGAGCGAGCGCGCGCGCACGCACGCGCGCACACACACACACACACACACACACACACACACACACACACACACACACACACACACACACACACACACACACACACACACAGAGACACAGAGGAGAGAGAGAGAGAGAGAGAGAGAGAGAGAGAGAGGAGAGAGAGAGGAGAGAGAGAGAGAGAGAGAGAGAGAGAGAGAGAGAGAGAGACAGACAGACAGAGACAGAGAAGAAACAGAGGGACAGAGAGAAACTGCTGATCGAATGGGTGGGTGTGTGTGTGTGTGGTGTGGGGGGGGGGGGGGGGGGGGGCTTTTCCTGCACCCAAGCAACGTGCTCACAGCTGTCAGAGAGGGAGACAACTGGTGCAGTGTTTCTCATTGACACGCCCCATGACTCTGATGGGCTTTGGGACCAGTGCCAGAGAGCTAAAACAGTCAGTGAAACTTCTCCCCAAACTTGTTTCAGAGACTAAACCCTTCATCTGATTAGCGCACCTAGCTGGCACCAGTGTACTGAACTAAATCCCAGGTGGCCCAACACAGAATTTGCATGTTCGATATGCATCTTGATGTGTTGTCGTTCTGGTGGTATCAATGTGGTGTTTGATATATCCTATTCCCCCACTCTCCTGAGATGGTTATTCCAGCCCATCACATCGCCTAAGATGAATATCGGCGTTAGAGCTAAGTGTAATTAAGTTACTAACTTAATATCCACCAAGCTTTGGCTGCCAGACTCACGTCACACTCTGCACAATGTATACACGCAACTACAGACAGACAAACGGAAGAGGGTTCCCTCGTTTAATGTTGTAACTATACTGTACACAATTCACATTCACCTGTTATTTCTAGGTCATACAATTGTTCCTATGAACGTTATGCAACAATACCAGAAATGAAAAAAAAAAAAAAAACCAAGTCTCCCTGGACACATACAATGACTTCTTTCCGGCCGACGAACAATGTCACAGAATCCATGTACTAAATAGACACCCAGGTCTTCTTGAACCCATGATGTACATTCAATTTTGGTTTGGCCTAAAAATGCCAAAGAACGTCTTTAAATACATTAACAGTAAGTTCAACTCGTGTTTTTAAAAAGAAATTTGAATAAAAGAAATGATTCTGTTTTGATTCCAGCCCGGGGAGTTTACAAATTGGAGAAGTTCTTGAAACGAATTATGATAAGAATCTGTTGTCTAGTCATATCAATTATTAAAAACGTCTTAGTCTGTAGAATATAATCCTCTGTTGTAAATTATTTTTCTTCTCCTTGCAAGGAATCTGACAAATGTATTACAAGGAGGTTTTAAAATCCTGTCAAAAGCCAGACGTGGCCTTCTGTTTACATTAATTTGACACCCCTGGTGTGTATTTACAAAAAGTGCTGGATGTATGCATCTTCGCATCACTTTGACTTACTTACAACAACGCTTCAGACCAGTCTCCAAAACAACTTTACCAGCATCTAGATGACAAGCTAATTGCCTTTCATTATTTGCTTACTTCATTAAGTGACGTTCTCGACACAAAGGCAGCACAGTTGTCGTGACTTAATGGGAGCCTACTCTTGCGATTCTAACCAAACTTGGTGGGAATACGGAACGTGATTCAAAAACAGGAAGGGAGTTAATGTTGGCGCAGATTCGTTATTCAAATTTGGATCGAACGGATCTAGGAACATTTCACTTTTGGTGTAAATCTTCATCTCCAAAATGGCCTTCTAGATCAAACTTTATTCAACCACGATAAAATTGAAAGAAAAAGGTTTACCCACGACGACTGTTTTTAAAAAGAAAAGCACTTGACAACTTCCAAGTCAAGTACAGTGGACAACCAGATAGTTGCCAGGCAAGATCTGATGTGGAGCAGAAACCCCAATAGGTCCAATACGAATTCTTTAATTCTGAACTCACGTCAACATTGGAACCAGTTGTCAGAGATATGGACAAACCGGAACAAAATGAACAACGCTGTGACTTACATTCCTGTCCGATTTAATGCAATAATATTCTATCTGTGAACGACTCGGAATGATCATCTTGTCATGCTCCCGACATTGCTCCTCTCTCTCTCTCTCTCTCTCTCTCTCTCTCTCTCTCTCTCTCACTCATCAGCACACACACACACACACACACACACACACACACACACACACACACACACACACATATATATATATATATATATATATATATATATATATATATATATATATATATATATATATATATATATATATATATATATCAGCAATGGGTAGCGTAAGCACGATTGGATCAGATTGTCCCCTACATACTATACTCTTTGCACTATGTTTTTAGTTTTTCAGCAACTTTTTTTTATCGCACACTTTCGTTTTGTTTCATCTACTACCCTTCGCTGGCTGCTTTGGGATGCTGTTGCATTCTTTTTACAATCCTTGGGGGAGAGAACACCTCAGGATTATGGACTGTGGTGTGTCTGTATTTGACGGCAAGAGCACAGACACAATCAGTCGTTGTCTCCCTGATGAGTCCGATCCAGCGGACGAAAAGTCTAGGAGCAGGCATTATAATCAGATCTACCTTCAAGAGGGATTACGAGGGTTTCCTCACGCAGCTAGTGAAGGGTTTTCATATTCATAATACATTTCCTTAATATTATGTTCCCATTTTCTTCATCTTCAATCCTCCCACCCCCCACCCCCAACCCCTTTTTCTTAAGATCAAACCTTTGCTAAGTCATTACTATTCCGATGGAAGAATTATTAACCTGCACTTGTTTTTCCACACTATTTAATTGTTCAGCATTTTTTTTTTTTTGTCAATCAGTGTGAGATTGCATCTCTTAGGAGATCCAAGTAAAGGGTGTTCTGCACAGTTCTTAGTGGCTGACAATGCTTGGGTTATGAACAGCAGAGCTGACCACTCAGACTGTTTCATATCTTTTGATCTCCCTTGCATCCTTAAATGGATCCCTCAAGCACAAGCTCAAAGATGTTTGCTTAATGTTTCTAGTTTTTCAGCATTTTTTTTTTTCCCTCTCCACACCTTCGTTTTGTTTCGTTTTACTACCCATCGCTGGCTGCTTCGGGGGTGCTGTCGCATTCTTTTTTCAACCCTTGGGGGGTGAGAACACACCACAGAATTATGGACTGTGATGTGTCTCTATTTGACGCCAAGAGCACAGACAATCGGCCGTGTCTCCCGGATGAGTCTGATCCAGCGGACGATAGGCTTAGGAGCAGGCAATATAGATAGATCTGCTTCCAAGGGAGGCTACCCATAATTTCCTCGTGCAGCTAGAGAAGGCTTTTTCATATCTATAGGCCTAATATATTTTCTTAATCTTATGTTCCCCTTTTATTTCATTCATCTTCAATCCCCCTTCCCCATTTTTTTCTTCTTCTGTAAGTCAAATCTTTGCCAAGCCATTACTATCATGATGGAAGAATTGTTTAGCCTGCACTTGTTTTCCCCTCTATTTAATTTTTATATATATATATATATATATATATATATATATATATATATATATATGTAATTCTGGTGTAAACAGAATTGGTGATGTTAGCAGTTATGGGTATAGATGCATATATTGTGTGTGTAAGTTGTCGTTATTGCTATGTGCGCGTATGCACCTTGTGTGTGTGTGCGCGCGCGCGCGCACGCGCACGCTCGCGCACTTAATTGAAAAAAAAAAATTCTTGTTGTTAAGTCAGCTAAATTAAAAAAAATGGATGTGAATTACGATTAACATTTAGAATCAGTAACAGCAACATTTCATTATGACAGACAAGAAGCACAAATTCTGTTGCAGATCATGTGCTACTCTAGCCGTGACCTTTGTATCTATTTCCTGCCAAACTTTGTGCCCATTGCTCGTTCTGTCATCTTCGGGCATTGGCAAGTCCATTGCAAATGTTGCTGGGATGGACGTTGAGGAGCTCTTCGAAGGAAAAGTAGTGCAGTCAAAGACGGAGGCAGGGGAAGTGGTGGTGCGGGGTGGGTTGCGGAGGGGGGGGGGGGGGGGGGGGGGGAGGATAGGGTGGAGTCACTCGCGCTGATCTTTGATCTTTGACT
>JADBJO010000184.1:632500-642500 GCA_016801955.1 Conus betulinus | reverse complement strand
TAGGCACACAGACACACAGATACACAGACTAACAGACGCGCAGACATAGAGACAGAGAAAATATATGATGAGAGAGAGAGAGAGAGAGAGAGAGAGAGAGAGAGAGAGAGAGAGAGAGAGAGAGAGAGAGAGAGAGAGAGAGAGAACTGGGGGGTAGTAAGGTGTGGGTGGTAGCGACGTCAGACAGCAGATACATTCGAGGTGAAAAATGTGTAACATTGCACTGCCTCTTCTCCAGGCTCTTGCTCACTCGCTGGCACAGGAAAGGGAATCCTAATGCCTGTCTCGTGTACCTTGACATAGCAGACAAATCCAATAAACTAGAAAAGTGCGAAACGAATGGAAAAGACCGTGATCTGAACATCTTCCAGGATAGTAGTTGAGAGACTATGGGTATTTCCGTCGGAATCTTACGCCGCTTTGGTGACAATAACTTTTCATCCTTCTCCTCAAACTTCGTTTCGTGCCTAAATTCACTCATGATTTCTGGTTTAATACAAATTTTAAATAATTTATTGTGTCGTCTTCCATCTTAACCCGTGATAGACACTAGTGTTTGGGTTTTCATACATACACGCACGGACGCCGCGCGCGCACGCGGGCGCGCACGCATGCACGCACGCACGCACGCACGCACACACACACACACACACACACACACACACACATACAAACACACACACACGCCCGCGCGCGTGCGCGCTCGCACACCACACCCACCCACCCACCCACCCCCCCCCCCCACACACACACACACACACACACACACGCACGCACGCACGCACGCACGCACGCACGCACGCGCGCGCGCACGCACGCACGCACACACATACACTCTCACACACACACACACACACACACACACACCACACACACACACACACACACACACACACACTCTCTCTCTCACACTCTCTCTCTCTCTCTCTCTCTCTCTCTCTCTCTCCTCTCTCTCTCTCCTCTCTCTCTCTCTCTCTCTCTCTCTCTCTCTCTCTCCTCTCTCTTACACCCTCTCTCTCTCTCACGTGTCATACCCTCACACCAGGTCATCAACGTGTCATTAATCAGCAGGCACTTTGGTCCAGTGGTTAGTGGTTTGAACGTGCAGGTTGGGGTTGGGTTCTACAAGACTCGAGTGTTATCAAGGACCTATATTTGAAGCTATTCTCCACCCTGACTGATTCATGTTACGGGTTCAAATGGAGCGACTGGAAACACATTTGTGTTTCATGCACTGAGTGGGAACCTTTCTGAGAATGCTGCGTGCATAGCCTGACCACATAATATAGGTTTCTGTATCTCTCGGGCCTGGTTAACACTGGGATAAATAAGTCAGCTTGACAGGTGATGTCCTGCGATTGCTAGATAAGAAGAAAAAAAAGCACTATTTTCCACTTGCCGGCTTTGAATAGTGCCTGTTTTGGTTTAAGTGACTCCTCAGAAGTCAGTGACTGTTGCTTCCTATGGAAGCAGAAGCTGGGGCGGCGACAGGAGAAGCCGGGTGTAGTTGTGTATCTTAAGGACAGATTGAGCATCGTGAGAGCAATGTCACTGAAGTGTGGAAAGGGGGGAGGGGGGGGGGGGGGGGGGGGGGGGGCAAGGTGGAGGTTAAAGAAGACGACTCAGAAAAACAAAGTCAGTATTTCAATATGTGCAGTCGGTTGACCACGATGCAATATATTCTCTCTCTCTCTCTCTCTCTCTCTCTCTCTCTCTCCATCTCTCCTCTCGCAACAGTCTCAAGGTTCTCTTTTCCTTTTTACATCCTTTTACATGAACAATTTAATATACCATTCAATGTATTCACGTGCACCAGTAAGTAACGACTATAATATCATTCTTTAGTAATTCCATACACAACATTGTCCAAATCTATTTGATATAGCAAACAACAACTTTGACATAAAGCAATAAGTGTTGTCTATATAGCTGGAGAGAGTTGAGGGGGGGGGGGGGGGGGGGGGGGGGCGGTTGGAAATGGGTGGGGGAGAGGGGGGGGTGGGGGGTAAAGAATGAGGAATAAAGAGAAAAGGAAAGGTCACATATACCGCTTCCACAAATCCAAACATATTGATCCACGCTCAACTGCAGGAGCATTAGAATGCTTTTTGTATATAATAATGTGTACAGTTTTGTTAGCTACTGTGACAGAAAAACACGCTAATAAAGATGATAATATTAGAAGTATTTACAATTAATTTTTTACTGCGAAGCACTGTAGTATCCTAATCTGCGCACAGTGTGCTATATGGTAACCAGTTTTTAATGAAATCATGATAACGCATTTCCATTATATGTGCATGCTTTTTTCTATTTGGTATCTATGTTTAAGTTCGCATATAAAAATTCAGACAGTCTTGGTATTGCATTAATAATTCTACTTTTATAGACGAAAAACTTTGCCCATAGTAAAATAAGATAAAAAAATTGGTCCGTTTTTGTTTTTTCGTCAGTTTCCGAACAAGATCAGCTCGACATTCAGTGACAATCTGAAACAATGTTCACATTTCTGTTTCAAATATCTTTCCAATTCCTTCCAGAATTCTTGTGTTATTGGACAATACCACAAATAATGATGAATTGTGTCTCTTTCATTTTTGCAAAAACTGCATTTGTCGCTGTCTGTGAGACCCATTCCCCTTTAGAAGTATATTTGATACTAAAACTCTATGGCAAAGTTTCAGTTGAAACCATCTAAATTTTATTTCTTTGATTTTTTTTTCGGACATGTTTTAATACAGTTTCCCAGTCTATCGCTGTTTGTAACTTTTATTTCCCATTTTGCAAAGGACTCTATATTGAGTACATCTATTTTATCCAGGAGCAAATTGTAGTAAATTTTTGATCCTTTGACAACACCTGTTATAATTTTCAAAACTTTGCTTTTATCATTCTTGACACTGTTTTCAAATGTTATGTTTCTTTTTCTAGCGTAGCGTATTCTGTTATAGCCTGGACGCAGCCTAAATAATGGAGGTAATTCACCTGCACTCCTAACTTTCTTGAAAAACTTTTGTAACTTAAAAAAGTGCCATTTTCATCCATCATATCTCCCACATGAATTATATCTTTGTCAAACCATAACTTGAAATAAAAATGAGTTTTATCAATTTTGAATTTATCGTTATAAAAGATAGGTTGCTGCTGCAATCTCCTCAGTATTCTCTAAATCTGTTTGTATGTTCAACGTGTCATAAGATTTAAATACATCCTTCCAAAACTGGTTACACCTACTCTGTAAATACTTCTTTGACCCAAAATAATTTAGATTGTTTACTTCTGGACAGAGCGTTACTAAAACTGTCTTCCACTTTGAGTTTTTAATAATTAATTTTCTAATCCATGACAGTTTTAGAGCTTGCATAAAGGCATGAATGTCTGGCAAACCTATACCTCCGTTTTCAACATTATAAATTGCATACTTTCGTTTAATTTTGTCAGGTTTTTTGTCCCATACAAATTCAAAACACATCTTTTGCAGATGTTTTATGTCACTCTCTCAGGGGGGTTGGGAGTAACATCCCACAGGTATACAAGTTTAGACAAAATAAGAGATTTTAATACTGCAACCTTACCAAGAGGAGTACACATACGTTTTGACCAAATTTTAAACAAATTTTGAACTTCTGTGAACTTATCTGACATATTTATTTCTGTTAGTTTTGATAGATCAGTTGTCAACCAAATTCCTAGAAGTTTGAATTTTATAGGGTTCCATATCATATGCTTTTCAGCCAAATGTACAGTTTGTGAGCCTTTCTTTTGCCCTAGCCATACGTTACAGGTTTTTTTTTTTTTTAATTTAGACCAGAAATGCCTTCAAATTCTTCTATTGAGTTGAACAGTTTTTCATATGACCTTTTATCCCCTTCTAATATAAACGACGTGTCATCTGCAAACTGGCTTATTTTAATTCTGTGTGTCAGATATTTTTATTCCCTTAATTTCGTCATCTTCTCTTATTTTTGCTCGCTAGTAATTCAACACATAATACAAAGAGATACGGGGATATGGGATCACCTTGGCGACATCCTCTCCTAATGGGAAAACTCTGAGATATCTTTCCATTAACGATTACATGAGCTTTAATATTTTTGTAAAAAGTGCATATCCATTTAATCATATCCTTTCCAAAGCCATAGTAGCTGATAACTTTTTCCAAATAGACCCAGTTTATGGAGTCGAAAGCCTTCTCAAAGTCGACTGAGACCAGTAACCCAGGTAGATTTTTGTTTTCTAAGTAATGCATCATGTCATACAATAGTCTTAAATTATCCCCAATATACCTCCCTGATATGAACCCTGTCTGATCTTCGTGAATTAGTTTAGGGTAGGACTGTTTTAATTCTGTTAGCTATGCAGGTTGATCCTATTTTATAAGTAACATTTAACAGTGATATTGGTCTCCAGTTTTTTTTATATATATTCCTTGGGTTTGTCTCCCTTGGGGGTAAGCATATTATGATACCTTCTCTTTGAGTTACTGACATTTCTCCTTTATAAAAGCCTTCATTTAGAGAACGGATTACAAAATCTCCCAGCTGTTTCCAAAAAAATTTAAAGAAATTAACTGTAAATCCATCCGTGCCTGGGCTTTTGTCATTTTTTGCATATTTTTCAATGCTTCTGTTGCTTCTTCTTTTGTTATGAGACCTTCCAGGTTATCAGATTCAATTTTGCTTAATTTTGGTAATGTTTTTGTAAACTTGCCTATATCGGTATCCTGCAATTTCCGTTCTTTATACAGATCATGAAAAAAGGATTTGGTCTCGTCTAGCAAATCGGTTGTTTCCGTCAATACACGGCCATCTGCTGTTGTTAGTTTTAACATCTGTTTGCTAATAAAATGTCTTTTTTCAAGATTACAAAAGTATTTTTAATTTTTTTCCCTTGTAGTGCCCACCTAACCTTTGATCTTAACATTATCCCTTCCATTTTTGTTTTTTCTGATCTCTACCAGCTGAGCCTTCTTCTCCTTTAAAGTTATTCTTTCAGTTTGGTTTGGATGCGAATTGCTCTCAAGGGTTTGTATTTCTTGTTCTAAAGTTTGTTCTGTTTTTTTTAAGTCTTTGTTTTTGTGTATGCTGTACGAAATTGTTTTAGCCCTGATTTCCATTAGTAAGGTGTCCAAGAATAGCTGATCTGATACTACAAATTGAATAAATTTTCTCTCATATATGGAAGAGCTGCATACTGACACTTAACTCTTCTATTAGGTTATTATTGATTGAACGTCCCCCCCCCCCCCACCTCCCCCGCCCTTCTCCTGTTCAGACATATCCCCGCCGTTTCTCCCAATGATCTCTTCTCATTTCCACATGAATGTGGCTTTTTCTTCTCATGTCAGCTTTGGCTTTCTTACTTCAAATGTTTAAGAAGAAAAAGCACGCTAAGAATTCCACACACCCACTCGTGACCTTGCAAGCACACTGGTTTAAGAATCATATATACTCATACATACATACATATATACACCCACAAACTCATAAACACACACATACACAACGTCGTTTCTGTTCGAATTCACAGAAAAAGCCCCCCATCCCCCACTTTGTTTTTTCTCATTAAAAAAAAAAAAAAAAAAAAGACAGAAAACCCTATATTTCGTCCGACAATTAAAGCTCAATCAATCCACCCGACGGTTTTTAATGGAAAATGAACATTTTCAGTGTGTCTGTCAGAAACGAATTGGGCAATAAACGTCTTGCTTTGTGACAATGAGTTCTGGCTGTTGTCTGTGTCTTCATTTGGATCTTGGATGGTGTGTCTTCAGCCTAAACACACACACACACACACACACACACACACACACACACACACACACACACACACACACACACACACACACACACACACGCACACACACACACACACACCACACACACACACACACACACAGACACACACACAGACAGACAGAGATAGATATAGACAGACATTAAGACAGACGAGCAGATATACAGAGAGACATACAGATGGACAGATAAATAGAGAGAACATACATACATACATACATACATACATACATACATACATACATACATACATAGATAGACAGATAGATAGATAGATAGATAGATAGATAGATAGATAGATAGATAGATAGATAGATAGATAGATAGATAGATAGATAGATAGATAGATAGATAGATAGATAGATAGATAGATAGATAGATAGATACAGATACAGATGATACAGAGATAGAGAGGATAGAGATACAGAGATACAGATCAGGTCAGCGTCGATTTGACAAGAACAAGAATGAGCCGCATCTCAATTTGGAAAGGTGGTGGTGGTGGTGGGAGGGGGGGGGGGGGGGATCCTGATGTGGGGAGAAGGGTGTGTAAAACAGAACGGGGGCTGAAGGCGAGTTTCATCGAATACGAAAAGAAAGTAGTGAGAAAAAGGACAACACACACACACACACACACACACACACACACACACACACACACACACACACACACACACACACACACCACACACACACACACACACACACACACACACACACACACACACCACACACACACACACACACCACACACACACACACACACACCACACACACACACACACACACACACACACACACACGCACACACACGTGCGCGCGCGCGTACACACAGACCAGAGAGAGAGAGAGAGAGAGGAGAGAGAGAGGAGAGAGAGAGAGAGAGAGAGAGAGAGAGAGAGAGGGAGAGAGAGAGAGAGAGAGAGAGAGCGTGCTTGCCGACTACTTTCTTTCTATTTCATAATAGAGATGAGGCTATCTAACTTTTTCCTAAATTCTTTTCTCTCTCTCTCTCTCTCTCTCTCTCTCTCTCTCTCTTCTCTCTCTCTCTCTCTCTCTCTCTCTCTCTCTCTCTCTCTCTCTGTTAGTAAGGGATGAATCTAACCTTAGTCGACCTATGACCAGTATTCGTTCTTCCATTCAGAGCGAGAAATACATTCAGAGAGTTGTTTTCCCCATGGCGAACCTGCTATTTGTTACTTTCCTTCCTTCCTTTCTCCGTCCGCAACCTCCTACACCAAAGTATCCCTGGTATTGAGCCGTTGCCCTCCAACAATGTAATAAGCCAGGTTAGGAGGAGGACGCCCAGAAAGAAAAGAAATCTGATCAGTCGAGACTGCATTCGCATGTGTATTTTCCTTTTTTTTTTCTTTCTTTTTTCTTTCTTCTTTCTTTCTTTCTTTCTTTCTTTTCTCGCTTCTTTCTTCTTTCTATCTATCTTTCCTGCTTTTTCTATCATAATTTCGTTTCTCTTTCCTTTTTTCACGGTTTCCGGGGGGGAAAAAAAAAAAAAAAAACGTCGCCATCCCTACAGGGTTTTTACTGTATAAATTAGGCCTAACACCTTGCACACAAAAGGAAAATGAATGCGCATAAATCTTGTCATCAGATCGTATCATGGAAGACCCACCACTCATATTCCTCCACACAATTTGAAATATTGAATTATTTTTTTCTCTCTCTCTCTTCTTTTTATGACCCTAACCCCCCTCCCGTCTCTGTCATCCTTTCCACCTCAGTTGTATTATCCCACGCTGCTCCGTCCGTACCATACACAGCCACACCCAAAGTATTGCAGTTCCAACTCGGCAGTCCACTGGGAGCAATATATTTAATCTACTCATAAGGCATTCCACCAGAAAAGACTATGCTCCCTGTCGGCTAGTCAGTTCCGTGGTGTTCAGTGGGGTCTGTCTTATCCAGCATACGGTTGTCACAACTACTAAGTCCTCTAACATATTACAGTATCAAACAGGCCCGATAGATACAAAAACCTGCAGTATTAGTAACAAAAGAAAAGTTTCCATTATGTGGATGATACCCAACTGTGGTTCAAATCACATGCTTGTTGTGTGTGGTGGTGTGTGTGTGTGTGTGTGTGTGGTGTGTGTGTGGTGTGTGTGTGTGTGTGTGTGTGTGTGTGTGTGTGTGTGCGTGCGTGCGTGCGCGCGCGTGCGTTGCGTGCTCGCGTGCGTGCGTGTGGTGTGTTGTGTGTGTGTGTGGTGTGTGTGTGTGTGCGTGCTGTGCGTGCGTGTGTGTGTGTGTGTGTGTGTGTGTGTGGGTGTGTGTGTGTGTGTGTGTGTATGCGTACGCACGCGCCGCGAGCATGCGTGTGTGTTTAATCTGAAAATAGTGAAGCACAGCTAAACAGTAACAGTATTCACAATAACAAACACAGTGCCAAATATTACCTGTGTGTGTGGGTGTCATCAGTGTCCAGAAAGAGTCGTGTGTGTGTGTGTAAAGACCGCTACGCACGCGCGCGAGCATGCGTGTGTGTTTAGAATCTGAAAATATGAAGCACAGCTAAACAGTAATCAACCATGTATTCACAATAACAAACACAGTGCCAAATATTCCCTGTTTGTGTCTAAAGGCTCATCAGGCCCAATTTGCTCCACAAAGAGGTCGTGTACGAATCTGTTGAATCGGTAAAGACCGCTTGGAATTCTACTCAGACGACCTACGAATTTGTTGAATCGAGAAAGGCCGTTTGGAATCCTACTCAGACGCACAAATCAGCAATCTCAACCATGTGGAGCGTGGCACAGTTGTCACAAGGTCTCCAGTCGATTCGTCAGACGTCTAGTGCCGAGAACATTCTCTGGGACATAAATTGGCCTACCCTTGAGACAAGAAAAGCACCCAAAAGTTTCTTTTACAAGTTTTGCCCTGACATCCATTAATACCAAATCCTTCCCGCTGTTTTCTGTCATGAAACAACCCGTTAGTTTCCATCCCTATGTTTCATGGACAAGAAGCTTTATTAACCAGAGATGCTCAAAGTAGAAGGTGTGTGTTCATGTCTGGTATTTGTTTTGTACCATCGATAATATGTACAGGAAACAGTCTATGTCATGGTCAATGGCTAATGCATCAACTACAAAACATACCTTCTGACAGTGAACGAGTTGTAGAACGTCTGTTTACGTTTTCGCTTAGGATGTTTTCGCTGCTCTACATCACAGCAATGCGAAACAATACTATTGTAGTTTCTTACACCAGATAAGGACCCCTCTCTTAATTACCCCCCCGTTGGGATCACACAGTGGGCGTGAGGACAGATGCCTTAATAGAGGAAGTTGAGGAGACAAATCAGTTCACTGTCAGCTGCTCAATGTGCGTGCGTGTTCGTTGTGGTGTGTGTGTGTGTTGTCTGTGTGTGTGTGTGTTTGGGTATGTTGTAAAACTGTGCTGTCGTTGTGTGTGTGTTTGTGTGTGTGGGCGTGTGGGGTCGGTGTGTGTGTTGTGTGTGTGTGTGTGTGTGTGTGTGTGGGTGTGTGTGGGTGTGGTGTGTTCTGCTTTTGAATTGTCTTTTTTCGTAACTTTCACTGCGTATACAGTAAAAAACGAAAAGATCGCCTGCACACTACTCACTCAGGTCTCTTTCTCACCCCGCCACGAATTGGGCAGTCTCCCCTAAAGTCATGATGCGGTAAATCGTCATCCCGACCGAAAATCTATCATACGAGTGTATGATCTGTCTGTCTGGCTATCTAACTAGGTGCTAGTAAGCTACTACCTCCTACCTACCTACTAGATCAACCAATGGAGAGGAAGAAGAAGAAAAAAAAAAGAAGCTAGATTTAGCAGAATTTCATTGGTCAGATTTCATTGGGTAGAAAAAAAAAATCCTATGAGATTCATTTACCCAATCCCCACGTTCATTCCAACGGAACATCTGATCTCACGCGCTGGAAGGGGCAGAAAAGAAGGCAAAGCAGAATTGGAATGAAACACGTGAAGGGCACTTTCAAACCTGACTGAAAGTCCACGCTGTCTTGATTACGGTCTGTCACGCGCCCCCCCACCCCCACTAACCCGTGCGCTTTGGAGCGTGCATGTGGTTGGGTGCGTGCTTAGTGCGTGTAGTGGGAATATCTCTCTCTCTCTCTCTCTATCTATCTCTCTCTCTCTCTCTCTCTCTCTCTCTCTCTCTCTCTCTGCCATTTACAAAAAGGAGTTTCTTCTCTCTATCTCTCTCT
>JADBJO010000184.1:617500-620000 GCA_016801955.1 Conus betulinus | reverse complement strand
AACAAACTTTTGATTGCATTTTCAGATCGCCCTTTTCCCTCCCCCTCTTCCTTCGTCCTTCACATTCTGAAACCTTTACACTCCTCATAACCCCCTCCAGAAAAATCTCTTTCTTCACCCCCGCCCCTCTCCATGTTCCTCCTCGATTAGCTCATGTGTGGTCCATGAGCAGTGAATCAGACAGACGTAGATCATCCTTCTACGCTGGATGGGAGGTGGGGGTGATAGGAAGGGGCGGATTGAGTGAAGAGGTCGTGGGGAGAGGGAAAGTGGATGGATGGGTGTGTGTGTGGGTGTGGTGTGTGTGTGTGTGTGCTGTGTGTGTGTGATTGTGTGTTAGAGAGAGAGGAGGAGAGAGGACGAGAGAGATAGAGAGGAGAGACGAGAGAGAGGATGAAGCAAGGAGAGAGAGAGGGAAGAGAGAGGAGAGGAGAGGCGAGAGAGGGGACAGACAGCGAGAGAGAGAGGGGGAGAGAGGAGGAGAGAGAGAGATGAGTGGGAGAGGAGAGAGAGAGAGAGTATTGCTCTGTTATGGAGATAAGTCAGTCTGTGATCCTACACACACACACAACACGCGCGCGCGCGCGCGCGGCGCGCGCGCGCCCGCCCGCACCACACACACACACACCACACAAACACACACACACACAACACACACACACAACACATCAATACTTATATATATATATTTATATTATATATAGATATATATATAGATATAGATAGATAGCTAGATAGATAGAGTATAGATCTAGATAGATAGATAGATAGATAGCATATGTGTGGTGTGGTGTGTGCAGGTGTGTGTGTGTGTGTGGTGTGTGTTGTGGTGTGTGGTGTGTGTGTGTGGTGAGTGTGGGTGTGTGCTGTGTGTGTGTGTGTGTGGGGTGTGTGTGTGTGTGTGTGTGTTGTTGAGAGATTGAGGAGAGAGACCGCCCGACGAGAGAGAGAGAGACCCGAGAGCGCCGACCCCCAACGGAAGAGAGAGAGAGTTATGTTAGAGAAGAGAGCTAAGAGGCAGGTCGAACAAACAGACACAGACATACACAGACAGACAGAAGGACAAACAGTGACAAGCAGAGACAGAGACTGAGAGAGACAAACAGACAAACAAGTTGAGAGACAGACACACACAGAGAACATGGGGGGGGGGGGGGGGAGGGAGGAGAGAGAGACCAAGCCTACACGAGGCAGTCAAAGCGAACAAGAAGGAAATGACATAATAACAGTGACAGAGAATCTGTGACACACACACACACACACACACACACACACACACACACACACGCACACACACACCGATGCAGCCTTGATACTGGGCTTAGCATTAGTTACAGCCAAACGTAAACCAAGACTAGTGGATGTGTGTTTGTGACATGGCTTCTGAACCACATGACTGGCCTCCGGTTCGTACACAAGCTACAAAGCTAAATGAGACAACCAGCAACAGCAAAACCGTCCACGTTGGAGATCCTGATGTCTATTGGATGGATTGTTCGCAACTGAGGAGATCGTGGCAAACAGAAAAACGGTAGTGACTCGGAGTGTACAAATAACCGTTACAGACACTGTTCCAGGTGAATAAACCAGAGACAATTCTTTGATCTTCTGATAACGTCACGATCAGTGAAATATTGAGGTATCTGCAGGGAAAAACGCAGGAAGCATGGACCATGCACTACTCTACCAGCTGGGAAGACCTGGAGGAGACAAACAGCAACAGCAAAACTGTCCACTGTTGGAAATCCTGATGACTATGGATGTGTTTTTAACAGTTACATTGACAATAACATCGATGCTACAAGTTAGATAATTGGGACCGTGGTTTGGTTTCATCGGGTTTGGTTCGGGTGGTGTATTCTGATATGCGCTGTGTTGGTTTGTTGTGTTAACGATTTCTTTTGACCGTACCGTTCCTGTCAGTGTCGTTTCAATGACAATGGATGGGCTTTGTTAACCTACCTCAATAAATCGGTTTTCATTCATTCATTCATACTTTGGTTCATTCATTCATTCATTCATTCATTCTCTCTCTCTCTCTCTCTCTCTCTCTCGCTCTCTCTCTCTCTCTCTCTCTATAACTCTGTGTTTATCTGTCTGCCTCTCTCTCTGTCTCTCTCTGTCTATGTTTTTGTCTGTCTGTCTGTCTGTCTGTCTGTCTGTCTCTCTCTCCTCTCTCTCTCTCTCTCTCTCTATTCACGCCTCTCTGTCTCTCTCTCACACACACAAACAGACCCCTCCCCCACCCACACACACACACACACCAGAGAGATAGAAAGAGACAGACAGACATACAGACAGACAGACAGAGACAGACTCACAACAACACGGCCTGCACGCACAAGCAACACAACCACCAGGCGTGCACGCAAAAAACCCACTCAGACACTCGGAAGGTGGATTAGGAAGTTGAAGGGGGGGGGGGGGGGGGGGGGGGGGACTGAACGAAAGAAGAAAGAAGTTAGTTTTGACGGCAGATTTGAAAGAAGAGGGTGAAGGT
>JADBJO010000184.1:592500-612500 GCA_016801955.1 Conus betulinus | reverse complement strand
TGGACTGAGCCTGCTGGGACACTACTGACGGTGCCAGTGTGGACTGAGCCTGCTGGGACACTACTGACGGTGCCAGTGTGGACTGAGCCTGCTGGGACACCACTGACGGTGCCAGTGTGGACTGAGCCTGCTGGGACACTACTGACGGTGCCAGTGTGGGACTGAGCCTGCTGGGACACTACTGACGGTGCCAGTGTGGACTGAGCCTGATGGGACACTACTGACGGTGCCAGTGTGGACTGAGCCTGCTGGGACACTACTGACGGTGCCAGTGTGGACTGAGCCTGCTGGGACACCACTGACGGTGCCAGTGTGGACTGTGCCTGCTGGGACACTACTGACGGTGCCAATGTGGACTGAGCCTGCTGGGACACTATTGACGGTGCCAGTGTGGACTGAGCCTGCTGGGACACTACTGATGGAGCCAGTGTGGACTGAGCCTGCTGGGACACTACTGACGGTGCTAGTGTGGACTGAGCCTGCTGGGACACTACTGACGGTGCCAGTGGGACTGAGCCTGCTGGGACAATGCTGACGGTGCCAGTGTGGACTGAGCCTGATGGGACACTACTGACGGTGTCAGTGTGGACTGAGCCTGCTCGGACAATGCTGACGGTGCCAGTGTGGACTGAGCCTGCTGGGACACTACTGACGGTGCCAGTGTGGACTGAGCCTGCTGGGACAATATTGACGGTGCCATGTGGACTGAGCCTGCTGGGACACTACTGACGGTGCCAGTGTGGACTGAGCCTGCTGGGACACTACTGACGGTGCCAGTGTGGACTGAGCCTGCTGGGACACTACTGACGGTGCCAGTGTGGACTGAGCCTGCTGGGACACTACTGACGGTGCCAGTGTGGACTGAGCCTGCTGGGACAATGCTGACGGTGCTAGTGTGGACTGAGCCTGCTGGGGTACACTACTGACGGTGCCAGTGTGGACTGAGCCTGCTGGGACAATGCTGACGGTGCCAGTGTGGACTGAGCCTGCTGGGACACTATTGACGGTGCCAGTGTGGACTGAGCCTGCTGGGACACTACTGACGGTGCCAGTGTGGGACTGAGTCTGCTGGTACACTACTGACGGTGCCAGTGTGGACTGAGCCTGCTGGGACACTATTGACGGTGCCAGTGTGGACTGAGCCTGCTGAGACTCTACTGACGGTGCCAGTGCGGACTGAGCCTGCTGGGACACTACTGACTGTGCCAGTGTGGACTGAGCCTGCTGGGACAATATTGACGGTGCCAGTGTGGACTGAGCCTGCTGGGACACTACTGACGGTGCCAGTGTGGACTGAGCCTGCTGGTACACTACTGACGGGTGCAGTGTGGACTGAGACTGCTGGGACAATACTGACGGTGCCAGTGTGGACTGAGCCTGCTGGGACACTACTGACGGTGCCAGTGTGGACTGAGCCTGCTGGGACACTACTGACGATGCCAACGTGGACTGAGCCTGCTGGGACACTATACTGACGATGCCAACGTGGACTGAGCCTGCTGGGACACTACTGACGGTGCCAGTGTGGACTGAGCCTGCTGGGACACTATTGACGGTGCCAGTGTGGACTGAGCCTGCTGGGACACTACTGACGGTGCCAGTGTGGACTGAGACTGCTGGGACAATATTGACGGTGCCAGTGTGGACTGAGCCTGCTGGGACACTACTGACGGTGCCAGTGTGGACTGAGCCTGCTGGTACACTACTGACGGTGCCAGTGTGGACTGAGACTGCTGGGACAATATTGACGGTGCCAGTGTGGACTGAGCCTGATGGGACACTACTGACGGTGCCAGTGTGGACTGAGCCTGCTGGGACAATGCTGACGGTGCCAGTGAGAAAGATTCAACGTGTCAGTGTTGAGAGCGACGGTTGAAGCTCCCTGTGTTTGTTAAATGCCCTTGCTGGTGGTGGAATGAATTGATTTGTGCCGGTTTATATTGATAGGTCTAGTGTTCATCTTTTATGGGACAGGCAGCAAATAAAAGAAATAAACTTAACTTGTGTGTGGCTCGGCTGTTCATGTTCGTGTGGTGTGGATGTGTGTAGGGAATAGTCGTTATACGCATCCAAACTTTTGAAAAGTGAGAGTCAGACAGTCATAGATACAGCATGCACCACATCATCCGTAACACACACACACACACACACACACACACACACACACACACACACACACACATATAGTTCCTGAGGCTTAAGAGACTGTGCTCAGACAATGCTGTATTTGAAGAAAAGGGTCCGGGAAATGTCCAAACACTTCCAGGCACGTGGCTACAAGCAAAACGTCGTCCAAACGGCAGCAGAAAAAGTCCGACGCATCCCCGACAAGAGGCGCTCCAGTACAAATCAAAACAAGTATCAGAACCTCGCCCACCTCTGATCGTGACACACAACCCTGCCAACCCACCATTGAGATCCTGGACACGAGAGCTACATCAGAGCCTCATCACCAACAGCGAGAGGATGAAAAAAGCAGTCCCTTTACCTCCTTTAGTGGCAGAAAGGAACTGCCACTCCTTGAGGACTATGCTCATGCCCTCTTGCCTACCAGCTCTTGTTGACGACTGTCCTGGATCCTACAAATGTGAGAAGGAGAAGTGTGTGTTGTGTCAGGTCCACCTTGTGGAATCCAATTCGTTCAAATCGTCCAGAACAGGAGAGTTGTTCAGGCTCCGCAACAGAATGACATGCGAAACAAGCAATGTCATCTACCTGCTGTTCTGTGACATGTGCACTGACGCACAATATGTTGGAGAGACAAAGAACAGTCTCAAAACAAGGTTTTTACCAACACAGATCAAACATAAATAAGAACACGGGCACACACATCACATCACACTTCGACAGGCCACAACACTCACTCTCCAACATAAAATGTCTACCAATAGAGAAAGTGCACTCTAAAACAAAACAAAAGCTACTGCAGCGGGAGGCATTCTGGATAAGTAAATTGCAGACACTACATCCACTGGGTTTGAACAGTCTACAGTAACACGTCGCCAGCAACCATTGTTTATGGAGCCAGAGTACCTTGAAGATCCTGACTATTTCTCCTGTACCAACATGTTTTCAACATCGATTTGTTGCGGAGCCTGAATACGTGTTTGCAAAAAACAGGTTTTCACCATTATTTGTTACGGAACCTCATGTAACAACATGTTTTCGCCATCATTTGTTCTGGAGCCCGAATATTTCTCCTGTAACAACATATTGTCGCCAACAGTTCTTGTAGAGCCTGAATAATTTTCCTGTAACAACATATTCTCACCATCATTGTAGTGGAGCCCGAATAATTCTTCCATAACAATATGTTTTCTCCATCGTTTGTTGTGGAGCCCAAATACTTCTTCTGTAACAGCATGTTTCATCAACATTTGTTGTGGAGCCCAAATACTTCTCCTGTAACAAAATGTCGTCGCCATCATTTTGTTGTGGAGACCAAATACTTCTCATGTAACAAAATGTCGTAGCCATCATTTTGTCGTGGAACCTGAATAATTTTCCTTTAACAACATGTCTTCACCATCATGTTGTTGTGAAACCCGATACTACTGTAGCAACATGTTTTTTGCCATCATTTGCTGTGGATTTTGAACACTCCTCCTGTAACAACATGTTTTTTCATCATTTTGTGGTGGAGCCTGGATACTTCTCATGTAAGAACACGTTTTCGCCATCATTTGTTGTGGATCATGGATACTTCTCCTGTAACAACATGTTTTCTCCGTCATTTTGCAGCAGAGTCTGAATACTTCTCTGAAACAAAATGTTTTCACCGTCATTTTGTTGTGGAGGCCGAATACTTCTGTAACATTATTTGCCCATCATTTTGTCTCGAAGCCTGATTACTTCTCCTGTAACAGTATGCTTCACCATCATTTTGTATAATAAGTTTTTTTTTTCCTTGTGTGTAGGGAGTGGGGGTATTGTGAGGGGGAGGGGGGGGGGGGGGGGGGGGGGCTATCCTGAAAACTGACACATATTATAAAGTTATGAGGATGATTTAACAAAACAATCTCACTGTCTTTCTGTCTCTGTCTTCTGTCTCTGTCTCTCTGTCTCTCTCTCTCTGTCTGTCTCTCTCTCTCTCTCTCTCCTCTCTCTCTCTCAGGAAAAAGAAAAATCACATGGTACAACCCCCCCCCCCCCCCCCCCCATATGATGGTAGAGTAAAAAAAAAAACGTAGGGAAAGAAGTCTTCAAAATTCTGACAGCATCATTCCCAAAAGAACACAAACTGTCCAAAATATTCAACAAAAAACACCATCTAACTGTCATATTCATGTATGTCCAACCTTAAAAATATAATTGATTCATCCAACAAAATGAAAAGCAATGCAGCAAAGAAGGGTGAAGAAAGGAAATCTTGCAATTGCTCTAATAAAGAACAATGTCCACTAAAACAATAAATGCCTCTACAACAACATTGTATACCAAGCTACTGTGACATCAGAAAATGAAAAAGAAACAAACATACATAGGGATCACTGAAAACCATTTCAAAACCAGAGATATGCAAACCCACAAACAGTCATTCATAAAGAAAAATACAAAAACCAAACAGAACTGAGCAAATACATTTGGAGACCCAAAGATAAAAAAGTAAACTACAATATATCCTGGAAAATTATGGAAAGGGCATCACCATACAAAAACATTTCAAAAAGATGCAACCTATGCTTAACAGAAAAATGGTTTTATACTATGCAAACGAAGTCTAGAAACTCTAAACACCAACATAGAAATAGTAAACAACTGCAGGCACAAATGGAAATCGTTGTTAGCAAAACACCCTGAACCACAAAATACTTGAGAACCGAGCTACACGTGCAGCCAACCCGCACGTGCAAACACACTTTTGAATCTTGAATTGTAAACAAAACTGAAAATACACGTGAAGCCAGCTCACACATCAGGCTCTATTTAGAGAGAGAGAGAGAGAGAGAGAGAGAGAGAGAGTCATAGAAACAGGCAGACAGCCAGGCGCGCGCACACACACACACACACACACACTCACACACATACACACTCACACACACAAGGACCTCTCCACCTACAAACCTATCCCATCCTTCTAATCTGCTCCCTTCAGACGTTCATCTTCCGGCATTCACATTATGAGCAATCACTGACCAGTCTAATAGGGGGAAATGCAGTCCTCGCAATTACTTCGCACTCAGCCTTTTCCCATCCTTAAAACACTCAGCAAGAGAGAGAGAGAGAGAGAGAGAGAGAGAGAGAGAGAGAGACTCAACCTTGTCCCATCCTTAAAACACTCAGCAAGAGAGAGAGAGAGAGAGAGAGAGAGAGAGAGAGAGAGACTCAACCTTGTCCCATCCTTAAAACACTCAGCAAGAGAGAGAGAGAGAGAGAGAGGAGGGAGGGGGGAGAGAGAGTTCATCTTTTGGCATTCAGAAAACGAGCAGGCATTGTCCAGTCTAATAATGGGGGGGGGGGGGGGGGGGGATGGAAGCCTTGTCCCATCCTTTAACAACACAGAGAGAGAGAGAGAGAGAGAGAGAGAGAGAGAGAGAGAGAGAGAGAGAGAGAGAGAGAGAGAGAGAGAGAGAGAGAGAGAGAGAGACTCCTCCACAAATCCTGGGATCTTTTAGTACTGCACAAAACACACTTGCCAATCTTTCCTTGCCAGTCTTTTTAAATCGGATTTTCGTGGCAGGCGTGTTTACTCAGAGACCACATTTGGGGGGCATGCACTTTATGATAAGATTGGTCTGTTCACCTTATGATCAAAGAGAGAACATAAACCACCAGTGATAACATGAGAATAAGTTACTTAAGCAGTCGATGTCACCTTTCCATAGAAACGACTCACGGTTAATTCGTCAATAAAACTGGCTCTCTTTCCGTTGCAAGGAGGGAAATCTTGTTTTTCTCCTTTTCCAGGACATGTCTCTCTCTCTCTCTCTCTCTCTCTCTCTCTCTCTCTCTCTCTCTCTCTCTCTCTCTCTCTCTCACACACACACACACACACACACACACACACACACACACACATACACACACACACACACACACTAACACATAACACACGTGCGCGCGTGTGCGCATGCGTACATGCACACACATACACGCGCGCCTGCGCACATACACACACACACACACACAAACACACACACACACACACACACACACACACACACACACATATATATATATATATATATATATATATAGAGAGAGAGAGAGAGAGAGAGAGAGAGAGGGGGGGGAGAGAGAGATTGTTAAGGAAATACAAAGTTTTAATTGCTTTAGTCATAGCTGAGTCAATGTGACTTTTCCAGTTTATTTTGAAGCAAGGAAGACGCCAGAATATCGATTCCAGACTTTGATATCACTGTCGTCAAAGAAAGACAATCTCTGTGGATTATAACCATCATTATCGAAAATGAAATGAGGTCTTTTTCTACGGAACACTCAGAGACACTCGATTGTAAATAGTTATTATGTTGTCAAGTTTTATTGTAAATGTTTGAGTGTATGAGTAATATGATGTAAGCTTTTTCAATGCCTTAGAGTCATGTGAAATTAAACATCTTGTAATATCATTAACAAAATCGTCAAAGTGCTTAATAAATCTTGTTTTGGTCGGTCGCCCTACTTCAAGTATGATATTTTACGATTTTACAGGATTCACTTTTGATTGAATATTGCCCTAATATAGAGTGTACCTGTCTTAATGATAGTGGTGTTCAGCAAACGAATTTTGAATTGAATGAAATTTGAATTGAGCTAATGAAACTTTTGTTCCATGAAAGTGTGCCATCAAGAGACTCAGGGAAGGCTGAGGATCTTTTTTTTTTTTTTTCAGATTCGTTTTCAGTTTTTTCTCCTAAAGACTTGCATTTGATAAGTAATATTGTTTAACTGTATTTTAGATCTTTTCCAGGGTTCATCTTTAAAGTCTCACCATTACTGTCTCCTTTTCTTCCCACACAGTAGCGAACTCCACCTCTGTTACCCTTTTTCCCCTCAAAATATTAATATACGAATGTTTAGACATAGTATTGTTGATTGTATATGTCTCTCTCTCTCTCTCTCTCTCTCTCTCTCTCTCTCTCTCTCTCTCTCTCTCTCTCTCTCTCTCTCTCCTCTGTGTGTGTGTGTGTGTGTGTGTGTGTGTGTGTGTGTGTGTGTATGTGTGTGAGAGAGAGAGAGAGAGAGAGAGGGGAGAGAGAGAGACAGACAGACAAACAGAGACAGAGAGAGATACACACAGAGAGACAGAGAGAAGACAGAGAGAGGCAGAGAGAGAGAGAGAGACAGAGACACAGACAGACAGACAGAGACAGAGAGAGAGAGAGAGAGAGAGAGAGAGAGAGAGAGAGGGGGGGGGGAGAGGGGGAGAAAGAGAGAGGGCAGTGAGAGGGGGAGAGAGAGAGAGAGAGAGAGACAGAGAGAAAGACATAGAGAGAGACCGAGACAGAGAGGCAGAGACAGAGACAGAGAGGGACTCGACCCCTCTCACCCAAAGCGCCTTCTCCATTGTATTCCATCGATCCTTCACTCGTGCACATAAAGGCAGGCCAATCTTTCACACCATTCTTTCGTCAGATTCCCTGACAGGGCGCATTCCTCAGAAACACCACAGTTCAGGACATGCACTTTATGATAGATTGGTCAGTTCACCTCACGGTCCTAGAGACCATCGACCACCGCGTCTGTCTTGATATGGAGAGGATTATTACAGAGGCAATGAATGACACCTTTGCATAAAAACAACACAAAGTTAGTACGCCAATAAAACTGGCCTTATTTCAAGCACAGGAAGGGACACGCCCGGTTTTAGGCGTTACCAAGGACTTTGCGGTCCTCTTCTCTCTCAACTTTTTTTCCCTTTGTTCTGTTCCGTTGTTTTTCCACGGAACACGAAGGTGGGGGATGGGGAGAGCTGACCATCTCCATTTATGTTTTGTTCGCACACACACACACACACACACACACACACACACACACACACACACACACACACACACACACATTGACTCCTGATTCCACAACCCTTTCACAATCTACCCCTTTTTTTTCCTCTGCCTCATCACGACATGAATTCATACTGACATTAAGCTCTTACAATTGTTAGTCTGGCGGCAAATAAAAAAAAAAACTATGCAACTAGCCAAGCAACCAACAAGCAAACAAACAAATACACGACACAAAAAAATATTCCATCGTACCCGCTGTGCTCCCGATGCAACCTTTTCTTATTCTCTCAACCTTCACTGTCCGCAGTGTAGAAAGTAATGTTGAACAGAAGATATAAGAAAAGCATACAAAGAGGCAAATGGGGGTGTTTGAACAGAAGAAGCAAGAAAAGCATACAAACAAAGAGACAAATGTGAGTGCTTGAACAGAAGAAAACAAGAAAAGCATACAAACAAAGAGACAAATGTGAGTGCTTGAACAGAAGAAACAAGAAAAGCATACAAACAAAGAGACAAATGTGAGTGCTTGAACAGAAGAAACAAGAAAAAGCATACAAACAGTCAAATGTGAGTGTTTGAACAGAAGAAACACGAAAAAGCACAAAACAAAGAGACAAATGTGATCTTGAACAGAGAAACAAACAAGAAAAGCACAAACAGTCAACACACACACACACACACACACACAGACACACACACACACACACACACACACACACACACACAGAGAGAGAGAGAGAGAGAGAGAGAGAGAGAGAGAGAGAGAGAGAGAGAGAGAGAGAGAGAGAGAGAGAGAGACTTTAATTGTGTTAGTCACCGTTTAATTGGGAAGTCGACAGGACACTGGTTATGAAAAAGACAGTACGGCTTATTACCTTTATCAACAAGAATGGAATGGTGTCTTTTTTATAAATACAAAAATACAAAGCTGTGCGATTGTTGATAGTTTTGCGATTTGCCAAGTTTTCTTGGAAATGTTTGAGTGTGTAATTAATATCAGATACGCTTGTTCTTTTTCTTTGAGTCATGTGAATCCATTCATGCTGCGGCGTCATCGGCAAAGTCGTCAAAGTACGATATCATTTTGTTTCGATCGGCTGTCTCACTTCGAGTTTACCTTAAACGTTGTAATATGGTTCATTATCGAGTGAATTTTGTTCTTCTAATGCCAAGGGTACCTATCTCAGTGATAATAATGCCAAGGGTACCTATCTTAGTGATAATAATGGCGTTAAACATTCAAAGTTTGAATTGAGTTAACTGCATGAAAATATGCCTTTTAAGGGACACCAGGAAGATCTTTTTGATTTTTGTTTTATATGTCAGTTTAATTTTCAGTTATTCCTGTTGTTGAATGAAAGACTTGCCTTTCACAAAGTCAGTTAAGTCGTATTGTTGAAATGTGTTTAAGATGTTTTCTAGAGGTCGTCATCAAAACTTCCTTCAGTCTGTCCCCTATTTCTCTCACACAGTATCCAGCTCTGCCCCATCACCCTTCTTTTTCCCTTCAAATGAAAGCATTCTAATGCAAAGGTATTGTGATTAAACACTCGTACGTAGTCTCTCAAGATAGACGGGCAAAAGCGGAGCTTTCGGCTACCCTCCGGCAGCCTTCATCAGCACTGTTCGACTGACGGGGTGTACCGTGTTCGGTGCACACGTCCGAGAGTCGAGCTCACGTCTTGACTTAGTCCTCTGAATCCCCTGGGGAATATAGGGCCGCAACCACACTCTTCCAGCGGACACGGTTTCGGGAGATCCTCTTCAGATCGGCTCACGTCATTCCGGCGGCCTTCACTTCAGCGTCGGTACTCCTTCGCCATGTCTGCCTTGGTCTTCCCACTTTTCTTTTGCCCTGAGGGTTCCATTCAAGGGCTTGTCTTGCGATGTTGGATGGAGACTTTCTTCCGTTTTCTGATTTCTGATTCTATTGGAACTTGCGTGGTCTTGTTCCACAGTTCTGCACTGGCAATAACACCTGGCCATCTGATGTTCACAATGTTTCGCAGACATCTGTTGATAAATGTTTTGGAGTTGTGAGTGTTTGACTTTGTTGTTCGCCACGTTTCAGAACCATATAGAAGGACAGATTTCACATTTGAGTTGAAGATTCTGATCTTGTTGTGGAGCGAGGGGGCAGAGGAATTCCAGATAGGCCGTAGCGTAGTAAAGATGTGCTTGGCTTTATTGATGCAGCTCTTCATATCCTTATCTGTACCTCCATCTTTGCTGACCACACTGCCGAGGTAAATAAACTTGTCAACTCCAATGATGTCTTGCTGCTGCAGTCGTAGTGGGTCTCGTTGTTAGTTGACTCTCATGGCTTCTGTTTTTTCTTTGTGTTGATTTGGAGGCCCGTTTTTCCTGCTTCTTCTGCTACCCGGCACTGCTTCTCTTGTGCGTCTTGCTGTTTGTGGGAGAGAAGGCTGATGTCATCGGCGAAGTCCAGGTCTTCCAGTTGCTTGGTGAAAGTCCACTGGATTCCTGTCCTCATACCGTCTGTAGACTGCCGCATTATTCAGTCAACGACCATCAGAAATTGTAGGCGATAGTAGACACCCCTGACGGACGCCGATGTGTATAGTGAAGGGCTTCGTTACCTTCCAATCGTGGACGACCTGGCATATGGCATCCTCGTAGAGTTGCTGGATGATGGCAACGAACTTGGGTGGGAAGCCATAGTGGTGCATGAGATTCCAGATGGTATCTCTGTCGACGCTGTCAAACGCCTTCTGGAAATCCACAAATACTGCGTACAGGGGAGTCTGCTACTCCAGAGACTGCTCGATGATAATTCTCATAGTGGCGATTTGGTCCGTACATGATCTGTCGTGGCGAAATCCAGCTTGTTCTTGGCGGAGGGTCTTGTCTAGGGCGGTCTTTAGTCTCTCTAGCATGATCTTGGCCAGCACCTTCCCCGGGATGGACAGCAGCATAATCCCTCTCCAGTTGTTACAGGATGACAAGTCCCCTTTCTTCGGCAGCTTCACCAGGTGGCCTCTTTTCCAGTCTTCTGGCACTCGTTCCTGCTCCCAGATCTTGCTTAGGAGTGATGCAGCATCTCTGTTGACGTCTGGATGTCCGCTTTCAGTGCTTCAGGTGGAAATCCGTCCGGACCCGCTGCTTTATCTGGCTTCAGTGACTTCATGGCTTTGGTAACTTCCGTCTTGGTTGGTGGGCCTGTGTTGATGTCCAGAAACTGGGTTGGTGGTGGAATGTCTGGGGGGACAGATGGTGCAGGTCTATTCAGTTTCTCTTTAAAGTGCTCTGCCCACTTGCTATTTGCTCAGCTTCTCCTGCGATCGTATTTCCCTCCTGTCTTTGACCGGGCGACTTGGGTTGTTGGTCTTTCCAGAAAGTTGTACGAGTAATCTCATACAGTCTTTTCATGTGTCTCTGTCCTTCCGCTGTTTCTGCCTCTTCTGTGAGCTCATGGATGAATTGTTTCTTGTCTTGTCTAGCATTTTTCTTAACTTGGCGGTTGACTTCCCAGTAGCGTGCCTGTAACTCACGTCATGCGACCGAAATAGGGTGTTGCAGACCGATGGCAGGATGTGTCTCCCCCTGTCCCGGTTGAGAGTTGGTGTGGTGGCCGCGATGTAGATGGGCCTCCTTTACCCCTCTCTGGAACCATCTGGCCTCCCGGTCCAGGACGTTGATGTTGTCCTGGAGAACACATATCCGCTGTTGATCATGTCTTCCCCTACCGGGGAGGAGTCCCTCTTGTCTTCTTTGACACGGAACCTCGGTTTTTTGTTTCACCCACATACGACTGGTCACATTCACCGCTCTGGATTTTGTAGATGGGCCCTGACTGGTCGAGTTTGTCTATTTTGTCTTTCGGGGCCACAAGCTTGGTCCTGATGGTGTTGTATGGATTGGCATGTGCCTCCACACCAAAAGTATTGTAATATAAATTGGATGTCTACAAATGTTTACATGTGTGACGAGACATTAAACAGAATCCGCCCTTCCACAACACACACACACACACACACACACACACACACACACACACACATGCGCGCGCGCGCACACACACACACACACACACACACACACACACACACACACACACACACACACATACACACACACACATACAGAGAGAGAGAGAGAGAGAGAGAGAGAGAGAGAGAGAGAGAGAGAGAGGATTTGTATCAGTCCATCTTAACCACAACCGTCACATATACCACACCACCCCACTAAACTAACTACACAACCGCCATCGCCTCACGCACCCCCCACCCCCCCCCACCTCCCTCCTTTTCCTCTCCCATAATCCCCTCTGTCATTCCTTCTGGCGGCCATTCTCCACATGGACATCAGATAAGTCTCTCTTCATTCTTGGTTTTGTACTGTCCTAAATGTTAAATGTGATCTACTTTTTTGCTTGAAGAAGACCCAAGAGGTCGAAATGCATCGTGTCTTGTCCTGTGCTTTGTTTGTCAATGTCCTTGGCGGTAACTAACCCCCTCTCTTTCTAAATTTTAGCAGAACTGACATTTATGAAACTTACTCGGAAGATGGAAAGCGAGGAACGAAGCCATAACATTTCGAGATGTGAATCAAACATGGGATCCAGACTCTCTTTACAGTATTGATTATACTTTTTAACATCTCTTTTCACAGAAGGTGAACACTATGAAATTAATATTGGAAAGTGATGACAGCGTACGGTTTATGGGTAAATTAACTTTTTTTCCAGTTACAGAAGCTTTCACATTTTGACTGTTGCATGTTCCATTAGAGATAAGATAAGATAATGTTGCTTAGAGCCCAGCCGACCGCAAAGGGCCACATCAGGGCTGTTCCATTAGAGAGTGTTCAGTTAAAAAAAATGTTCTTGTACCCACTTACTTTCTAATTTACTCACTCAATCTCTTGCCCAACGAGACCATTAAACCATCAACGATGCTGTGTTGAGTGTACTTCATTCTGGGCCGTCGTTCTGCCTCTATCCCATTTCTCTCCAATTGCTATCGGCTCTGTTTCAGTGTCACCTCTCAAGGTGTTTACTGGGTCGTCCCCTCTGCCTTCTCCGCTTGAGGATTCCAGGTCGCAGCCTAAGGGAAAGTTTTGCCTGCTGGTCCCCGAGGGTTAACGTGTTTCCCTATTCTGCCTCACGTCGTCTCTAGGGGACTGCGTGGAACCTCGCCCCTATCCCGCCCTTTGCCACAATTCTTCAATGCTGACTGTCTGGTTTCTGGATGTAACACAGATGCACCAAGTATGTGTCTGCGTATGTGTGTGTGTGTGTGTGTGTGTGTGTGTGTGTGTGTGTGTGTGTGTGTGTGTGTGTGTGTGCGCGCGCGCGCGCGCGTGTGTGTGTGTGTGTGTGTGTGTGGTGTGTTGTGCGTGCGTGAGTGTGTGTGTGTGCGTGCGTGCGTGCGTGCGTGTGTGTGTGTGTGTGTGTGTGTGTGTGTGTGTGTGTGTGTGTGTGTGTGTGTGTGTGTGTGTGTGTGTGTGTGTGTGTGTGTGGTGTCAATGTCTGTATCTTCTCACTGCATCATTTTGGTTTTACAGCCGTGCAACGAATTTTCGTTTGAACTGAAGATACGTACTTTTATCATTATGCTGATTTCCTTACAGGCAGAGATGTTTTCGACAATGCTGAAGAAGGCTGTTTAATCCTTTTTTCCTCCTAGTGAAATTTTGGTCAATCCTCTTCACTCGCCTCAATAAAATTCATCTTGTAATGTTGACGTCCTTAACCTACAAAAATTTCCCTCCAGCGTCCATTTGTATCATAGAATTCAAGTCCTGAATATTGAAGACCTCCCCTTACTACCAAAAACCGTCCCTGTAAACTAGAACCGTGGACCTAATCACTTCATCTTGTAATGTTGACGTCCTTAACCTACAAAATTTTCCTCCAGCGTCCATTTGTTAATGTTAAGTCCTGAATATTGAAAGACGGCTTTAAGGTTTTAGAAGAGTGTTATTTGGGGGCTAATTCCTTTTAGAATTAGATGTCCTTCAAGAAGGGAACACTGGGAACCGTTGTAAATCGAGACTCAAAGTTTTAAAAATCTGGAATGACGAAAATACTGTCTATGTAACGAAGCATCTTTGGACACTGCTAACCGTGCCGGTGTGAAAAAAAAACAACTAATATTGAATGAAAACGACTTGATGCCCATTCTGTTTATTCCTAACAGAAGCCATGTAGACCCCAGAAGGATGTGAGAGTTTAACCGTCCTCAGTGGAATAGAATGTTTGTGATGTGTTTTTCATGATTTCAATGTATAGGGATCGTTCACACACACTACAGGCCTTCATCACTTGGGATTGACGTTGTGTCCCATCGTTTGTGCTGAAAGAGATGCTAAGCAAGGAAGAGAAAGGAATGTCTCAGTGCCGCACCATTGATCTTAAAATCACATCCTCAGATTCCCATGATTACGATCAGCCCATGACACGATCATCAGCTCATCCCTTCATTGCATGCCTGCATTTGAGAGAAAGGTGTTCATCATCATCGTCACTATCATCATTAATTCTGTTTGTCGATTGTAAATTCATAGCCGTCATTCTCTCTCTCTCTCTCTCTCTCTCTCTCTCTCTCTCTCCTCTCTCTCTCTCTCTCTCTCTCTCTCTCTCTCTCTCTCTCTCCTTCAAATCCCTTTGGCAGCAGCCTGAAAAATATTTAACTGATATAACAATTCCTAAATTTCGCAAAAGTTTTAATGAGAGATCACAATGCCATTCATCTCTTGCCAGCTTACAGACCAAAAGTGAAAACACACAACCTATCACTAAAAAGCAAGTGCAGTGTTTGGACACAAGAAAGTGTTGATGAATTACAGGCTTGTTTTGAATGTACAGATTGGAATTTGTTTTTGAATTCTAGTTTTGACATTAACGAAGCCACCGATGTTATTTCCAGCTACATTTTCTTTCTGTGAACACATGATTGTACCTACTAAAACTATCAAAATATTTCCCAACAACAAACCTTGGGTTACAAAATCTCTGAAAATAACTCTAAATGAGAAAAAAAAGAGCTTTTCAATCAGGCAATAAAAGCGATCGTAAGGTTGTACAAAAGAAACTGCAAACGGAGATTGAAGAATCAAAGAGAGCTTACAAGAGAAAAGTTGAAAACATGTTCCAGAATGGAAATATGCGAGATGCATGGAAAGGAATAAAGGTTTTATCAGGTTCAGGTAAATGTTCAAACCAAAATATTAGTAACAAAAAAAACAGCAAAAGACAGAAGCAATTTGCAGAAAAGCTGAACGATTTTTACTGTAGATTTGATGATAAAGATTTTAGTAAAGAATTAAAGGAAGTGAAGGAAGAACTCCAAAACAATGTTAAAAACGATGTTGATGGAAGTGATTCTGTTGTGATTGAGGAAAAATGATGTTCAGTTGTTTTTTTTTTCAAACGTTTTAAATGTGAGAAAGGCAATGGGCCCTGATAATATCTGTGGAAAATTGTTGAAGGTGGTGTGTGCTTCTCAGCTCTCCTATGTTTTTTACAGTCGTTTGTTTTACCTGGTCACTTAGAGAATGTATAATTCCTGTTTTATGGAAAAATGCCACTGTATGTCCTGTTCCCAAAAAACGCAACCCAAGCTGTTTAAATGATTACCGACCAGTTGCCCTCACATCTGTTGCAATGAAATGTCTTGAAAGAATTGTCCTCAGTTTATGTTTTAAAAGATACTACACAGTACCAACACCCGTTTCAGTTCGCATACCAACAGAACAGATCAACAGATGATGCCACACTCACACTTCTCCCATCATGCTTTTTTTTCACACCTCGAAAAACCTGCCTCCTTTGTACGCATTCATTCTCTTTATTGATTTCTCATCAGCATTTCACACCATACAACCACCACATCTGATGGCAAAGAAACTCATTAACATAAATGTGGGTAACAAGCTCATTCTTTGGATAATTGATTTTCTTACACAGAGGACACACAGTCTGTTCGATATCAAAGTGTTGTTTCGTCTTCCAGAGTCATTTCAACTGGCGCACCACCCCAGGGTACTGTTTTATCACCAGTGCTTTTTACTCTGTACACAAATGATTGTTCAGGAAGTGATTCAACTTTGTACATTAATATATTCAGATGACTCAGCACTTGTAGATCTTTCCAACTCTGATTCTGTTTACTTCAAGGAGGTTCAAAGATTTGTTGACTGGTGCGATCATAACTATCTTGATCTGAATGTAACAAAAACGAAAGAAATGTTGATTGATTTTAGAAAGAATCCAAAAGCTGTACCACCCACTTTTTATCAAAGGTGCTGAAGTAGAACGTGTTGAATCATACAAATTTTAGGAACTTTTTATAGATAATAAGCTGAATTTTAAATCCCATGTTGAGTATGTCCACAAAAAATGTCAAACCAGATTATATTGTCTTCGCAAGCTGCGATCATTTCATGTGAATACTGACATTCTTCGGACATTTTATTCATGCTTCTTGGAATCTGTTCTAACTTTCTCATTTATGTGTTGGTATGGTGGGTTGACTGTGAAGAGCAGAAATGTGCTTGAGAAAGTGGTGAACGTGGGAGGAAAAATCGTTGGTGAGAGACAAAAAAGTCTGAGTGAGCTATATAGGTGCCGTGTTAGTTTGTAAAGCGAAGAAGATTACGTGTGACCAGACCCACCCCACGTCCTTGCAAATCAGTATGACCTTCTTCAGTCAGGACGAAGATATCGATCGGTTAAATGCAGAAGTGTCAGATTTAAACAAAGTTTTATTCCCCTGTCCATTGATTTCTTGAACCGAGAAGATGTTTAATTGAAATCCAAATTCCTCTATATGAATGTATGTCATATGTGAGAAAAATGGGTAATGTGGCTAATTATTGTTTATTTGCTGTGAATGTGTGTGACCACAAATTAATTTCTCAAATTGAGATAATAAAGTTTACTTGACTTGACTTGACTTGGATTTTTTTGATTGTTTGTCCATCCTATAAAGATTTAAGAGATAAATACATTTTGTCTCATACTAGCAATGTTCATCAAGTGTCTGTGCTTGTTTTACTGCAAAATGAAAAGAGAATTGTAACTCCTCTATATCTAAGTTCATTTTCAAAGCACTAAAACGAAAAGAGGAATAGTTGTCAGTAACACAAAAATGCCAAAGTAATTTCAGGAAGAATATTTTGTTACGCAAATATTTTCTTTTATGATTTTCGGTATATATGCGCCAGGCACGTGTGTGTTCTACTTTTGTTCTTGACCTCATTGCAGATAGATCGGTGGCCTTTGCAATAAATCTCATTGAGTTGAGAGTCTCTCTCTCTCTCTCTCTCTCTCTCTCTCTCTCTCTCTCTCTCTCTCTCTCTCTCTCTCTCTCTCTCTCTCTCAGCAATAATGGCATGGCAAATTATTTTTCTGTGGGCGCCAGTGCTAACTATTCAAACCTCGGGTGTATGTACCAATTCCTTATGACACGAAGCAAAGCTATATGATGCAGATTAGGTTACATCACACAGGGGAGGTGGATGCTGAAGGTGGTTGTCACACAGTTTGTAATAGGCCGTGATTGAGTTATGCTTTAGTGCTGGTCTTCCTCCACAGAATGTCGAGCCGTCCTTCAAAGCCTCCAGGGAGAGAAAGAGAGCAGATCCTACAGGAAATCACAAGGTACTGCACGCCTTGAGCAGGAAAACAACACCAGCCCTGCAGTGGATTCCCTCCCACTGTGGTATTGCAGGAAATGAAGTGGCAGACAAATTCTCCAAGGCGGGCAGCCAACGAGACCAAATAGCCCATGCTGTATCCTACAGAGAGGCGAAGACCATCATCCGCAGCAATTTCAGGACAGCATGGAGAGAAAGACTACAGGTGGAGGTAGAGAAGGATGACATTCACCATCTTGAGCGTGCCCAACAAGTCGCCATCTTCAGACTAAGAACTGGACATTGTCAGTTGCTCTCCCACCTCTATTGCCTGAATATATCGCACACAAATGAACGCCCCTGTGGTACTGGCCCACAAAATCCAGCCCACGTACTTTAGTCCTGTCCCACGTTCGACAGCCTGCGCGCGTGAGTTCTGGCCCGGTGCAGAGGAACTCCAAGAAGAGCTGTGGGGAACGGCGGACTCACTGGACTTAAGAACATGTCTACACAAATTCACTCTGAATTGGTTCCATTACTACTGAGTCATTGTAGCTTTTCTCTTATTAATTTTGATTCAAGACGCAAGAAAAAAATGAGTCTCAGATAGTGTTTGACGTGCTTATAAAATAACACTCAATGCCTGTGCACATATCATTTCTATTAAAAAAAAAATCACGCAATATTCTGTTCCGCTGAAAATCCGAAGTCATTCAATGCTTCATGTAATTCAGCTTACCGTGTTTTCCCGCGCGGCGCACGCTCAAGTACACACACACACACACACACACACACACACACACACACACACACACACACACACACACACACACACACACACACACACACACACACACACACACACACACACACACACACACACACACACACACACACTAAGTTTAAGAAAAAAGTGATGGACCCTTGCTGCCAACGTATGTTAAGTCACATATAAATGAAACTTATATAAATCACCTTTCTATACAGATGGTTCTGTACTAGACAATCATTTGTCTGGTTCAGCATTCATAATTTCATCCTTAAAAATAGAGAAAGGTTACCACCTTGGTAAGAATATTTCCATATTTACTGCGGAACTTGTTGCCATTATTATGGCATTAAACTTTCTTCTTGATTTTTGATTTCCTGTATTTCAAATACTACTTTGTGATGATTCAAAATCAGTCCTACAAGCTCTAAAATTTTCGAACACAAGTGTGAGAGCAGAACTTATATCAGAAGTGTATCACTTAATTCATTTTTTTGCATTTACGTGGTTCTTATGTCGATTTTTGTTGGGTTCCATCTCTCACTGTGGATTATCTGGAATGAAAGTGTAGACAAATTAGCCAAAAAGGGCTGCTATCACTGAAACTGATTTAACAAAGATATACATTCCTTTATCCTTACATGAGAGTTATAGTCTTTTAAAAGACGCAGCCTGGAACTCTATTTCAAAGAAGAGAAAAGGCACCAAAAACAAAAAGGGGATATTATTTAACAAGATATCAGACAATAAAACAGGTATCAAGAATCTCTACCAAGAGAGGATTTTTAAAAAGTTTGATTTTTAGATTGAGGCTTAATGCCTTTAAAACCAAATTCTGTAAACGTGTGACTTGTATTTGTGGCCAGCAAATCACTCCGTTCCATCTACTTCTTTTGTGCGATAGAATGAAACCCTATTTACCTGCTTGGTTGTTGAACACTGAACCGTCGATGTCAGTCTTTGAAGACGTCATCTCTAAACGAATCGAACATGTTTGAAGTTGTTCAAGGACTGATTAAGAGCCCAACTGGACATTTACTTTAACGTCTATGTTATTTTCTTAATCTTGGTGTTAGTTGCTTATTTAGTGTTTTCTTTTAAAGTTTTGGATTCAGTTATGTGGTGGTGTTTTCCTCCGTTTGCATGCATACACCCAAAAACATCACATGCACACACACACACACACACACACACACACACACACACACACACACACACACACACACACACACACACACACACACACACACACATAACACGTACATACTGTCCAAGATCACTGTTAGGTGGATAGACGTTAAAATTAAAGAACACACACACACACACACACACACACACACACACACACACACACACACACACACACACACACACACACACACACACACACACACACACACACACACACACACACACACACACACACACACCACCATACCCCCAACCCACACACACACTTTTAAGGAAATACTAACTTTTAATTGCTTTTGTCCTACCTGAGTCAATATGATTTCCAGTTTATTTTCAAGCAAGGAAGATGCTGAGAAACTGATTTCAGACTCAGTCTCAGACTGGGTCACGGTCCTTAAACGGGCAGTTCACTTATAGACGTATAGTCAACATTATCAAACATAACATATAATGAGGTTTTTTTTTTTTTTTTTTGTTTTGATTTGTTTTGTTTT
>JADBJO010000184.1:582500-587500 GCA_016801955.1 Conus betulinus | reverse complement strand
TGCCACAACTCCTCACTGGTGACTTTGTCTGGCAATCAGATGTTCCTAGTTCGCCAAGGCGGGGGATGGTGTGTGTGTGTGTGTGTGTGTGTGTGTGTGTGTGTGTGTGTGTGTGTGTGTGTGTGTGAAATCAATTCAAAATCAAGTCAAAATTTTATTTCCAGATGGAACATTGAATAAACAGAAAAACTGCTTTTTTTTTTTTTTTTTACTTCAAGCCATCATAACAAAGCAAAGAAACTTGAATAATGAAATAATGAAAACGAATACAAATAGGAAAAAAAAATCAGTAGAAGAGGGCGAGGTAGGTGATGGGGTGAAATCTGAGGGGGGTGAAGAGGGGGGAGGCAATAGGAGGAGGGAGGGGGTAGGATGGAGGCGTGGGGTGGAGGGAGAGGGAGTCCAGAAAAAGACATGTGCGTGTGTGTGTGTGTGTTTGTGTGTTGTGTGTGTGTGTGTGTGTGTGTGTGTGTGTGTATGTGTGTGTATGTGTGTAAGTGTGCGTGCGTGCGTGCGTGCGTGCGTGCGTGCGTGTGTGTGTGTGTGTGTGTGTGTGTGTGTGTGTGTGTGTGTGTGTGTGTGTGTGTGTGTGTGTGTGTGTGTGTGTGTGTGTGTGTGTGTGAGTGAGAGAGAGAGAGAGAGAGAGAGAGAGAGAGAGAGAGAGAGAGAGAGAGAGAGAGAGAGAGAGAGAGGAGAGAGAGAGAGTCAGATTCAGATGTTTTAATCATATATAGGCCATTGCCCCACATGATGGAGAGTAATTGAACAATCATTTCACACAATGTTTTCTTTTATACATACAAATGATAAGGCTAAAGATAACGTTTTACGAGATAGCAACTTGACGCAGCTGAAACGCTTTATACAAGAAAATTGATAGATTGATGGCTCTGTCATGTTTGCATGCCAAAAGTAAACTTAATCGAAACAGGTTTGGAAATGTATGAAATGTTGCAGGAATGTATTGCTGTCTTAAGCTACTTAGTGCTGGGCAACACAAAACAAAATGGACCTCATCCTCTTTACTGTTTTTACACAGTGGGCATATATTAAATCGTTGTCATTGTGAGATCGATATTGGTAGCAATGCACAGCGATTTCTGAGACGCCAAGTCTGAATCTTGTCAACATAGTTTTCAAATGTCTGTCTAGATTCAGTAACAGATGAGTTTTCACTTCGGGAACTGTACAAAACGTTCTGTACACACTTAATCTATCACTATTCTTAATATGGAAATCTCATTCCTGCCACCTACATAAAATCAATCTTTCCTTGAAATCAAGTAAGAAAGCATTTATTTCCTCTACACCTTGACTTGTCCAAACAAATCCATATCCAAACGTATACAACTTACAACGGATATTTGTAGCCCTAGTTCTTTTATCACGTGATTCTAAATCGAGCAGCATCCTATAGGCTTTACGTGGTAGTCTTGACTCATCCATTCAAGTTAGTTTTAACCAGAATCGAATACATGAGAGAGAGAGAGAGAGAGAGAGAGAGAGAGAGAGAGAGAGAGAGAGAGAGAGAGAGAGAGAGAGAGAGAGAGAGATTAATGTTTGTATCTTTTCGCTGCATAATTTTAAACTGGACCACGAGCTGAAGTTTGAAGTGAAGATACGCAGTATTGTGGTTGTGCTGATTTCTCTAGAGACTGGTATGTTGTCTGTGGTGACGAAGGCTGCTTGTGCCTTGCTTATTCTTGCAGTGAGGTTTCGGTCTGCCCCCCCCCCCCCCCCCCCCCCACCCCCACCCCCTACCCTCACCCCACCCCCCCACCCCCCCTCCTTTTTTCGTTCGTGGTTCCCCCGCCCCCCAATCCCCCCCCCCCCCCCCCCCCCCCCCCCCCCCCCATCCCCCCCCCCCCCCCCCCCCCCCCCCCCGGTCCCATTTATCAGCTACCTGTAACTTCTTCAGTATGTATCAGATAGCAATTCCCCTGCAGAGAAAAAAATAGTGCCCGGTCATAGACAGACGTAAAGGCCGGATCCGATGTCCGTCCAACGTTGGCGAAGTGCCATCCAAGTTATGATAGCTATCAACTAACACGAGGGCCTACTGCTTCCCAATGGACCTAATCACATGTATCTTCCAACGTTGACATCTTCATTGCTTTGGACTCTTCCCAGTGGCCTCGATATGTTCACCCAGGGTCCTGAATGTTCAAGACATCTTTGAGCTCCAAGAATACTTTTGGAGTTAGTTCGTCGTCAAGAATGGAATATATTCACGTACATTGTAAATGTACACTTAAGAGAAATGGAACGGCGGTTGCCATGTTTCCGTGACCAATTATCTACAGACAGTGCTAACTGCGCCAGTGTGAAAAAGAGGTACTCAATGAAAATGACCTGAGAGCATTCTGTTTCTTCATGGACGTAATTTAGACCTCATGATGAGAAGTGAGACTTGAATCACCTCTAACGGAATAGTTGGTTGTAATATGTTTGTTGTTTCGTTTTGCTGATCCATAGCAATCGTTCATCAATGAATGCTGCGTCACTTGGAATTGACGTAGCATGGTCGCGTGTGTTAAGGTGAAACTTATAAAGGAAAAAGAAAGCAGTGTTTTTGACGTTGCACCATTGATGTTATACTAGGGGAAAACAGACACGTCATACATTGACAAGAAGAAGCCCATGACACGATAATCAGATATCCCATCATTCCACGTCTGCTTTTGAATGGAAAGATTTGTGTTTCATTATCATTTTCATCATTGATATAAAACCTTGATCATCATTATAGCCGTTATTGCTACACTCATTATTTTTTAAAACTATCTGTCTGTCTGTGTGTCTGTGTGTCTGTCTGTCTGTCTGTCTGTCTCTCTCTCTCTCTCTCTCTCTCTCTCTCTCTCTCTCTCTCTCCCCCTCTCTCTCTCTCTCTCCTCTCTCTCTCTCTCTCTCTCTCTCTCTCTCTCTCTCTCTCTCTCCAAGTAGTAACAGATTTTTCTTTGGGGTCTGTTCCAAGTCCGTGTTAAAGAAAGCAAAATTATACGCTTTGATAAGATTCGGTTAGATCAGACCAGAAAGGGGAGACGGGAGGTTGTGTGTGTGTGTGTGTGTGTGTGTGTGTGTGTGTGTGTGTGTGTGTGTGTGTGTGTGTGTGTGAGAGTGAGAGAGTGAGAGAGAGAGAGAGAGAGAGAGAGAGAGAGAGAGAGAGAGAGAGAGAGAAGTGTACACTAACATTCTTTCAAAGAATCTTTTGAGAATTGTTTTTACAACACACACACACCACACACACACACACACACACACACACACACACACACACACACACACACACTATGAAGGAAATGGAAACTTTTAATTGCTTTAGTCATAGTCCAGTCAAGAAAACTTTTCCAGTTTATTTTTGAAGCAGGAAAGAAGCCGCGATGTTGATTTCGGGACGAAAATAGATATTTACTGTCCTTTTAAAGGCATTTTGTTACCATTCTCAAAAATGAAATGATGTTTATTTCTAAAAAAAAAAAAATCAAAATCATGCCCTTGTAAAACAGTTATTCAATTTATCACTTGCTCTTGAAAATGTCTGGGTGTATAATTAATATGATGCGAGCTTGTTCTCTTCCTTAGAGTAGCAAGAATCCATAAATAATGCGATGTCATCAGCAAAGTTGTTAAAGTACTTTACCGGGTTGTGTTTTGATCTCCCGTACTATTTCAAGTTTATTTCTAACGTTTTTATGTGGGTTTCAAAACGGAGTGACTGAGGGCGGAAAATGAAGCAAAATTTAGAAAGAGAGGGGGGTTACTTACCGCCAAGGACACAGACAAAAAATGTACAGGACAACAGACAATGTATTTTGACCTCTTGGGTCTTCTTCAGGCAAAAACAAATAACATTTAGGACAGTGAAAACGAAGAACGAGAAGCCACTTACCTTCTAATATTCAGCACAACATCAAAATGGCTGACGGATGTAAACGAGGCCGTTAAGGAGAGGGATCATGGGAATTGAATAGTAAGGATAACCATGATGATAATGATATTAATGGGAAAAGTAGTGGCGGTGAAGAAAACGTACTAATAAGAGGAGCGATATTGGTAAAGTGAGTTTGTTAAGGAAAAAAAAACAAGGCGGGGGGGGGGGGGGGGGGGGGGGGGGGGGGGGGGGGGGGGGGCAGTGGGGGCAGTTTGTAGTTTGTTTTGTAATTATGGTTTAATGGTATGATATATATTAGTGACAGTAGATTAGTGCTTAATTGTAAGGGATAGAAACAAAAGAAAAAAAAAAAAAAACACCTAATGGGTGGTGATTGTGATGACAGTAGTTATATATGTTGGCAGTTATGTGTGGGGGTGTGGGGTAATGCTAATAATGATTGGAAAGGAATGGAAGTGATCAACGCGATTTATTTAAGACTGAATATTGTTCTAATATGTAAGGTACTTGTCTTAGTGATGCTCAAAGATCTGAATTAAGGTAACGAAGACTTTCTTACATGAAAGTATGCCACCAGCAGACGCTGGTAAAACTGACGATTTTCCGTTTTACAGACTGGTTTTCAATGAAATCAGAATTGCTTTTCACAAAGTTTGTTAAGTAATATTGTGTCATTGTCTTCTTATCCAGAATTCATCTGTGAAACAGATCTTTTCGACCCACACATACATAACTCTGTTTCAAGACCGTTCCTTTTCCCCTCCAAATGATAACATTCTAATACATTGATACAGTAGTATCAATTGGCTGCCTACAATTATATGTGTGTATGACGAGACATTAAACAGAACTCTCCCCCGAGCAAACGTACATACACATGTTAATGCACGTACGTGTGAAATGATTTTAAACTTCGCTCACAACTACTAGTAAATTAGAAAAGTAGTTACAGACTCAGAATCAAAAACTTACTTGGAGAATATTTCGACAGGGTCGCTATGTCTTCTTCAGCTCACTGTTGCCGTTGTAGCAGCGAGGCCTGGTGGACGACTGTTGTGTGGGGTGAATGGTTGTCAGGATCTGATCGTAGATGGGGGGGACCTCAAAG
>JADBJO010000184.1:572500-577500 GCA_016801955.1 Conus betulinus | reverse complement strand
TCCACCTTCTGATTGTACATTTCAGCTTTTTTACATTTTAATTTTGATTTCACACCAGGTTCAGTATGTCATTTATTTTTTTTTACATTTACATTTATTTTTATTTTACATTTACTTTTGGTTATAACATCAGGTTCAGTATGTCATTTTATTTTACATTCCCACCTTTCGGTTGTGACATCAGGTTCAGTATGTCACTTTACATTTCCACCTTTTGGTTTTAACACCAGTTTCACTATGTCATTTTATTCGTTTTTTACATTTCCACCTTTTGGTTAAAGCACCAGGTCCAGTATGTCATTTCGTTTTACATTTCCCACTTTCAGGTTTTAACACCTGGCTCAGTATGTCATTTCATTTTACATTTCCACTTCTGGTTTTAATACCAGGTTCACTATGTCGTTTTATTTTACATTTTTTCACTTTCTGGTTTTAACACTAGGTCACTATGTCATTTTATTCGCCTTTTACATTCCACCTTCTGGTTTTAATACCAGGTTCTCCATGTCATTTTATTCGAAAGTTTCACGTTTCCTCCCAGTGAAAGGTCATGTTTTTGTATTTATGGGTTGGAAGTAATACCCGCTTTTCAGTTGATTCATTCCTCTGTCAAAGTACTCCTCATCAGTTGGTAACTGGCATCCAGGGACAAGACAGATGAGCTGTGGACAGTCGCTTGTCGGCTCCTGTTACGCTCTCTCCGTAGCTGCCCTCTGCTTCAGGGCATCTATCAAACACACGTGTCACTCGGGGCTGATCCTTTTCGTTGTTTTCATAAAGACGCAGAACACTCGTGGCAGGTTTTTTTTTTTTTTACACACGTCCCCCTTCTCTTTAAACACAATTATGTCATTTTAAGTATCTCAAGTGTTGCCAAGACAGATTTTAAAGTTTATTTCTCAACCTCTACCAAAGTTGAAGGCATCTAAGTTAGGATCCATTACAATTTATATTTCAATATTCTTGATTAAGTTTTATTTCACTGACTCGTCAGGATGTAAGACAGCGTCGAAGGGCTATGCCTTCAGCATATCAGCCATTTGAGTTTTTTTAAATCAGGTTTTGTCTTGAATTTATGTACCTGTCTTTTCCATTCACTTCAGAGCTTTTTAAAAACTTTTTTCATATGAGCAGAAGGATACCTGAATTCGGGGGATTCGAAAGTTTCCTCTTTGCTTACAGGAAAGTGTTTCCCATCAGCAATGACCTGGATCAAATAGTAAGTCTTCTGGGTTCTAGACAGAGCCAAACATCTCTCGCTTCTAGAACTACCCGCTTTCCACTTTCGAGGAAAACTATAAAACACACAGAATACCCACTAGGCAACGGTTCTTCTTTATGTTCACTTACCCTTAGACGCACGACCGTCATTCTAGTTGAGGTATTTGCATAATGATAAGTGTTTATGCCTAGTCCACTCCCTACACGGAGACTAAAATCCTCAGAGTCGGGTTTTTATATCACAACGTGCTCTCGTTTCTCTGTAGCCTCCCCATTGTGAACGTCTTTCCTGCCTCTCTGATGTGATGATTACGTCGCGCAAGTGGAATACATGGACGAGAAAGCGTGGGGCACAAAGTCTTATGTGCGTGTGTGTGTGTGTGTGTGTGTGTGTGTGTGTGTGTGTGTGTGTGTGTGTGTGTGTGTGTGTGTGTGTGTGTGTGTGCTTTAGTTTTAACGTTTATTCACTCCTTGATAATCTGTTTGTCCCTTTTCTTCAGCAGAACAGTTAAATCTTCTTTTAAGTTTGTTTACATTAAGTGGTTTCAAATCAGAAGTGTTTAATGTACACTTGTAAAATGTATATGGTGAACGTATCCTGAACAAAGACAAATGTTGTCAAAGATTTCTTTCATGTTGAACGTGACATTAAACAGAAAATGTGTTGGCACTATGAACAAGTTAAAACTTTTAGGCAGTGATTCCGGGAGGCTGTTGTTAAACATTGTAAACCGCACACTTTGATTTTTTTTTGATAGATAAATAATTAGACAAACAAACAGACAGACAGGCAAGTAGCCAGATCGATCGATCGATCGATAGATAGACAGATAGATAGATAGATAGAGAGATAGATGTACATTGCATAACCAGATATCCCAATATCAACATTTTCAATATAATTTAGGATGTTGCTGTCAACAAAAAAAAGTGTTACCTATATTGATAGACAGCTGTAAATTACGTTACCAGATACCTCTATACCCTCATATTTAAAATTATTTAGAACATTGCTTTGAAATCGAAAAATATGTCACTTATATTAATGTGACGTGACAATTGCCAGCCCACACCATCCTCTACAACCCCCTTCTTTTTTCCCCCCCACCCTCCCTTTATTTGTCTTACAAACTGCTTCTTGATTTACCAGTTTACGTCAATTTTTTTAGTCTCCACCATCACCCCCTCAACCCCTTCCTTCTCTCACACTCTTTCCTTGGTCTGTTTGGCTGACGTTTAATGTAAGCAGACACTGTGGCAGGTGCGCCGCGCTGATGATAATGTGAGAGAGAAGTCTGACGTAACTGTAGAGCGAGTCGTCAAACCCCGCACCTGACTCCCGTGTCCTCATCTGATTGTGCAGCCACTGATGTTGGATGGGGAGACGACTCCTTCGTCCTGCCTCTCTACTTCAGAGAACCTGCCAAAGTCCCCCACTCTCTTCCCTTCCACCCTCACCTTAGTAAATGGAGTGACAGCCATGAGTCGTTGTGTGATCTACTCATGCAGTATGCAGTTACTTGGACCAGCCAGATTTCTGTGTCTACACATGTCTCACTGGTACAGACATGGTGGTTTCATTCATTAGTATAAATGCTGATGAACATCAGAATTTCAGAGATTGTTCTCCCTGATCTCAACTCTATTACCTCACAATGCAGGTGGTCGGGGATGACTGCCCTGCTCTGTTGTGTGTGCGTGTGTATGCGCACGCGCGCGCGCGCGTGTTTTTGTGTGTGTGTGTGGGGGGGGGGGGGGGGGGGGGGCCTGCGGGCGAGCACGTGCATGCATGTGTATATGTCTGTGTGTGCGTCTCACTCTCTCTCTCTCTCTCTCTCTCTCTGTATCTCTCTCTCTCTCTCTCTCTCTCTCTCTCTCTCTCTCTCTCTCTCTCTCTCTCTCTCTCTCTCTCTCTCTCTCTGTATACGTGTGCGTGTGTGTATGTGTGTGACAGTGTGTGCATGCTTGCAACGGTCGCTTGCAGGCATGCGTGTGCTGGGCTTGGTGATTTTACCCAGAACTGAACACGCCCTCACTGACAGTCTATAGTTGTTGCGGCTTTTACCTGTGGCGTGTTTGTGAGAGAAGAGCCAGCAAAAGGATCGATCCGGTGGAAAGAAATACATTTCAAAGGGGGGGGGGGGGGGGGGGGGGGGGGGGCGAAGGGAGATTGTCGGCAGATAAATGTGCTTTGAAAGTCTTCCAGACAGGCAGCACAGCCATGTGTGCAATCTGAAGGGAGGGGGGGGGGGGGGGGGGGGGGGGGGATGCCATCTTTCCAAAGCTCGCCCTGTGTTTTTCAAGAGCTTACGTGGTAATTTTAGATAATCGTGTTTAGGCTGAGGTGGATAAGAGGAAAGAAGTCCAGAGAGAGAGAGAGAGAGAGAGAGACGAGAGAGAGAGAGAGAGAGAGAGAGCAGAGAGAGAATATGTTTAGCATGCATGGTTTATCACGAATCGATCAAGGGAAATGTTTCGTAATGCATACAATCACGCACGCAAACATGCGGGTGCGAGTACAAACGGAGAGGCAGATAGACACACACGCGCGCGCGCACGCTCACACACACACACACACGCACAAACACACATACACACACACACACACACACACACGCACGCACGCAAGCACGCACACACACACACACACACACACACACACACACACACACACACACACACACACACACACACACACACACACACACATGCACGCAGGCACGCACGCACGCACGGACGCACAAAGCTGATTACGCACACAAGCTCGCAGGCACGCACGCCCGCAAACACTCTGCTCAGTCTCCTCCCCCCCCCCCCCCCCTCTCCCCTCTCTCTCTCTCTCTCTCTCTCTCTCTCTCTCTCTCTCTCTCTCTCTCACTCTCTCTCTCTCTCTCTCTCTCTCTCTCTCTCTCTCTCTCTCTCTCTCTTGTGCACGCGCGCTCGCTAGTACGCGTGTAACTTTGCCGGTAAGTCAGCAGTTCTATTGTTTGCTACTATTTACTTCTAAGTAATGTGTCGTGTAGATTTGTCTTTTAACGGAGACGCATACTATGTATGTGACATGCATTGCACTTTCCGGCTTTGTTCATATTCGCTACATGTCTTATGGGAGAAGTGATTTCATTTTTTCGTGTTCTGTGTGAAAAAAAACAACAATAGCTGTAAGCTTAACCTAAACTTGTGAACGCTGTGAGCCACTTCTCCTCTCAGTACCCTTCATTTGATTCAGATTTTGGTGGCCATGTTTAAATTTGGAGACGAACAGGAGAAGCGCAGTTAAGTGGCTACATGTTCTTCTTGTCACTGTCCTAAACATTGTGTGTTTTCACCTGAAGAAGACCCAAGTGGTCGAAATGCATTGTGTCTAGTCCTGTACTCTTTGTCAGTGTCCTTGGCAGTAACTAAAAACCCTCTCTTTTCAAATTTATTTTAAACGTTAACTTAAATACCTTTTAAGTATACAGTATTCCCCCTTAACATCGGCTTGTATAAAAGGTCGTGACATACTTAACGTTGAAGGAAGATTGTATTCAACATACCTCTTACAAGACACTCTGTATAATCCAAAATTCTGTTACAAGGCACTCTGTTTTATCCAAAAATAGAAGTTTATCCAAAAATAGAAGTTTATATATTACAGCTGAACCGGACTTAAATTTTTCTTCCCCTAACACAAATCTAACTCCCGTAGAGTTGCCATCCCGTTTAATAACTGTTATATTCATTTGCATAGGATTTACAAAGACGGACTGGCTTACTCAGTTTTGTCTCAGTAAAAG
>JADBJO010000184.1:545000-562500 GCA_016801955.1 Conus betulinus | reverse complement strand
ATATATATATATATATGTTGCATTGACAGTGTACTGGCGTGGAAAGTGTACTCTCCACGGGCAAAATCGTGGAATGTATACTTTCAATGGGCATTTCGTGGAAAGTATACCGCGTTGAGATTCCACGAGTTTTCCCGTGGAAAAAGTATACTTTACATATCAGCCATGCCAGGTGCCAAGTATACTTTCCACGGGCCTTAGCGTGGAATGTGTACTTTCCACAGCTACAATCGTGGAAAGTAAACGCTGTGGGCGAAGCACGACTGGTTTGACCTGGTTTCCTCAAAAATCTGCATGGGAAGTAAGTACTTTTCACCATTCACTGACAAGAATTTTATTATGAGAGCAGATGGATAAAAAAAAATTTTATTATGAGAGCAGATGGATAAAAAAAAGTATTAAATTTTTTTTAAAAAACACTAGTTGCCACATAATGACATGTAATAAAATACAACGCAACCATGGGAAATGACTGACGGGACAATTTCAGTGAGTTCTTGTGACACTACTTATTGCAACAGGTCAAGCTATTGTGGCATCGGCTGTTGCACAAATTTCCACCTTTTTTGCACTTGCAGCTGTTCGTTTTGCAACCCGTCTTGCAGCCGCACTGGATGAAGCCTTGTCCTGTCCCGACCGATTCTCCAGTCACTGCTGATCTGAGGGCAATTTCCTGTTCTGGGACTTGATCTTCTGTCAGCAGTTTCTGTTCACATTTTTGGATCTGATTGCCACAGCACAACTTTTGCAGACGTCCAGTTGACGTACCCACTTTGTACTTGCCATGGTTGACTTCTAGCACAACGCCTATGAGATGTCCTGGATCAGCACGACCTCTGTCAACTTCGGGGATGGGTATTCTGACGTTGTCTCCTACTGCCAACGGTGGCAGTTTGGCTTCACTTATGAGGCACATTTTTTTCGCTTGTTTTTCTTGGGCTTCGTGGGCTTCTTTTCTCTTATGCCGTATGGCAGAACGCAAAGAGCAACGAGAACATTTGTCAGCCTGGGAACAATGCGGATGTGCCCAGCTTGGAACAAGTTCTGCATACAACAGCTTCATTCATGTGTATCTCGCACACGTTGCAGATTGCATTAACGTTGGCAGGTATCTGGACGTCTTGGTGAAGTGGGGACGAAACTTGACGAGCTGCAGCCTCTCCTTGTCGTGGCGCTGGTTCCACCTCCTGGGTAACGGGCATCTCAGTTGCTTCCTCCAGGCCATCCACGGGTTGTTCCGACGACTCTTCTCCCCGGTCCGATGCTGTCAAAATAGATTAAAGAAGTAAATAAATGTAGGTCACACTTTGCAAGTTTTTTTTGAGGCTGTGACATTACGTCGTTTTGTGACACGGTCTGAGGGACCTTTTCCAGTCACAAGTCCACCTTCACACCTCTCCTTATTGCAGCGCATGACACTGGGCATAATCATATACGACCAGTAGTTTAGGAGATATAGAGTTTTGAAGATTTAACACTTATAAACCCGCTACGCATGCGCATTCCGTCACAATTATTGTGTTGGCGATAACTTTGATGTATTCGGTGTGAGGGGATGACGTAATACTACCTATATTCCCAAATTTCGTTGATTTTCGTTCAGTAGTTCCCAAGTTATGGCAAATTTTAGGTTTTAAGCGTTTACGCATGCGTAGACCGCACGTGACTATTCTTGAAAAAAATTAAAGGGTCGGACATCATCACCATATATGTCCGAACAAACACACATGCGCGCGCGCGCGCGCACATACACACACAGACACACACAGATACACACACACACACACACACACACACACACACACACTCACACACGCACGCACGCACACACACACACACACACACACACACACACACACACACACACACACACACACGCACACGCACGCACACACACACACACACACACACACACACACACACACACACACACACCACACACACACTCACTCACTCACTCACTCACACACACACACACACACACACACACACACACACACACACACACACACACACGCACACACACGTCTAATATCGCAATTTGCAAAAAAAAAAGTGTTAACGGAAAGTGCAATTACTACTACTACTGAGAGTGAAGTTATTTGTGAGGATGTTAACATCTTTTTTGATAACTTTCAGAAAGCAGTTCTTGAGGCTGCTGCTCTAGCTATTCCTAAAAAAAGGATCAAAAAGGTGTGAAACATCTCAGGGAATGTCTGGTGGAATCAGGCTTGCGAGGATGCTGTTAAAGCAAAAACATTAGCTTATCTTAACTGGCTAAAAGTTAGAAAAGTTCCTGTGCAAGAGATAAAAGATGCAGCTCATAAAGAAATGTGCAGTACAAAAATAAAAGCAAACAGAGTCACAGCGCAAGCAAAAAAAAAGACAATACTGGTCACAGTTCTGTCTAAATGAAGTATCTGACTGTAAAGACTTGAAAAAGGTGTGGGATAAGGTGAAAGAAATGAAATCGGGCATTAAACTCCAAGATTACCCGATCAAAACAACAAGTAAAGAATTTCTATCTCCCAAAGAAAAGGCTGAGGAATTTGCATCTATGTACGTTAAAAACATGTTGTACGGAATGTTTGCCTAATGAACAAAAGTCGTTTAGATTAAAAGAAAAAAATACTGATAACTATAGAGATCCTGTACCAAACAACAACAGTACTATAAATGTCAATATCTTTACAGGAAGTCAGGAATGCCGTCTGTTGGGAAATAAAAAAAAGTTTCGGTTGGTTTGGATGGGATTTCTTACACTATGTTAAAAACCATTTACCAGAGAACTGGATAGTCATTTTACATAAATTATTTAACAAATGTTGGGAATGTGGACAAATTCCCGATAAGTGGAAGACGTCTATTGTGACTCCTATTCTAAAGCAGGGCAAGCCTCGGTCTGAGACGTCTAGTTATAGACCCATTTCAGTCACGTCTCATACTGGAAAAGTCATGGAAAAAATAGTAAATTTCAGAATGGCCTATTACTGTGATAAAATGATGTATTTTCTTCACATCAAGCTGGATTTAGAAAAGGACGAAGTACAATTGATCACCTGACACGACTAACTACTCATATTAAGAAACAGTTTTCTAAACGTAAAAGTGTCCTTGCTTCCTTCTTTGATCTTACTAAAGCTTACGATAGAGTGTGGCACAGCCGACTACTGTATAAATTAAAACAAATTGGTCTTTCTGGTCACGTCTACAATTATGTGAAATCCTTTTTAAGTGGGTGGGAGACATATAATGACCAAAGTTGGTGTGACTTTATCATCCTCAAGATCTATAGATATGGGAATTCCACAAGGTTCTATTATCTCCCCTTTGTTATTCAACGTAATGCTATATGACTTATGTACATGTTTTTCATCATATACCAAGGTAGCTCAATATGCTGATGACATTGCAATATGGATTAATGTATCTTTAAAGAAAAGAACAAATTTACGTCACATAAATTATATTCAGAAGCTCTTTCAGAACGAGCTGGATAAATTAAATAGTTATATGCATTTGAACGGCTTTCAATTCTCTGTTGAAAAGACACATTGGTTCTCTTTAACAATGGATATAACCCAAGTAAACTTGCCTATATTCTTTCTGGGAGGACGGGAAATTTTTTTTATATAAACTGAAGTAAAATTTTTAGGCGTCCTACTTACACCAAAACTAAACTGGAAAAAAACACATAGACTCGATAGTTACTAAAGCGGTTAAAAGTTTTTGAATTTTCTAAAAATTGTCAGTCACTCTCCATGGGGACAGGATCCCAAAGTTTTGTTGCATTTAGCAACCAGTCTTGTACGATCAAGATTGACTTACGGACAGGAGGTATTCTTTCAGCTCCGCGATCGCATTTAAAGAAACTTCAAAAGATTGACAGTAAAGCTGTAAAGTTGTCCCTGGGTGTACCTGTGCACACTAAGTCCTCTGAAGTTTATAAGATAGCAGGCCTTTTGCCACTTGATGAGAAAGGAAAATAAGTTCTGTAAAATATGTAGTGAGGACGGATTGCCGTGGACGACCTTGAAGAGTTAAATACACGATCCGACATTGATTTTTCGAAAAATGCACAGAAAAATTTCAAATTTAGAGACGCTTCGTTCATATGTTTCAGACGTTTTTAATTCATCAAAGATTAACCCACACGAGGTAGCGCCTCGCGTACTGGTTCCGCCGGTACCCCCCCCCCTGGGAACTACGGAAGTAAAAGTTAACATTTTTTCTTCTGATCTAAATAAAGCGATGTCGCCGCATGTGTTAGCAGCATCTGTCAAAATTGACATGGAAGAAAAGTTTACTAACTATTTGAAAGTATACACTGACGGCTCAGTTCTTGATGATGGTAGTGCGGGATCTGGCTTTGTAATTCCAGATTACAAAGCTGAAAAATCATATTATTTAGGTAAGGGTCATTCCATATTTACAGCTGAACTTGTTGCTGTCCTGATGGCATTAAATTATTTATTTCCTTGCCAGTCTCAATATTTAATATCCTGTTTTGTGTTGATTCACAGTCAGTATTAAAAAGTTTGCATTGTTTTGAAAATACACAGAGAGAGGAATTATTATTTGAGATTAAGTACATGTTGCACTGTCTTTACATGAAAGGTACTAATGTTGTATTTTCGTGGGTCCCATCGCACACCTCCTTCATTTTTAACGATCAAGCAGATAGAGCAGCAAAAAGGGGAGCAAAGAATATATTAGGTAGTATTAAGGTTGACTGTCCTTTGTCACACAAGGAAAGTTAGTCATCATCGAAAGGGATTTCTGGAGTCAATACAGTTCCTCATCAAAACCTCGTCAGCAAACTCTGTCAAACTTTGTGTCGATTAGCCGACCGGTTTCAAGCCTGGCTTTTAGACTTTTATGTAATTCCCTACGAACCAAGTATTGCCAGACTGTTAAGTGTGTATGTCGTGGGGATCTTTCAGTTCAACATGTGATTTTTGATTGTGAACTAACGAAACCCTTTTTGAATGGTGTTATACCAAGTGCTGACACTGGGCATGTTAATGTGTTTGACTTTTTAGATCGTTGCCAGTTATTTCTCTTGTTAAAATTAACGAGACACCTTTTGGAAGTCCATTAAGGAACATTTTATAATCATAATCGTAAGTTAGATTACTTTAGTTATTTTTCTATAATTTTTCATAGTTACTGTCCTATAATTCATCTGTCCTTTATTTTTTTGTTCTATGTAACCACATCGTCCTCTTCTCTTCTTTTATGATAATAGTCTAAAATTGTAAACACTATGTACAATAGTCTTACCTGCGTTCGTGTCGTCACTGGTTGTTCTGTTGAATCTCCCCGCCATGATCGTCTCTAAATCCTCTTCATCTGTGATTAGTGACAGAACTTCAAGTGGGAGAGCTGAAGAGGTCAAACCAGTGGAACAGGTTTTCCGAAGACTGCTTCACAGGGTGACATTCCCAGTCTCGAATGATGTGAACTGTTTTTCTGGAACTGTACGAACTTCAGACCTTGAGCCCACCTCGTGCAATGTTGTCTCTCATCCACGACACCAATTGTTTGTGAACCTCGTCGTTTGATTTCTCCACAGAACCCTGAGACTGTGGATGTCTCGGGCGCCCATGGACAATCTTGAGGTTTGGCCAGAGGCTGGTAAGCTCCACGATGATCCTGTTGACGAATTCTCTGCCATTATCCGACTGCAGGATGTTGGGAGCTCCGTTGGTGTGGAGGAAAATGTCAAGCAACGCGGTAGCAACATCGACAGCAGATTTTCTCTCCAACGGTCGGAGATGCACAAACTTCGTGAAGTGATCCTGGTAGTTCAGAATCCACTTGAAAGGTCCATCCGCCTGACTCTGCATGTCGATCAAGTCGACTTGGCCACGTGAGTTGAGATCAGATGAGCGAACAGGTTTCACGACAATGCTGGTAGCGCTAGGCTTGCATCTCCGGCGCTGGCATTCGTCACAGAATGAAACGAACAGCTTCACAGCGTCCTGCGTGATATTTGCATAACGCCTCTTCAAATGACGCATCATTTTGTTGATACCTCCATGACCTTGAGCAATGTGTACTTCATAGATCTTCTTATAAAGTTCATCATTGTGCACATAGTACAGGATCGCGTCATCCTCTTGGTGCCGCTTTTTGATCAGTTTCTCCACTTCCCCAACAGAGAGAATGTCGAACCGTTTGCAAGCATTTCGTTCGTCATCTGTTTTGCCACCAGCTGCCCTTCCACGCTTCACAATTTCCAGCAGCTGCTGGTATCTCTCAATTGACAACGCACAATTGTTCTTCTGTTTTGTGTCGATTTTGTCGACCCAGCTGTCATAAAATTGCTGCGCACGACGCACTGTCTCTTCCATGTTGTCTGTGAACTGTGTTTCACGGAAATATTTACCGAGTAGTATTCACTTGACAGCGACAATGAAGTGTGTGCATTCAACTTTGGTCCCTAAAGGTCGCCGAGAACAACAAAAACATTTCCGGTAACGTCTCCTGTACAGATCTCACGATTTTGCCCGTGGAATTTGTACTGGCACACTTTCAACGCAGTTTCTTCGTGGAAAGTATACATTAATCGCCGGTTTTTTCATTGAATGTATACTTTCCACGGCTGATCCATGGAATGTATACATTCCACGATTTGCCCGTGGAGAGTACACTTTCCACGCCAGTACACTGTCAGTGCAACATATATATATATATATATATATATATATATATATATATATATATATATATATATATATATATATATATGTTGCATTGACAGTGTACTGGCGTGGAAATAATTGTAATATAATAATATTGTAATATAATAATAATTGACGGAATGCGCATGCGTAGCGGGTTTATAAGTGTTAAATCTTCAAAACTCTATATCTCCTAAACTACTGGTCGTATATGATTATGGCCCAGTGTCATGCGCTGCAATAAGGAGAGGTGTGAAGGTGGACTTGTGACTGGAAAAGGTCCCTCAGACCGTGTCACAAAACGACGTAATGTCACAGCCTCAAAAAAAACTTGCAAAGTGTGACCTACATTTATTTACTTCTTTAATCTATTTTGACAGCATCGGACCGGGGAGAAGAGTCGTCGGAACAACCCGTGGATGGCCTGGAGGAAGCAACTGAGATGCCCGTTACCCAGGAGGTGGAACCAGCGCCACGACAAGGAGAGGCTGCAGCTCGTCAAGTTTCGTCCCCACTTCACCAAGACGTCCAGATACCTGCCAACGTTAATGCAATCTGCAACGTGTGCGAGATACACATGAATGAAGCTGTTGTATGCAGAACTTGTTCCAAGCTGGCACATCCGCATTGTTCCCAGGCTGACAAATGTTCTCGTTGCTCTTTGCGTTCTGCCATACGGCATAAGAGAAAAGAAGCCCACGAAGCCCAAGAAAAACAAGCGAAAAAAAATGTGCCTCATAAGTGAAGCCAAACTGCCACCGTTGGCAGTAGGAGACAACGTCAGAATACCCATCCCCGAAGTTGACAGAGGTCGTGCTGATCCAGGACATCTCATAGGCGTTGTGCTAGAAGTCATCCATGGCAAGTACAAAGTGGGTACGTCAACTGGACGTCTGCAAAAGTTGTGCTGTGGCAATCAGATCCAAAAATGTGAACAGAAACTGCTGACAGAAGATCAAGTCCCAGAACAGGAAATTGCCCTCAGATCAGCAGTGACTGGAGAATCGGTCGGGACAGGACAAGGCTTCATCCAGTGCGGCTGCAAGACGGGTTGCAAAACGAACAGCTGCAAGTGCAAAAAAGGTGGAGATTTGTGCAACAGCCGATGCCACAATAGCTTGACCTGTTGCAATAAGTAGTGTCACAAGAACTCACTGAAATTGTCCCGTCAGTCAATTTCCCATGGTTGCGTTGTATTTTATTACATGTCATTATGTGGCATCTAGTGTTTTTTAAAATTTTTTAATACTTTTTTATCCATCTGCTCTCATAATAAAATTTTTTTTATCCATCTGCTCTCATAATAAAATTCTTGTTAGTGTGAATGGTGAAAAGTACTTACTTCCCATGCAGATTTTGAGGAAACCAGGTCAAACCAGTCGTGCTTCGCCCACAGCGTTTACTTTCCATGATTGTAGCTGTGGAAAGTACACATTCCACGCTAAGGCCCGTGGAAAGTATACTTTCCACGGGAAAACTCGTGGAATCTCAACGCGGGTATACTTTCCACGAAATGCCCATTGAAAGTATACATTCCACGATTTTGCCCGTGGAGAGTACACTTTCCACGCCAGTACACTGTCAATGCAACATATATAATGACATCTTTAGGTACTGGAAAGAACATAGAGCTCCACCACACAAAAGCAAATCGGCAAGAGGAAGAAATAGTACAAATTGAAAGTGTTGCTTCCTTTGTATATTTTGAAGTATGGTGAAGAAAGTATGACATGTCAATGTTCATACCACGCGGAACTTTCAATTTCACATGAAAAGTTTTCAAATTTTTTCATGTTCAGTTTAGACACTTTGATAATCCTGGTGAAGGAGGAAACTGAATCTTCCTTCAACCAGTTCCAAACTACGGGTCTGCAGCCGAAATTAATGGAACTATCATCCTTACGTTTATCTTCCAGTCTTCCCATTCGGATGAATGAAATCGAATGTGCTCTCTCTCTCTCTCTCTCTCTCTCTCTCTCTCTCTCTCTCTCTCTCTCTCTCTCTCTCTCTCTCTCTCTCTCTCTCTCTCTCTCTCTCTCTCTCTGACAACAAACAAAACTGACAAACATGCGCTGATATCGATGATTGCAGTGATTATTTACAACTAAGCCATTATCATGAGGTACCGCTGCTGCTTCTGTTGTTGCTGCTGCTGCTGCCGCTGATGATGATGATGATGATGATGATGATGAAGACGACGACCACAACAACAACACGACGACATCCACAACGATGCTGATGATGATAATGAAGGTGATGATATTCATGGTGATGATTATGATACTGCGTTACATATTTCTTGATATCTGAGATCTCAGCTGACTACAATGTCTGATATCAAGACTTCGCTACACACAAAAAGTCCCGTCGCGGAGAACAAAATCAATACTCACAGACACAAAATGCATGTTACAAGAATACAACGGAAAGGGTTGGCATGGTTATCCATGCTGTAAGAAAGAAAAGAAAGTATAATGTGGGACAACATCCGGTGACTCGATCGTAGAGCTGGGGGCCGGAATAGCTCAGTGGTAGAGTGCCGGACACGTAATCTTTGGGTTGCGAGTTCGAATCTCCGCCGGGCCGTTTCGGTACAGGGGGATTTTTCTCTCGGAGTTAAAATTGGTTCGGACTCCATTTCCCATACAGTCCTTCGAATGAGACTATAAACCGAGGTTCCTTCTGTGAACGCACGCGTAACATCTTGCACACACGTAAAATCCCATCACCAACTTTCGGAAGAGAAGGCCAGTCTGGCCGTTGGTATGGATGACACGTTACACATAGCATGTACCTTCCCCAAAGTTGGAGTATGGCTGCTTAAATGGGGGCGTAAGAAAAGTTATACACATAAAACTCCACTCCTTTTGTTGGGGTAGATAGGATTAATCCTTGGCTGTCTATACAGGGGGTGTCCGCAGGAGTATCAGCTTGCGTATGCAGAAGAAGATCGTAGGGCTGAATTACCTCGGATATCAGTTAAGGATTATTGAAAGACAACACAACAACAGTAAGAAGAAAAAATATATACAGAAATGATGAGAGACCGACAGACCAACCAGCAGACAGCCATGCACTCAGAATGTCAGAAAGAGAATCACAGAGCGTGACTTTCAAAGGAAAAGATGCAGCTTAGAGTTGTTGAAGTATACACTTCTTGATGTAAGAGCAGCTGGGGGTAACCTTCCCGAGGCTGATCATGATCGTGATCATGTGAACTGAATTATCGCGATGAGAACACTAATAGCGACATTGTTGTTGTCGTCGATGTGTCACTCTCGTTGCTTTTGCTGTTGTTGTTGTTGTTACTACTACTACTACGACTACTACTACTACTACTACTACTACTACTACTACTACTACTACTACTACTACTACTACTACTTCTATTACCATTACTACTACCATCATCATCATCATCATCATCATCATCATCATCATCATCATCGTCGTCATAACCATTCTTGATTCAAATGACCAATAAACAGTCACCAACACATATCTAAACTAAAAGGAGAGACGTATGCTCGATGGGGTGGGGTCGGTGGCTGATGGGGTATGTACAGAAAACCATGTCAAGAAACACATACGCTAACGCCTCGAGGGACGTGTAATCATATCCGTTTCTGGCAAGTTCTGCAGAAAGAAAGAGTTTGACAGTCGTGACAAAAGTTAACTCCCTTGCTGGAGAGTTGAACGGTGAAGGAGTCTCTCTCTCTCTCTCTCTCTCTCTCTCTCTCTCTCTCTCTCTCTCTCTCTCTCTCTCTCTCTCTCTGATTTTAAAGTGCGTTTGCTTTGATGTAATGTCCGTGGGTGTTTGCACGACAGTCCAAAGAATCAGACTTTCTTTTTTAAAGCTTTTCTTTGGCTGCAAATCTTCATACTCAAAATCAATTAGTTTTACAGGGGAAAGAGAACTTCGCCTTTTTTTCTTCTTTCAAATACATCAATCTTCTGTGACTTAATTTCCAACAAAGAACTTGGAGAGATGTCAAATCACGCTATTTTATCTTTTGATCTGGGCATTTAATGGCTGAATCGTGTCTGGACTTCGTCTCTACCAGTGGCTCTAATGTATGCTGGAGCGACATCAGCACTGTGATTTCAGAACAGTCAGACTAGTGGGCATTGTCTCCTCCATACCTGAAGAAGAAGAAGGAGGAGGAGGAGGAGGAGAAGAAGAAGAAGAAGAAGAAGATGATGATGATTCTATCAGGAATGTTTTACCCATCATCTCAAGGGGTTACATTGTGGAAATGAGTCACTCACATACACAAAACTTTCACAAACATAACAATAGAACATTGCCCTATTCTCTGCAGTGATCAACGGATTATATGAAAAGAGAATTCATATTACTGGAAAGCAGAAACATCGTTGTACCATATCCCTGGTCCATAACGTTGCATACATTGCGAATAAAAATCTTTACAATTCAGAACATTTCAAAACCAGACGTTTTATTCATTTATGTAGACAAGCTACTGAACCTACCAGTAGTCTGGTCTGCTATGTGAATGCTCCTGTGACTGTCTTTCGATGTCGTTTAAATAATGGCAGAAAAGGAACTTATTATTTGAATTATATTTCATGCACAGTCCCTCATTGCGTTCAGTTTCCCTTTGCGTCCTCTTTGTTTGGACAGTCTATCTCTAAAGGTTGTATATTTCAATATGCATTTCCATAAACTAACAACAAAAGTACTCGATTTTTACTCTCTCTCTCTCTCTCTCTCTCTCTCTCTCTCTCTCTCTCTCTCTCTCTCTCTCACACACACACACACACACACACACACACAAATACATACACACATACACACATAGTGAATTGGCGAGGGGAAACAAAAAATAAAGACTCACAGGCTCGTCACAACAAATGATGCTGTTTGGTTAAGCTACACAATTCAGTTTATGAAAACAAATAGTTTATAGATGTTAGGGAGAAAAAAAAAAAAAGGGGGGGGGGGGGGGGGGAGGTGCTTTGCTTATAGCCCTTGTCTGGGTCAGAACGATGTACGGGAGAGAGAGTCTTCCCATCAGCAGCAACCGCTTCCCTGTTACAAAGTGGGTCGTACAGGCAAAAGTATCTTCCAGAACACCGGTCACGACGAAACGCCAGTGTCTGGCCGCCACTGATGGAGTGGATATTTGCATGCAAAATCTGCAAACGTAACGATCACATTTCTGCAAAAACCTTCCTCAAATCCTCACTTTTATAGCCACTCATAACTCAACTGACTCAGGTGAAAGAAGTCACAAACAAAAAAGTTTGTCATGAAAATAAATGCAAACTACCAGCAAAGGTCTTACTTTAACCATCCTGCTCCCCAAAACAAAACCAATATACGAATTAATTAACAGACATCTGGTCCATCTAGTAAAATTACTTCCCTTTGCCCGAATGCCATACTGCTATTAGCAACCATTTCACCAAGGATTACAAAGTATTTTTGCACAATCCTGCACTTTTACCAATCTCCATGCCAGCTAAACTGCACCATAGTTCCAACACCACATGGGCATTAAAACAGCTATTGCATACGCAACCACTATTTAGCAGTAATTTTAGTTTATACAACCAATTTGACCAATCTCGAAAGCTTAATTGCACACTGGTTACGAAACCACAAGGGCATTAAAACAGTGATTGTAAACATAGCCACTATCCAGCAGCAATTTAATTAATACAAACACAGAAATCAAAATCCATGAAAAATGACCAGCCACCATTCCCTCATAGAAAAGGAAACGAAAAGAACATTCTATTTCCTTACCAGGGCTTTCCTTGAAATTTATCAGGCCACAGTGGATGTCTTCAGCCAGACCCCAGGCAGCAAAAAAAAAAAAAAAAAAAAAAACGAACTCGTTATAGCCACATTAAGGTTCTGCCCTAATCTACACCCAGAACAACCAGAACAAAGTTCTGGTCCATGATAGACCCGGTACCACACTCTGACACCAACTGGCAGCTACAGGCCCCTCACACTGCCTTGCAGGCCACTTAAAGCCACACCCTGCGATGAGTATTTCCTGGCTTCAGTTCAAACACGAGCACAGATCAATGTACCTCCAGGTCAAACTCTCTCCAGGTCGACCAAACTCTCTCTCCAGGTCAAACTCTCTCCAGGTCAAACTCTCTCCAGATCAAAGTCTCTCCGGATTAGCATCTCTCCAGATCACATATCTCCACATCAAATTTCTCCAGATCAGTATCTGTTCAGATCGATGTCGCTCCAGATCACTGTCTCTCAAGATCAAAGTCTGTCTGGATCAAAAGCTCTCCAGATCAAAGTCTCCAACTTGACTATATATGCGCAGCAGTCAAACAGCTTCAGTGACCGAACGAACGAGCCCAGCTCCTTGTTCATTTGAAGGAAGTCAGACAAGAAGATGGAACACTGAGACTAAACTTCAGCTTAAAAGGTACAGAGCTCTTAAACCTAAGATACTGGAGGAGATCACAATCGTCTTGAACATGCGACTTCTTGTTAGCTACAATACATTTCCAGAACGATTGATTTGATTGTCGTCAACTACAAATGACCTAACAATGGAAGGCAGACGGTCCTGCATCCCCAATCAAGTTGGACCAGTGTAAACATCCACTAGATATTGCATTACCAGGGCGACACGGTTTTCACATAGAGCTGATAGAGTTCATCACCAACTGAGCTTAGAACAGAAATACTCAACTGCAGAATATTAGCGAAAAAAAGGGAGAAAATATGTCACAGAGGCAGCTCGGAATGTGACAGAAGTTAAGGGTGTCGTTTACCAGGTTTTCCCTGGGTTGAGAGTATCATACTAACAGGTAAGAATCAGGCTGTTCAGAAGTTTGTAGAGGAGCCTAATTTGGTCAGCCACCTGTCTTGTTTCCAAAGGTTTTCGCTTAAAATTATTACAGCACTGAAATCACCCACCTGTCCTCCCTTAAGTTCCCCTTGACAGAGGCCTTATGTGCATATCTTCTTCTTCTTCTTCTTCTTCTTCTCTTCTCTCTCTCTCTCTCTCTCTCTCTCTCTCTCTCTCTCTCTCTCTCTCTCTATATAAGCGTGAATGTGCAAGCAAGCACACATATGTATGTATTTATATATTTAGCACATGCATATTTGTCCGCGTGAAAGAAGAAAAAGGGAAAGTAAAGCAAACTAGTCCCAGGCTATCTTTTCTCATGAATAAATCAGTTAAATGCTGTCTGGAGGGCTTTGAGCTTTAGAAAAATAAAGTGTGTTTTCTTGGTAGTGTCCAACCTACGTGCTTCTGTATGTTTGAAAAATATAATATGTACTTATTCCATTTTCTTTTTTTGCGTGTGAAATTCACCATGTCTCCTAGCAGGCATTCTCCATAGTATTTTCCACGTCTTTCAGACACAGGCAGGGAACCAAAACCAAAACGTACAACCGCTCCTGCTAAGAGGCTACAGATCACTGGCGACAGTAACCGCTTTGTCAGCAAGCCAGACAACGACGGCATGCCACCCCCTGCACAGCCAAAGCGTTACAGTGTCATTCCAGCGACAATCCTCATCAATCTGACTTCACCGTATGAACACACTGCAAACACACACACACACACACACACACACACACACACACACACACACACACATAGAAACACCCCACGCACTCATGCACGCACGCATGCATGCACGCGCACACACACACGCTCGCTCTCACGCACGCACGCACGCAGAGAGAGAGACAGAGAGAGAGAGAGACGTTTTTCTGTCAGTCCGATTTGGATTCTAGGAAAAACTGAATCCATGGTGAACACTCTCCGTCTAGCCGTTCTTTACACTGTCCCATCTTACGGCTCTCGTTTTCATCGTCTTCATTGTGGCCGTCGTCATTGTCGCCATCGTGTTTATCATCTACGCCAGAAGAAACCAGTGTCTTGTAAAAGAGAGACGCCCTTATATTTCTCACCGACGCAATCACACACACACACACACACACACACACACACACACACACACACACACACACACACACAGGTATCTCGTTCTTGCCCTTTCAAAGATCTGTACTGCCCGCAACATCATAAAATAACACTTATACAACAACAATAACAAGTACAGCAACAAGAATACAGACACGACGAAGACGACGACGACGACAACAATTACTATGACGACAACAACAACAACAACAACAATAACAGCAGCAGCAACAACGACAACAACAACAACAACAACGAAGCAATTCCAATGAAAAACAATTAGCCAATATTGATGTCTATAATTATGGTCTCCCATTTTTGTGTCTTGCCGTGTATCGAGCCTCATTCTGTTTCGACCACCGCTATCTGTCTCTAGATCTGCGTTTCATGGTATATATGATAGAAGCAATCATGGGTCTGCTATGTTTTTTTTTCCAATCCCTCGACTACTTTATCCGTGACAGTACACATCTGTAGCCAAAATACCCCCTTTTAGAAATGCATCGTTGTGGAGTACTCTCAGGTCTAACGCAGTTAGCTTCAGCTTCCCTTTCAGTAACGCTTCAGTAGTAACGCAGTTAGCTTCAGCTTCCCTTTCAGTGTCTGTTCCAGGGTTACTAGGAGCGAACGCATCAAGATTTGCTGCACTGTATCTGAAAAACTAAGCAGTATGCAGAAGCCACAGCTAAATGAATAAGTGGTCAAATCAAATATCGTAGATTTGGGTCGAGGGACTCTTGATCAAGACTTCTTTGTTTGTACTTTCTCACTTTGTGAATTTAATGTCCCGCACACTGATGCATTATTCTCTCTCATCTCAAAATCGGCTACAGCCTAACTTGTCCAGCTGCAGTTTCCAACATGGAAGTCCACTAAGAGCAATCACTGGAGTTATCATAGGGCTATGGAGGGGGGGGGGGGGGGGGGGGGAAATGCACTGTTGCCAGCTCACTTGGGTATGCAGTGGTGTCTGTTATCCAATACACACACAACACCACATCTTAGCCCCCTATTGACGATTCTGAGCGGCTGGTCAGAGTTATTGTCGCCATGAAGAGGACACCAATGCCTTCTTCCGACGACAAATACACATACATTTGCCAACGTCGACTCCATTGACCGAACTCCCAACGGGCATGGACATGGAGAGAATGTAGACACTGAGGTCAATGTGAGAGCAGCGCACTGACCGCCGCATTTTGTTTTCTGTGAACGATGATGAAGATGAAGATGTTGCTAAGGAGTTCTGAGCAAGTCACAGAGTGCACGACGGGGCTTGCACTCTACCATTGCTTTCAGGATACAGCCCGTTGTCAACTGAGCTTCAACGATGCAGCAACGTGCAGAATTGTTTAGGAATTATTAATAACACCCCCTAGAGACGCATCAATTCAGTGGATGAAGTTACTTTACGTCGTTTGATTCTTTCCATGTAACCCCGTAGTACACCCGGCATTGGAAAGGAGAAGTTCAGGGTCAAATAAATCCACAAATGAACGTCTCTGCTGGAACATCCTATCCATAACCTCACAGCCTACAAGTCCACGAGAGCTGGATCATGAACAAAACCGTATTGATGGCTCGTGTATGCATTGATCCTACGGGCTGGTTCAGGTGAGACCTTGAGCTACAGTAACACTGGCTTATCATTGGCATGGAGCCTTTCGTTGGCGCACAAAAAGTAGCATAACATGTTGCACTACATTGCAAATGTTGCCTACATCATTCATCAGTTTTAGCAAGAAGAAGATGAAGAATCCACGGAATGGGAATCTTCCCTGCATTAGTCTATCGTATGATATGACACTTTCCAATACAGGCCTGGATAAAGTGCCACAGAACAGCTCTCAACAATCTCTCACCATTTCACCATCATCTTCCTAAAAAAAAAAAAAAAAAAAAAAAAAAAAAAAAAAAAAAAAAAAAAAAAACCTCTTTCGTCCTTCTTGAGGTAGAGTGACATCACTGACCACAGGAAATCTGTTAAATCTCGTTTAGCTTTCTAGTTGTTTTCACTCTTTTCAAATCAAATTTCCCTTAACTTCTAGATCAAAGACAACATCAGTTAAAGATGTATCCACACAAAGACAATGTGAAACTGATTTTCTTTCAAAGGAAAACAGAACAAAGATGGCGACAAACTAACAGACAAACTACTTGCTCGCGTGATGTCGCTAATTAACAGAAACTATCGCTATAAAATATGTCACCTATTGCTGTCTCTGTTCTTAAATAATAATCGTGATTAGCATTTCGTTCCTACACAAGGTAATGGAATTAGGATTGTTTGCTTCTGCACGCGACAAAACTATAAATGAATTGAAATGGGCTCGATCAAAACTAAAATTGTTCATCTCTGTTCCCTGCAATACTAAATGAATGTTATCTATAAACAAGATACAGTCACAAAAAAGACACGTACATTACGTATAAAGAAAACAACTTCAATATATCTGCTTTGATATATTCATATCATTCAGCCTCTCAGAGTAACGCTATTGATTTTAAATGACACAGTACTGATTCATCACATTTATTTGGCCATGTACCATACACCATTTTAGAATTAATATTGATCTTTGTGAATGATAACGCATGAACATACTTTGGCACCATGTCCAATAAGTTTGCGTTACCGACTTGCACGGGGTTTCACATAACAGTTGATGTGTATCAGACTGATACAGTTCCACATCCAATCCCACATTAGTTTTAACATAGTTTACACCTTGTTATTTCCAGTCTCATAAATATTACATGGCAGTACGTGTCCTGATAGAATTGCCAATTTTCTTCCATAATTTCCTGAACTCATTTTTCGGTTTTATAATAAAATATTCTTTCCCCCATTCCTTCTCATCTGGTTCAATCACT
>JADBJO010000184.1:530000-537500 GCA_016801955.1 Conus betulinus | reverse complement strand
TATCATATCCGCAACTATGCTGTTTTTTCTCAGACTGTTTTTTTTTTCACCTTTTTGTCATTTATGTTGGGTTTTTTTTTTAACTTTGTTTTATTCAAATAGCTGTCAATCGACATAAATCATTAAACCTCTCCCAGATAATTAACCATGCTGTCATACATTAAAAAAAAAAAAAAAAAACAATAAAAAAACATGTTGTTATCAATGACGCATGTATCGTCACAGTAGCATCTGTAATTAAAAGTATCTGTGTGTATCTGTTTTGCTGCATTGTTTCACTTATTTTCTTAAAAATCTTAACAATGCAGCCACAAAACAACGTCTTTGCTAGTACCTCAGGCGAGTATCTGAGCGTTACCTGAGCTGTAAATGTAATATGCAGTATAAAAACATCTTTCTTCTTTCTCCGCTGTCATCATTATTAAAGCTAGCGCTCATAGTCGTAGTGGTGGCCGTTGTCGTTGGCGTGGTCTTTGTCTTAGTTGTAGTAATAGTAGTGGAAGCAACAGCAGCAGCAGCAGCAGCAGCGACAGCAGTGGCAGCAGCAACGCCAGCGGCAGCAGCAGTAGCCAGAGCAGCCGCAGCAGCAGTATTAGTAGTAGCAGTAGCACTAGTGGTAGTAGCAGAAGGTGGGAGCGGTGGTGGTGGTGATGGCAGCAGCAGCAGCAGCAGTGGTAGCAGTAGTAGTAGTAGTAGTAGTAGTAGTAGCAGTAGCAGTAGTAGTAGTAGTAGTAGTAGTAGTAGTAGTAATAGTAGTAGTAGTAGTAGGGAGAGGAGGTGGGGGATGACGAAGAGGAGAAAGGGAAGGAGGAGGATGGAGAGGAGGAGAAGGAGTTGTAGCGGCAGCAAGAGTATTAGTGTAATAAAAGCTGTCAGACCAGTACTAGGAATAGTATATGTGGCGTCTGCATCAGAGAAAAGAGAAACAGACAGACATATAACCAGACAGACATGAATGTTGTCAGGGTGATTTCGGATGCCGAATCTCTCTTCACTAATAATACTGATCGTAAACTGTTGTCGCCTGTGTCCCCATAGAGAAAACCATAGTTACTGACTGTCGACGGTGTGGTAAACAGATATTAATGCTCGGGTCCCAAAGGTGTGTGTGTGTGTGTGTGTGTGTGTGTGTGTGTGTGTGTGTGTGTGTGTGTGTGTGTGTGTGTGTGCATCTGTATGTGTGTGTATGTGCTTTCGTGTGTGTGTGTGTGTGTGTGTGTGTGTGTGTGTGTGGTGTGTGAGTGTGTGTGTGTGTGTGTTCGCGCGCGTGCGCGTGTGTGTGTGCAAGTGAGTGTGTGTGTGTGCGCGCGCGCGCGTGTGTGTGTGTGTGTATGTGTGTGTTGTACGTGTATTTGCATGTGTGTGAGCGCGTGCATGTGCGCGCGCGTGTATGTGTGTGTGTGTGTGTGTGTGTGTGTGTGTGTGTGTGTGTGTGTGTGTGTGGTGTGTGTGTGTGTGTGTGTGTGTGTGTTTGTGCTTGCGTTTGTGTGCGTGCGTGCCTGTGTGTGCATGTGTGTGTGCGTATTTGTATTCGTTGGTGTACATGCATGGATATATGTGTTCGTGCTAGTGTGTGCCGCATGGCAATGCGTGTGTATTTTCTTATCAGCGCGTGAAAGCCCTTAGACATATGTAAAGGAACTCCTCAGCTATCTCCATAACGAAGATGTATCTGACGCGTCAGGGCGTAATGTTCCATCAACGTTTGTGTGCAACAGTGTTTTAAACATGCAAGATGCATAGCATGTAAAAGTACTCCCCAGTTTACCTTGAATACGCATGAGATGTTCCATAAAGAGGAAAAACGTTTAAACTGCTATTCTGGTAAACATGGCCATCATCCATGACCCATAAGTTTACCTACAATGTTTGTAAAGATTGGCCAAGTACATTCAGATATTCCAAAAAGAAAAAAACATCAGGCATCAGCCGTGACCCATAATAAACAGACCTACAATTTTTTTTTAAAAAAAGATCGGCCCTGTAGTTTTGTCTGGAGCGAGTGGAACACATTTTTGTCACGGATTAACCGTTTCCAGCACACACACACACACACACACACACAACACACACACACACACACAACACACAAACATTTTTCGTTCCCATTCTAAAGTACTCCCTGTTCTATAAGAACATCAGCCAGAGCCACCCATTCCGCCTCCGTCTGTCTGTCTACCTGTCTGTTTGTCTATCTGTTTGACGTCTGTTGTATCTGTCTGTCTGTGTGTCTGTGTGTCTGTGTGTCTCTGTCTCTCTCTCTCTCTCTCTCTCTCTCTGTCTCTCTCTCTCTCTCTCTCTCTCTCTCTCTCTCTCTCTCTCTCTCTCTCACACACAAATAATTTAATATCTTACGGTGGGTTTTCGTTTTATGATGTCGTCAGATTGAATGTTTAAGAATGTGTTTGAACAGCATTTTACAATTCATCCATTACAGAATTTCTTTTTTTTTAATGAAACGCAGCATAAAGCACTGGAATGAGCCTACCAGAATCTCAGCGAGCGGTGTAGGACAGGGAAGGATGGAGGAGAGTGGTGGCCAGATCATCAGGGGTGTCCCCAGCGACAACAGACGATGTCCAGGGATAGGGCAATTATAAAGAGGAATGACTGAGACCAGGTGTTAACTGCTTAGCTTTGCGATCTTGCTGTCTTGGAGGTAAATGATAGGTATTCATCTCCTGGATTTGTTTGCCTCGGCGGGCACTACACAGCCTTGTGTGTGACAAGGGGTATTCCAAGACAACCCACAAGGTCTTGTTTCAAAATGGACAGACATCTTTTATAGTGATGCGCTTCTGAATATGCTGCTTAGTCAAGTTCCCTGACCATCACTGCAGGTGTCTGTCCCTGTAAAAAACGCGGCCTGGTTGAAGTTCCGGTCAACATCTTGAAAGGAAACATTGAAATGAATTACAAATGATTCTTCTCATGTGGCATATGGCCAAATTGGAATACCGAAGCTCATTTTCGTCGATCTCATTTTACTCACTAAAAAAAAATGTTGTAAAAAAAAGCTCATTGATCATCAAAGCTTCTAAACGAAAGAAAGCTTAGCATGTTCTACTAGTATTTCCATGATCGGCTTTTCATGGTTGGCCTCAGCACTTTTGCTTCCCCTCTCATGTCCGTGGCTGGGATCAGTCATTGCCAACCCTCTCCTTGTCCATGGCTGGGATCAGTCATTACCAACCCTCTCATTGTTCATGGCTGGGATGTGGTCCTTGCCAATGTCCCAGATTGTCCATGGCTGGTTTGATCAGAAATTCATCCATTGCCAACCCTTTTTTTGTCCAGCATAAAGGACTGGAATCAGCCTTGCCAACCAGCTCTCCTTGTCCATGGACTGATGATCAGTCATTGCCAACCTCTCATTGTCCATGGCTGGGATCAGTCATTGGCCAACCCTCTCAGGATTGTCCATGGCTGGTGATCAGTCATTGCCGACCCTCTCCTTGTCCGTGGCTGGGATCAGTCCTTGCCAACCCTCTCCTTGTCCATGGCTGGGATCAGTCATTGCCAACCCTCTCATTGTCCATGGCTGGGATCAGTCATTGCCAACCCTCTCATTGTCCATGGGCTGGGATCAGTCATTGCCAACCCTCTCATTGTCCATGGCTGGGATCAGTCCTTGCCAACCCTCTCATTGTCCGGTCAACATCTGGAAAGGATCAGTCATGAATAACCCTCTCATTGTCCATGGCTGGGATCAAGTCATTGCCAACGATCTCTCATTGTCCATCAGGCTGGGATCATCATTGCCAACCCCTCTCATTGTCCATGGCTGGGATCAGTCATTGCCAACCCTCTCATTGTCCATGGCTGGGATCAGTCATTGGCAACCCTCTCATTGTCCATGGCTGGGATCAGTCATTGCCAACCCTCTCATTGTCCATGGCTGGGATCAGTCATTGCCAACCCTCTCATTGTCCATGGCTGGGATCAGTCATTGCCAACCCTCTCATTGTCCATGGCTGGGATCAGTCATGGCCAGTTCTTGGGGGACTGGCGCTGGATGGACACCGTGCTGACCTCTGGATGGGGGACTTACTACGCCTTGACTACGCGGCTAAGGAATTATTATCGTCAGCATGGACTTAGTAAAAGGCGACAAGGTTACTTTGAATCAGACAGAGGCCGTTGAACACCTGTGAACACCTTCATCACTTCTTGGCATTAACGTCTTCATGAGGACTGCTGATACTGGGAGGACGACGGGATGACCTGATGGCACATGTACAGGGTGACCAGAATGAGCGGCAATGATGCCACGCCACTGAAGTTACAAGGAAGAAGAAGAAGAAGAAGAAGAGAGAGAGAGAGAGAGAGAGAGAGAGAGAGAGAGAGAGAGAGACAGACAGACAGACAGAGACAGAGAGAGAGACAGACAGACAGACAGACAGGCAGACAGACAGACAGAGACAGAGGGAGAGGGGGGAGGGGAGAACGAGAGAGAGAGAGAGAGCGAGAGAGAGAGAGAGAGAGACAGAGAGACAGAGACAGAGAGAGAGACAGAGACAGAGACACACACAGACAAACAGACAGACAGACAGACAGACAGAGGCAGGCAGGCAGGCAGACAGAGAGAGAGCCCCTTATGAAGGGGGGTATGGAGAACATAACATCAATATGAGAAATATAGAGAACACAAGAAAAAACTGGATGACTAGTCTCTCACGAAGTCATGACTGATCTAAATTGATATGCCTTGAATAAGTAAATTGAGAAATTTCTTACTATGCTTTCATTCTGAGATGCCGTTGGCAGGCTTAACCGAAACTGACAGGGATCTTTGGAAAACTTTCTAGGTATACATTGCGCTCGTACACTGGATAATTTACAGCAACATAAAACAAAATAAAGTTCGTCCTCTTTTTTCATTTTGCATAATGGACAAGTCAAATCCATTCATCTATATTTACTGTAACGATACCAGTGTTTCTGTTATGTCTGAAATTCCCAGTGTAATTTGGTCATTGCCAGCTTTAAGTGTTTACCTAAATCCATTCGCAGATAACGTTTGACATCGTGTACCGAACAAAGATGTCCGATACATGGTAAATCTATCAGTATTTTTGACATGAAAGTCCCATTCCTGCCACCTGCATGCAATTAATCTGTCTTTAAATTCACATAGAAATGATCTATCATTTTGCACGCCTTGGTTTAACCAAACATAACCATATCCAAATTGACATAATTTGCAACGGACATTTGAAGCCCAATTTCTTTTTGTCTCTCGATTGGTACATGATATGACGGGCATTCTCACTCTCAAGACCTGATCTCATGCTGTCATTAACATGTGATGTTCAGTAGTTAGACCTACCAGCCGCTCACAAACCATGTCAATATATTGCCAAGGTGCAAGTACTTCCCATCCTTCAGTCCATCCACAAAGAAATCTATCCGCCATCACCCTTAAACAAACCTACTTCCAAACCGCTACAGACATGGTAGTTCATTCACTGGCTGGATATCATCTTAATCACAATTGAATATATGTCAGTTTTATTCGTATGAGCCCAGTACGTACCGGTCATGGAAAAGACATTAGCGGAATCTGTCACGATTATGTCATTGTTCTGTTTGCCAACACACACACACACACACACACACACAACACACACACACACACACACACACACACACACACACACACACACACACACACACACACACACACACACACACACACACACACACACACACACACACACACACACACACACACACACACACACACACACACACACACACACACACACACACACACACACACACACACACACGCACACGCACGCACACACACACACACACATACACGCACACACACACACACACCCACACACACACACACGCACACGCACGCACACGCACACACATACACACACACACACACACACACACACACACACACACACACACACACACACACACACACACACCACACTCACACACACACACACACACACACACACACACACACACACACACACACACACACACACACACACACACATACACACACACACACACACACTCACAAATGACTACATACTTGTGCTACGTGCAGAGAGAGAGAGAGAGAGAGAGAGAGAGAGAGAGAGAGAGAGAGAGAGAGAGAGAGAGAGAGAGAGAGACGGAGCAAAGACAACAAAAGCATACGGGGAAAAAAAAAAAGGTCCGGAAAGATTCGTACACAATATTTTTCTTCTCTTTTTGTCGCTCACTTTGAGCTTACATACAAATCTATATTCTACGCTAAAGGCAACTGAAGTGACGTCCAGTTGGAAAAATCCTATTAACAAAGGGGAAGGGGACGGAAGCACCTGTCTGATTATTCCTGTGGGTTGTCTCAATAAACCAGGTCACTCCGACGTGTGGACGCGCCCCTCACAAAATGTGACATAACCGAAGGAGATTCAAGTTAAATCTGGCCCCCTTAGACTTTTTTTTTTCACTTCCTTTCAATTTTCTTTTCTAGCTTTTTTTCCTTCTCCATTGCGACTCTCTCTACTCCTTTTTTTTTCTTTCTTTCTTTCTTTCATTTCTCTCCTTCCTTTACTTTGTTTATTTGTTCTATTTCTTCGTTATTTTCTAAACCTTTTTGATTTTTTAGTCCTTTGATTTGTTGTTTCCCCCAGCGTTTTTTTTTTTTTAAACTCATATCTACGTCGGTTTTTTTGGCTGCTTTTTTTCACCGAACTTTTCTTCCTTACTTTCTTCATTTCGTCCCCCCCCCCCCCCCCCCCCCCCCCCCCCCCCCCCCCCCCCCTTTTATTTAAACATTTCCTTCCTTCAGTTTCTTTTCTTGTTTCTTTCCTTTCCCTCGTATGTCTTTCATTTATTCTTTTTTTTTTTCTCTGTTCATTACAACTTTTCTGTAGACCAATGGAAACATTTTGCAGGGCAGATTCAAGTTAACGACTTAATGGTGACGTGTAATCTGATAAAAGACTGAGATGTAGCTGGTTGTCTAGACGTAGTAAATCCCATTATCAACAGCCAGTCTTACACAATGGTCATCTTTACGGACAACGTCTGGGATCTCAATATCAGAATCATCATCAGTTGCAGCATTTTTTTTCAGCCCTGCTTGCTCTTTCTAGAGTCTAGTGTGATGTCTTGGGAGCTCATTCAGGGGAAATCTGGAATAACGCTTCCGCCTTCCCCTGCATGGGTTTCTGAAAATGCCGCTCCTGTGACCTGAACAACACTGCCGCAGTTCTACGGCATGCCTCTTAGAGCTGGTTGACATCAGGATACATAGTGAGAACAACAGCAGCCTTGTTATAGAGAGTCAGAGTAGAACCGGATTTCCATTGTCTCGAATCATCTCTGTCACCTCTAGCATCATCGTCATCCTTTTCATCACATCATCGTTGTCGTCATCGTCGTTATCACCATCGTTTATTCATCATCATTTCCTCATCACGAACTAAAGAAAAAAACGAAAGAAAAAGAAAAAAAAAAAAAAAAAAACCTCATTTTCAAGGA
>JADBJO010000184.1:522500-525000 GCA_016801955.1 Conus betulinus | reverse complement strand
TCAGCGGATGTCTGAAGTACGCATTAGCCCAACGCGCTGGTCAGACCTTGAGTGCCTACCTACCATGTTTTTGTTTTGTTTTGTTTGTGGTTTTTGTATGTGTGTGTAGTGCATGTACACATGTGTGTATGATTTGTGGGCCTTGGCCCATGCGTGTGCGTGGGCGCATGTGTGTGTGTGTGTGTGTGTGTGTGTGTGTGTGTGTGTGAGAAGTGTGTGGTTTTGACAGTTGAAAGGAAGGGCAGATAAGACCGGTCCTCGCTGGAATCTCCAACCATCTGAATTTTCCCCCGTTGGATGCAATGTTCCTCGTCAACGGTCACTCAGGCAACGAAACACTGCAGAGTGGGCAGCTAATGATCACTCTGTACTGTATGTACAACCTGATGTCTGAACTGTATGTACAACCTGATTGTCTGAACTGCGTGTACAACCTGATTGTCTGAACTGTGTGTACAACGTGATTGTCTGAACTGTATGTGCAACCTGATTGAACTGTGTGTACAACCTGATTGTCTGAAGTGTGTGTACAACCTGATTGTCTGAACTGTGTGTACAACCTGATTGAACTGTGTGTACAACCTGATTGTCTGAACTGTGTGCACAACGTGATTTCTGAAACTGTATGTGCAACCTGATTGAACTGTGTGTACAACCTGATTGTCTGAAGTGTGTGTACGACCTGATTGTCTGAACTGTGTGTACAGCCTGATTGTCTGAACTGTGTGTACAACCTGATTGTCTGAACTGCGTGTACAACCTGATTGTCTGAACTGTGTGTACAACGTGATTGTCTGAACTGTATGTGCAACCTGATTGAACTGTGTGTACAACCTGATTGTCTGAAGTGTGTGTACAACCTGATTGTCTGAACTGTGTGTACAACCTGATTGAACTGTGTGTACAACCTGATTGTCTGAACTGTATGTACAACCTGATTGTCTGAACTGTATGTACAACCTGATTGTCTGAACTGTGTGTGCAACCTGATTGTCTGGTCACGAGAATATAACAGGGAAAGCTGGGACAGGTATTTACTGAAATAGGAGAAAAAAAAAATGTTTTGCGGAACGAGAGAGTTATAAGTCGGTCACAAAGCTGACTAACTGTGGACGACAGTCAATGGTGATCATGAGAGAGAGAGAGAGAGAGAGAGAGAGAGAGAGAGAGAGAGAGAGAGAGAGAGATTGAGAGAGAGGGAGGGGGGAGGGAAAGAGGGATGGGAGAAAAAAATTGGGAGTGGAAATAAGCGGTTCCATAGAGTCAGTTATATGTTCAGAAGGTGTATTCAATGTACGGTTCACAAAAGTCTTTACGAATGGACGTTAACGACTTGGAATCAAATAATCAAATCACTGAGACATAAAATGTTTCAGTAAATGTTTCTTGAAATGTTTAGCAGACTCAATGGAAGTGAGTTCCAGACACATAGTGTCAGCTAGGCTTGCTTTGTATTGATCAATGCGTGTTTAGGAGAAAAAGGACTCTCTTCGACCCAGACGAGCTCTCTTCAATCTTGAAAACAAAAGCATGGCATGGTAGCTGTCGAAGTTCTACACACAAATAATACTTTGTTGAATTTAAATGGTTTGTTTGAAGAAAAAATATGTTCAGTGCTTTAAGTTCATTTGTTGATATAGGCACGGCTGAAGAAGTAGCTTTGCTGCACCTCTATGGAGAAAATTCAGAATTGCGTGTGGAAATCCCATTGCATATTGTTGAAGCGTAATTGATTCGTGACAATATCGTATGAGAAAAAAAAAAAGCCGCAGCAGTGTTGATGTAGCGCTTTAATTAAGATAACAGGAAGAGTTGTGTTTAGATGGTCTGGCATAAGTTATTGAGATGTCAATCAAATGTGATTAGAATAATGAGACTGTCGAGGAATGGTTCGAATAGACAGGTTTTTTTTTTTTTTTTAAAGAATGGAACAGTCAACAAGATCAAACACCTTTCTGAAGTCAAGAGAGAAACTCCTGTAATTTGTAATTGGTTTGTATTTGAAAGCCTTGAGCCATACATTCGTGATGATGCTGTGTGGTAGGAAAGATTGGACTGGAATCCAGATTGAAATGCGCGAATTAGTTTGTTTTCCTCCATGAACTGAGATACATGTGCGTACATGTGGCTTTCAAGGGGTTTGGTTAGAACTGACAGGAAGGCTATAGGTCTGAAATTATTTGAATCCAACGAATCAGGTGATTTTAGAACAGGGATCACTTTAGCATTTTGAACGCTTGAGGGAAGACATTAGTGTCGATGGATACCTTATTATTGTAATCATTAATCTTGCCGTCATCACAATTATGCAAAGTAACTATTATTACATTATTGTTGCTGTTGTTGTTGTCACTGTTGCTGTTTTTGCTGTTGCTGTTTTGGTGATGTTGTTGTCGTCATTATTATTACTGTAATTGTTGTTGTTGCTGCTGCCATTGAATCGATAGATCAGGAGTTCAAAAGTCGAGACATGTTTTCGTGGTGATGAAGCCGATCGGAC
>JADBJO010000184.1:500000-507500 GCA_016801955.1 Conus betulinus | reverse complement strand
TGTATGTATGTATGGATGGATGGACAGATTCTGAATAACTCATAGAATTTAACTGTGTGTATGTTAGAGAGAGAGAGACAGAGAGACAGAGATACAGAGGGACAGAGACTGAAATTGAGAGAAAAGAAAATGACTTTCGAATTCGCACTTAAGAGAAGCAGAGAGAGAGAGAGAGAGAGAGAGAGAGAGAGAGAGAGAGAGAGAGAGAGAGAGAGAGAGAGAGAGAGAGAGAGAGAGAGAGAGACAGAGAGAGAGACAGAGAGAGAGAGAGAGAGAGAGAGGGTGGTGGGGGGTGTTCCAGATTATAATCTAATAATTTCTCTTTATTTTGTTTGTAACTGAAATCTTCACATTTGGATCAGATTAAGTCTTTTGAAGCAGAAGTGAAACAATCCTCAGAAATCAGTCAAAGAAGGCTCTCTCTCTCTCTCTCTCTCTCTCTCTCTCTCTCTCTCTCTCTCTCTCTCTCTCTCTCTCTCTCTCTCTCAGTGAGTGGACAGCCAAACAGTGATAGCGTAAACGTCGGTTCTGCTGTAGCTCAGGACAAAAAAGCTTTATATCGGTGATGAAGAAACTGCTTTTAACAACCAGAAGTTGAACTGTTATTTCTATATCAACCTAATGGCGACTGTGCTTATAAACGTGAGTGATTAACATGCTTCCTGTCGTCTAGTCATGATAATACGAATGACAAAAAGGGAGGGGGGGGGTAGAGAATATATTTTGAGCAGAGACAAGTTTCAGAGCAAGCAGAGCGTTGCACGGGATGAAAAGAAAAGGAGGGGAGGGGGCAGCTAAAAGACGAAAAAGAAAAAAATGAAACACTCATGAGTTTGTTTTTATTCCTGTTAATGCCCAAATGAGAAACTAATTACTGTTGCATAAAGAAAATAGTCATGAATGTTTTATTGAAAAAAAACGCCTGATTTCACCGGATGGAAATGATGCAAATAGTACGTTTTCAAAATGTGTCATGTTTTTACACTGGAATATCAATGATATTCTTCTAACATTCACGATAAACATCTCCTGTCATCATTCTTAAGTTTGACTGTAGTTGTCTGGTCTGGTTGAGACTGCTGCAGAAATTCTAGAGCTTAATGTGTTTACAGGCTGTATTGTGTGCAGTGACTCTACCGTCAAGTTCACCCGACAAGGCAGATTTTCGGGTGGCTCATCCTGTCTTATGAATAATGAATTTGTATCTTACGTCAGATGTCTTCAGATGAATGTTCTCATTGACTTTGAGAGAGCGTTTCATTCCACAGAAAGACGCCTGTGGTGGGCGGCTCTGATAAGAAACAATTTTAAAAGAAAATGTGCCTGTTTATTTGTGTCTTAATGTTGATGTCAAGGCTAAAATTCGTTCTGATGCAAAATTGACAGACTATATAAACTGACAGACTATATAAACTGTACCCAAGGGGTAAAACATGGTAGTACTACTAATTGGATGTTCTTTTCTTTATTTAGAAAAGAATTACAGATAGAAGTGATCCGAAATGAGATGCATTATAATAAACTATATACGTTGTTAACATTAGAGAGACGATGTGTCTCTCTTGTCTGAAACAATAGTCGGGTTGCGGACACAATTGAATAGTCTACAAAGGGCAGTATGAGCACGCCATCAAAACATGACTTGGAGTAAAAGTAATATATTTTCATCTAGGAAAGGTAGATGCTTAGCAGTTTGAGACTATTGGATTTATGATAGAATTGACGTGTGTCCACCTGAGTCTGTTAATGTGTATCAACATTTCCGAATGCATGTATTTTTCAATGAGGTAGCAGAGTTTAATGACGTCAAAGACTGTATTTTCATCTTGCCAGAAGATGGCAGAGCCAAACATATCTGTATAAACATCTATATATCGGATATATATATATATATATATATATATATATATATATATATATATATATATATATATATATATATATATATATAAAGAATCATAAGAGGGGCTTTTCCATATTTTGGGTCTTATGATATATTATTTTCTGCTTTGCGGGCATTGTCTGGCCTAGGCCGTTTCTTTGTGGAGCGGTGCCCATTTATGTGAATCTTCAATTTTTTTTCTCTCCCTCTCTCAATTTCTAATCTTTGCCAAATCATTACTATAATGATGGAAGAAGGGGTTTTCATTGTTAACCTGCACTTGTTTTCCCCCCACTACTTAATTGTTTCAGCATTATACTGTTTGGTCAATCAGTGGGTGATTGCATCTCTTACGAGATCCAAGGAAAGGTTGTTCTGCACAATTCTTAGCCACTGACAATGCTTGGGTTATTGACAGCAGAGCTGACCACTCAGACTGTTCCGTATCTTTTGATCTCCCTTGCATCCTTAGATGGATCCTCAAGCATAGGCTCCAAGATTGTCCCTTACATTTTATACTGTTTGCGTAATGTTTTTTAGTTTTCAACAACTTTTTTCCTCTCCAAACTTTCGTTTTGTTTAATTCTACTACCTTTCGCTGGCTGCTTTGGGGGTGCTGTTGCATTCTTTTTCGAACCCTTGGTGGTCGGAACACCACAGAATTATGGACTGTGGTGTGTCTCTATCTGACGCCAATAGCACAGACACAATCAGCCGTGTGTCTCCCTGATGAGTCCGATCCAGCGGACGAAAGGCCTCGGAGCAGGCGACACATATAGATCTGTCTTCAGGAGGGATTGCGATAGTTTCCTCAGGCAGCTAGTGAAGGGGTTTTCATATTTATGATATACATTTTCCCATTTATTTCATCTTCAATTTTTTTTCCCTCTCAATTCTTTGCCAAATCATTACTATAATGATGGAAGAATTGTTAACCTGCACTTGTTTTCCCCCACTACTTAATTGTTCAGCATATATATATATATATATAGAGAGATATATATATATAGATAGATATAGAGAGAGAGTATATTGATATACGCATATATATATATATACGTATATATATATATATATATATATAGAGAGAGAGAGAGAGAGAGAGAGAGAGAGAGACAGCCTATTAAAGTAGACTTTTCTTCACAAGTCAGCCAGGCACATCTGTCCTTTTGCCGCGGCTTCTACTCCCTGCACCAAATGCGAACTGCACACGAGTTCTCTTTTTTTTCTGTCTAATTCGAAAGACTGACACTCTGAACACAATTTAGGGTCGATGAAAAAGGGGACGGAAAAAAAAACAAGGTTCGATTTACGTACCCGAGATTCTGTCTGGATTCCTCTGTGATTATGCTCTGTCCTTGACCATCTATCCACAATGTTTTTGCGCCTGTCATTTGGACCACGAACATAGCGTTTGCTGGAAACGTTTGAATACTATCTTTTTCATCACTAGAGTTTGTAATAATGTAGCTTCATCCCTTAAGAGGAAAGACTTCGCTTGACAGTGTCGGGATCTTTACCATGCAAAAGAGCTTTAGATTCATAACGCAATGTCGTGTGCCATTTTGAACCAAAAGAGCTTTAATTCATAATGCAATGCCGTGTGTCATTTCGAAACAAAAGAGCTTTAGATTGATAACGCAGTGTCTTGTGCCATTTTGAAAACACTTCCCGCTGTCGGTTCGTCATTCGAGTAGCCAACGGTTTCTGGAAATCTTCACAGTTTTTCCAATCATCTAATGAACATTTGAGGGAGAAGCTCTTTGTCTTGAGTCATACACGTTGATGGTGTTCGGTATTTTCACTAAAATTGTGACACGTGTACACTGCTTGCTCTCTTTTGAAAACTGTCAACATTCACTTCGAGGGACCCTGAATATCAAAATAGTAGTAGAAAGAAACTCGTGGAGAGCGTGGCAGCAGAGGGTCCTCAGAACAGGAGCCCCTTCAAGCGAGTGTTTCGGCCCTTATCTCCTGACACTCTAGGGGGGTTGGGCCACACCAGGTTCATGACTCCGGATGTCCCTCTGCTGCCCCTTTTTTTCCCATCTTGGGATGAGCCATGGCTGGGATTCGAACCCATGCCCTTCTGGACATGCTCATTTCCACTTAATGACTCGCGCACTAACCGCTGAGCCACAGGGACACCTGATATTTGTAGGAAAGTTAAGCCTTATGAAGTTCACTTTTGTTCCTCCTTGACCAGATCCAACTTGAACACCTCTCTGCCGCTTCTGCCATAGCTTTCAGGGCTCTGGTTTTTTTCCCTCCCTGCAACTGAGAGCTGTTTCATGAGGCTGTATGCAGACGTTCCCACAAACCCCCTAGCTCCAATTTCTGCAGTGAGGACTTTGGCCTGATAGCCTTCTCTCCTCAGGCTGTTTGCCAGGTCGGCATACTTTTCAGTCTTGTAGATTTGAGCTGCTCCATTCTGTTCTCATATGGCACCGTGAGCTCGATCATGATCAGCTGCTTCGTTGACTGAGTGTACTACTACTCTGTCTGGTCTCATGCCACTCTTGCTGAATAACAATTATATAGTCTCGATTACCCGATATGCAAAGCATTACTAATCGACGTTAGTTACAGTATTTTCAGAGTAAAATGAAACATTGTGACACCGTCATCTAGGAAGCCATATGAGATAAATTACTCGGTGACTACCACATTTTCATTCAATTGGATATTTGTTACAAGGATCAAGTCTGCAAATGTATAGTGCTTCTGATATCATCGTGATGTTTTTCCCCTTTCTGTGTGAGTGTGTCTGGTTTGTAGCCGATCTAGCTATCGCCTGACGCATTTGAATATATATATATATATATATATATATATATGATTTCTTTGGAGTATAAAACTTCGCAATCCTCTCAAAAGTTTAGGTAGACAGAGTATTTTCAGTCAGAAAAGCCTCGCAAGAAAATCAGTTTACAGTCGCTAACCAGACCTCCCTTTTTCACACATACAGTTCCACCGTCTATATGGCAAGTAAGTATACAATATGTCTTTTCCTTTCTGCTTCTTTGTAACACGCCCACTTAATTCCCTTTTCTTTTTAAAGCCTATCCAGCTCTTACTCACTGAATGTGACTTTGTCCCTAACGACAGCCGGGTCTATTTTTCGTTTGTTTGGGAGGGGGGGGGGGGGGGGGGGGGGGTTCGCCTGTAACAATTATGAGCCATGGCACTGGCTGCTTTGGGATCTCAGGATATGTTGCAGATGACATGTGGAAAGATTTATGATCTACACTCATACACGTAAATCATTCTTAGCAAGGAGCATAAGCTGGCAATAGAAGTTACTTCAAAACTGGAAGGGTTTTCCACGAAGGAGTTCTGACACCTGATTCATAAGAGACGATATTGGGCTATCTGTAAGGGACGTTACCCGTGGTAGAGTAGAGTAGAGCGATAGTGCCCCCTCCATACAACGGTGATCCATCAGTCAGGATAATGGTTCAATACGAAGAGAGAGAGAGAGAGAGAGAGAGAGAGAGAGAGAGGATACAAAGGCATGAGCGTGAATTGGTGCGCCTCTAACGTGGACAGTCAGTCAATATCCCCATTCTGACCCTCGCTTGCGCCTCAAATCAAGTTGTTCACTCCCTAAAACTATTTGGCACAGTTTGCCCCATAAAGTGAGTAAAGTTAACTCTATTTCCAACGGGAAATAGGGCGTTATCTTCCCCTGCTTCTTTTTCCGGAGCAGGTCCATCGACAGTGCTTTCGAGGAATTGAGCGAATCTGATGCAGATCTAGTGGTGCATCCAAGGAAATTAGTTACGGACTCTGATTTAGAAATCTTTGTCTCTTCTAGGACGAGACTTATCGAATTTGATTTGAAACTGGTAGATTGTTCGCTGAAAGAGACAGTGACATCTTAATTAAAAGTGGTAGTGCTTTTTGGTGGCGTATAGAAGGACAGGAGTTTGCTTCCAATCGTAATTGGCTGTGCATTCAACGAAATAAGTTATAATGTCTGATCATGATTGATTTGTATTCAATGAAAGTGGTTTGCAATCAAAAGTAACTGTATATTCAATGAAAAGGGTTATGATACGTGATTCAGCGTTTGTAGTGTATACTGAAAGATAAAAGATGATTCATGCTACTCAGAATAACAGTGTAGTTTGATCAGATGCTCATGTAGTGTTAGTACATCTGCATTATGTCGAATACTTTTTTACAATGGCCTAAGTCGTCGTTATCAGAACGAAGGCAAAAATAACCTCTGTGAGTCTCTATCGCAGCGCAAAATTGTATTTGGGGAGCAGGAAAGGGAGGGGATGGGCAAGGGTTAGGGGATGGGGTATGAGAGCTAAAAGAGGGACAGCGTTGAAAGGCGTAGAGAGGGAGGGGGATATGGTAGAGGGGGGTTGGATGGTGAAGGTTGAATGGAACGCATTTCGTGACTGGTTTACAGATTGCCCAGTTCCTGAAGCATTCCTTGCAGTGACATCCAAACGACAGCACGTGATCAAATAGGCATTACCGTGTTTCATTGTGTGACCCACACACACACACACACACACACACGCGCGCGCGCGCGCGCGCGCGCACACACACACACGCACACAGAGTCACACACACACACACACACACACACACACACACACACACACACACACACACACACACACTTTTTTTCCCCCTTTACAACCTCTCCTCTCTATATCAAATCCCGTCCTCTCACACTGGTCAGCGATATTCTAGCAATCCTAATCATTTCCTGGAAGTAGGCAGCCCCAAAAGGCAGAACAGCCAAAGTCTGATTGGTTCCAGACACTCCCATGACTGGTGTACACCGTCACATGACCCTGCAGATGATGAGTCAGGGGAAGTCTCGCTTTCTGGTGATAACGACAAAGCCGATCCGGATTATCCCTCGCAGGCTGGTAATTAGTGTGTGTGTGTGTGTGTGTGTGTGTGTGTGTGTGTGTGTGTGTGTGTGTGTGTGTGTGTGTGTGTGTGTGAACGTACGCACGCACGTGCACGCACATTTATTGTTGTGCAGCAACTATGTTTAAACACTGCGGGAATGCTATAGAAGTGTTTGGTTTTCCACAATATATTTTTAAAATGCATATTTTGGTTGTTTGTACTGCTTGTTTTGCCGAGAAAAGCCCGTTAAAAGCTTTGTCAATGTATACAGTTGATAATGTGTCAAACTTCTACGTAGCAGTCAAAGTCTGCAAAATAAATGAAGCAGGAAAAGTTGGCACTTTGATAGAAATATGGCATCTGAACAGAATGTAATGAGAATGTCACGGAAAGATGAATTTCATGATATCTTAAAATGTTACGAATGAAACCAATACACGTTGTTCAAAGGAAAGTCCTAACCTGGGTTCGAATCCCTCAAGTAAGGAAAGCGTGCTTTTATCTTTACTTTATTTTTTTATTTTTTTTTTTTTTTATTACTTTTTTTTTGTATGTACGCTTCTATTCATTGTGCAAAAACAGACTGTTGGCACTGGATGCTGCACGCCTCAAGCCAGGATCAAGGAAGATGGATCTTAAATGTTATTTTCCAGTAGATGAACCTGTAATACAGAGAATAGTTTGTATATTGACAAGTTGATATATGAATTGAAAAATTATTAATGAATGAAAAAAAA
>JADBJO010000184.1:492500-495000 GCA_016801955.1 Conus betulinus | reverse complement strand
ACAAACTAGCCCCCTTCAAGCGAGTGTTTCGGCCCTTATCTCCTGACACTCTAGGGGGTTGGGGCCACACCCGGTTCATGACTCGGATGTCCCTCTGCCCCCTTTTTTTTCCCATCTCTTGGGATGAGCCATGACTGGGATTCGAACCCATGCCCTTCTGGACATGCTCATTTCCACTTAATGACTCGCGCACTAACCACTGAGCCACAGGGACACCTGATATTTGTAGGAAAGTTAAGCCTTATGAAGTTCACTTTTGTTCCTCCTTGACCAGATCCAACTTGAACACCTCTCTGCCGCTTCTGCCATTGCTTTCAGGCTTTGGTTTTTTTCCTCCCTGCAACTGAGAGCTGTTTCATGAGGCTGTATGCAGACGTTCCCACAAACCCCCTAGCTCCAATTTCTGCAGTGAGGACTTTGACCTGATAGCCTTCTCCTCAGGCTGTTTGCCAGATCAGCATACTTTTCAGTCTTGTAGATCTGAGCTGCCTCCATTCTGTTCTCATATGGCACCGTGAGCTCGATCATGATCAGCTGCTTGGTTGACTGAGAGTGTAATACTATGTCTGGTCTCATGCCACTCTTGCTGATAATCTCTGGGTGACTATTCCATTCTGGGAGGTCTGCTGTGCACTCCCAGTCATCTGCCCCGTCCAGCAGACTCTGCCTGCATGTTCCGAGTGGCACTGTTCTTGGCCATGATTCGCTGCCTCCTGCCGTGAAGAATGTTGCGGGTGCTTTTGGAGTCCTGATTTTCCCTTTTGTGGTGTTGGTACTAGCCCAGACTACTTGTACAATCTCTTTGAGCACTTGGTTGTGCCTCCATGTGTACCTTCCTTGAGCCAGGGCTACTTTACAGAGCTAGGACATGCTCCACTGTTTGTTTTTTTCATGGCAAAGGGGGCATGAAGGATCGTCTGTTTTTCCCCACTTCACCAGGTTTGCATTTGAAGGCAGAAGGTCATATGCAGATCTGAGAATGAAGCTGATCCTGAGAGGGGCCATGTGCCAAATGTCATTCCAAGTGAGACTTCTTTGGAGTGCATTCTCCCACGTTGTCCATTGCCCTTGCTGGCTCTGCTGGACTGCTTTTTGGAGTCTTTTTGTGGTCTTCTTCTTCTTTTTTCTCATCTCCTGAATCATCATGTCTCTTTTGGCTTTCCTTTGGCCTTTGACCACCATTCAGTTTTGGTCACCCCCAGTCCTTGTCTGTTGGTCTGTGTGTGTCCTGTTATTTCTCTGATCTTGAGACTTTCTTTTGCAGAATCCATCGCCTCTTGAACTTCCATTTTCTGCCTGTCTTCAGCTGGGGCTTGATTGCTTCAACCACCTTGTCTCCTGAGTCCTCCAGCATGCTTTGAAGTCTGATCTTCCCTGCTTTATATTCCTCCAGGATGGATTTCAGTGGTAGTTTCAGCTTTGCTTGGCGACAGTATAGCGCTATGTCAGTCAGACAGGGGGGGGACAAGCCATTTCCTTGTGAACTTGTTGATTTTGGATTCCATTGCCTCCACTATGCTGGTGCAGATGTCGTATATCATCAGAGGCCATAGGAGCTTTGGTATCAGCATGAACTGCAGACACCAGACCTTGTATTTGCCAGGGAGCCCACACTGGTCAATGGTCTCCAAGCCTTTCCGACATCTGTTTGGTTTCTTTTGCTCTTCGTGTGTCTTTCAGCGTATCATCATACCATCTTCCAAGGCTCTTGACTGGCTCTTCTGTTACTGTTGGAATGGTCTGGTTGGCAACACTGAAGAGACCACAGATTCGGCCACTTTTCCTTTCCTCAGTGAGAGACTCCGTGATTTCTTTGGCTTGAACTTCATTCTGGATGAGGCAACTATGTCGTCCAGCCTCTCCAGCACGTGACGTGTCTCGTCTTCTCTGGATGAAATCACTGTGTGTCATCCATGAAGGCCTTGAGAGGGGGCATCTTGTATCCATCGCCAAGGTCTGTTGTCTTGCGTTGCTGTTGTGCTGCTTTCAAGATGACTTCCATTGCCAACACGAACAGTATTGGGGAAATGGCACAGCCCCCATTGCAATGCCCACTTCCAAGTTGATCCAATCTGTTGTGTACTCCTGGTAGTAGAAGAACGCATTGAGAAGCCATTGAAGTACTTCTTGAGCATGTCGCGGATGATCTTTGGCACATGGTACATCTTAAGAGCCAACTGTATCATCTCATGGGGTACAGATCCATATGCGTTTGCCAGGTCGAGCCACACTACGTCCAGGTCTCTCTTTTCTGTTTTTTTGCTTTGGATTGCGTCCCAGATCATTGTGGCGTGTCTACACAGCAGCCAACCACGCCTGGAATGCTACCTTTCTGGACTGACACATCCAAGTACTTGTTTTCCATGAGGTACTTGGTCAGCCTTGCTGCCATGACAGAGAAGAAGATTTTTCCTTCGACGTTCAGTAGTGATATGGGCCTGAACTGGCTGATGTCACTTGAGTTTTGCTCTTTGGGGATGTACACACCATTTGCCGTCAT
>JADBJO010000184.1:482500-487500 GCA_016801955.1 Conus betulinus | reverse complement strand
AAGAAATTGATCAAGCACAGTAAGTCCATAATACCTTGAGGAAACTCTTAACTTGAAGAAATTGATCAAGCGCAGTAAGTCCATAATGCCTTGAGGAAACTCTTAACTTGAAGAAACTGATCAAGCGCAGTAAGTCCATTATACTCAGCTACAGTAAGGGTTTAACGATGCCTGATCGGGGTTCAGATTGTCTGCTGAAGAACAAGGCTCAACAAGAGATCAACAACATTCACAGAATAAGGTACCCATGCAGAAATGAAGCTAAAAGGTTCATCTGCCTCCAGAACCATGACAGACAAACCTGACATTTCAAGATACGCAGGGACACTTTTAGAAGTAACAGAGCTTTCAGGCTGGTTGTTGTGTGAGACAACAAGATTAAAGCTATCACTGCAATTAGAAGAGGACCCCTTGGAGGTAGAGGGAAGGGGAGTGTACGGCCCAGTGGAAACCTATGGAGGCTGGTAAGGAGGTTAGGGAGGATGGGGTGAGGTCTTGGAGTAACAACATTTGAAACCAGCCAGTTTGGCACGGTATAACTGCGGATAGACGGTTCCAACCGTAAACAACACGTTTAGCACGTAAATCCCACGAGGACTGATTTTAGGACACTTTATACCGCCTCAGCAGAGCGGTGCAGCTGCTTTGAGTTGATTAGGAGGGAGGGAGAGAGAGAGAGAGAGAGAGAGAGAGAGAGAGAGAGAGAGAGAGAGAGAGAGAGAGAGAGAGAGACTGACTGTCTGATTGACCTACTTTCTCACTCTCTCTCTCTCTCTCTCTCTCTCTCTCTCTCTCTCTCTCTCTCTCACACACACACACACACACACACACACACACACACACACACACACACACACACACACACACACACACACACACACACACACACACACACACACACACACACACACACACACACACACACACACACACACACACACACACACACACACACACACACACATACACACACACACGCGCGCGCGCGCGAGCACACACACACACGCACACACAAACAAACACACGCGCACACACACGCACACATTTACATGTACATACATGGAGAGAGACAGACAGACAGAGGCGAGGCGACAGACGAAAACAAAGAGAAAAATGGATGTGCGGATCAGCAGAAAAAACAAAAAGCAAAAAAAAACAGGTGGACAACACAAACACACGGTCATATTTCATATTATGTTCTAGTATTGTTGAAATCCGCTGTCTGTGGAAAAAGAAGACATTCCTCGTCACAGACCTCCTAACGGACCCAATCTCCACTCAGTCTCGGACCGAGCCTTGCAAGTCATCAATGTCTGGCTCCAAAGAGATCACAGGCCTGCTTCAACTCTCCTCCAATATCTGCAGTATCAAGATCCGTTACCCAGATTAGTGTCTGTCTATCACTGTCCCACAGACCTTGGCGATGTCCTGCGGTGCTTCGGGAAGGGTCAGCTGGCACTAATCCCACTGAATCTTATCTGCTTATACGTCTCAAGGTGGCCATGTATAGCAGCGGCTGTCCTGCCGGGGCTACTCTCGCTCAGGCTTCCGAGGTTAAGAACACCACTCGTCTTCCAACCAGAGAACGTTGCTCGTTTGTGCAAGGTGGAAAAAAAAAAAAACTTATGACTGGATATTACAAGAAAAAGAGATTTACACACACCTATAGCCATGAACAACAGCATTTAACTTGTTTGCCCACGAAGACGAAGTCAATTTGAAGCGGAAAGAAACTGAGTTGTAGATTAAGCAGTTAAAATATTGTTTTCGTTTTTCATCTCTCTCTCTCTCTCTCTCTCTCTCTCTCTCTCTCTCTCTCTCTCTCTCTCTCTCTCTCTCTCTCTCAATCCCAAATTTCGCAAGATGTTCGAAAGATTTCGACTTGGTATTAGTGATTTGAATGTCTATCAAAGATATACCACTAAACTCCAAAAACTGTCTGTAATCAAATCGAGGACGAAATACATCTTTTGATTGTTTGTTCATCCCATAAAGATTTAAGAGATAGATACATTTTGCCTTATACTAGAAATGTTCATCAAGTGTCATTGCTTCTTGTACTGCAGAATGGAAGAGAATTCTAACTCGCTCAGTAGCTATGTTCATTTTTAAAGCACTGAAACGAAGAGAGGAACTGTTATCAGTTAACACAAAAATGCCAGAATAATTTCAGGAAGAACATTTTGTTATGCACATATTTTCTTTCATAATTTTCAGTATACGCGCAGAGTGCGCGTGTGTTTTCTAATGTTGTTCTTGAACTCATTGCAGATAGGTCGGTGGCCTTTGCAATTAAACTATTTGAGTTGAGTTGAGTCTCTCTCTCTCTCTCTCTCTCTCTCTCTCTCTCTCTCTCTCTCTCTCTCTCTCTCTCTCTCTCTCTCTCTCTCTCTCTCTCTCTCTCTCTCTCTCTCTCTCTCTCTCTCTCTCTCTCTCTCTCTCTCTCTCTCTCTACCTCTTCACTGGCATTAACCCCGTACGGCTCATTCAGCCTCCCCGTCTACTCCCCCATCCTGGCTGTTCCCACCATAGCCCCAGCCCCAGCAATCCACAGGAAGTAGTCAGTATCAAATCGTCATGGGGCAAAGCTGAACTTCTGCCGAGTCACCACAGTAGTTTCAGTGGTGCCTGTTCTAACGTGCGCTGGACACTACCTACTTTTTCCATTTTTTTTTCCAGTTGAGACTTCTTTGAAGTGCGTTTTCCCGCCTAGTTCACTGCCCCCCCCCCCCCCCCCCCCCCCCCGCTGAACTCAGAATATTATTATCATCATGACGCGACTCACAACCCTAAGTGCCTCGTTCTTATTCAACGCCTTCCTTGCGCTGTTATTTCTGAAGCGATCAAAACTAAGTGCATTTTCGTTATTTTGTCCGTCTCTGTTTCACCTGAGAAGACCTAAGAGGTCGAAACGCGTTGTGTGTTGTCTTGTGACTCGTTTGTCCACGTTTCTCTGGGCGGTTTGCTGACATTTGTTTAAGATTTGTTTAGATTTCCGCCTGCAGTCGTTTCACTTTGCAACTAGATCAGTTTCTTGACACCACTGAGCAATGTGATCCAACTGTGTTGCTGAAGTGCGTTCGTTCTTTCTTGAGCATTCTTTTACACAAATGAAGACAGGTATCTCTTCGAGCCTCGTCTCCAGCTCTGGCGTTCACACATCAAGATTACCAACGTTACATTGCAATGTATGAGAAAACGTGGGATTGTTCTGAAGTGTTGAACAGTGCAGGGAACACTTTTCGGTATTGGTAAAATTGAAGGAGCATGGTATAGCTCATGCTGACTAAAAAACACATAGATACAAAGAACACATTCTGCGCGCAGTTTGTTTATGCTATGATCAATACGTCACATGGCGAACAGAAGGAAGAAATTGATTTATGACAGGTCTGGAAAACGTAAATCTCGTCATGACCCTGCGTCTGATCTACTTTTGGAAACACATAATTGCAGGGCTGAGGAGGAGGACGGGAACGAGACGAAGTGTAGACTTGAAGTACTTCAGAGAGATAGCATGAAACAGAATCTGGTATGATGGTACAGAAGATCAGACAGAACAGAAAAAACACAACGTGATATATGTTATTTCCAGGATGCAGATTTAATATTTTAAGAAAATGGTTCTTTCGCTTTTTTTTCTTTTCTGTGGGCAGGGGAGGGGGGGGGGGGGGGGGAGGTTAGTGTTTTTCGTGTCACAGTCAGTCAAACACCAAGAGGAAATGCTTCTGGAACACTGTGCTGTCCACTTGAATTTGAGTGTTCCCTTTCTGTCTGCCCGCGTGTCTGTAAGCCACTTTGACATCTCTCTCTCTCTCCCTCGCTCCCTCCCTCCACTCTCTCTCTCTCTCTCTCTCTCTCTCTCTCTCTCTCTCTCTCTCTGTCTGTCTGTCTCTTTGTATATGTATCTGTCAGCATCTCTCTCTCTCTCTCTCTCTCTCTCTCTCTCTCTCTCTCTCTCTCTCTCTCTCTCTCTCTCTCTCTCTCTCTCTCTCTCTCTCTCTCCCTCTCTCTCTCTCTCTCTCTCTCTCTGGTTCGGTTCGTTCTGGCGTAGGGCTTAAATGGATTTATCAATTCTTAAAGGAACATACGTGTGTTGAGTGTGCAGACAATGGACCAGTTATTTGACGATTTACCAATCTCTTTTTTTGCAAAATACCATTGCCAAACCTATCTACCGATCGTGTACTCAAGACCACTCAATTGTAGAGATGTAAACTGCGTCGCATTGACTCGGTTAACCACAAATACATTGCCACTTGTCTTCATCGACCTAGACTGGGATTCCTACAAACGACAGTCAACTGTTTATATCGACTACAGACAACACAGTGACGTAGGCCGACCCATGAATGCAGCTTTGGACACCAGTGAAGACAGACATCTCTTCAAGCCTCGTCTCCAGCTCTCACGCTTACACATCAAGATTTCCAACGTATCATCGACGTCCAGACGGCAGCTTTCAGTGAAACATCCATAGGAACCACAACGGAGATCGCAAGCGTGAAGTTTTCCGCTCAAACCCTCGATGGTGACCTTGCAGTTATCTTAAGCAACGGAGAGTGGTGGTGGAAGTATCATATGGGAAAAGACCGAGATAAATTGGAACTTCAAGTCAGCAACCAAAGACCTCGAAGATGCCATTCAATTGAAATCAGAGACAAATGAATCAGAGAAAATATCTGGCAAAGATCATTTGATTTTTTCAGTATCCCTAGATTTCCAGATGAGAGTAACAAATCCTGTCCTGAAAAAAGTCGTGTTGTATTATTCTTCTTCTTCGCATTCTTGGTCTTTGTATTCTTCTTTGTGTTCATCTTTCTTCTTCTTTGTATTCTTCTTCTTTGCATTCTTCTTCTTCTTTGCATTCTTCTTCGTTGTACTCATCTTTTCTTCTTCTTCTTCTTCTTTGTATTATTTCCTTCCTCTTTGTATTCTTTTCTTCTTTCTTCTTCTTCTTCTTCTTCTCCTCCTCCTTCCTCCTCCTCCTCCTCTCCTCC
>JADBJO010000184.1:472500-477500 GCA_016801955.1 Conus betulinus | reverse complement strand
TACCGAAATGGCCCGGCGGAGATGCGAACCCGCAACCCCAAGATTACGAGCCCGATGCTCTCCCAGCTGAGCTATTCCGGACCTCTAGTAAGGGTTTTCTTTGGCTAGTTAAGCGCCTTCGTTGGCTAATAAGGGGTCTTTGTTGGCTAGTAAGGGGTCTTTGTTGGCTGGTAAGGGGTCTTTGTTGGCTGGTAAGGGGTCTTTGTTGGCTGGTTAGGGGTCTTTGTTGGCTAGTTAGGGGCCATTGTTGGCTATTTCAGGTCCTTCGTTGGCTAGTTGGAAGATGGCAGTCTTCTGTGACTAGTTGCGCGTCACTGTTGCCTAGTTGGGGGCCTTTGAAAGCTATTTTTGGATCTTCGTTGGCTCGCTGGGGGCCTTCGTTGGATAGTTGGCAGGCTTTCATTGGCTAGGTGGAGACTTTCATCGACTAGTCAGGAGCCTTCGCTGGCTAGTCTGGGACCTTCGTTGGCTAAGTAGAGGCTTTCTTTGGATAGTCCAGGACCTTCATTAGCTAACTGGATACCTTCTCTGGCCATTTTGAGTCTTCACTGGAAACGTTGGTGCCTTCGTTAGCAAGATGGCAGTATTCGCTGGCTAGCTGCCCGTCTTCCTTGTCTTGTTAAGGACCTTCGCTGGCTAAATGGTGGCCTTCATTGGGTGATAGTCATTGGATAGTTCGTTAGTGGACTTCGCTGGCTAGTTCGGGGCTTCTTTACTTTGTCAGAAGCTCGTGTCGGGTAGTTTGTGGTCTTCCTTGAATAGCGAGTAGCTTTGCTGGCTGTTGGGGGGCCTTTGTTGGCTAGTTGGGAACACACACACACACACACACACACACACACACACACACACACACATATATATATATATATATATATATATATATATATATATATATATGCGCACGCGCGCGCGCGCGCTCACGCGCGCATGTGTGCAGATAAATTGAGACAGAGAGGGATAGAAACAGACAGCCAGAGAGGCAGACACACTGGGGTTTGGGAGAGAGAGCTCTGAGCGATGTGTGCCTATGCTTATTGTGGACAGAGAATTGTTCTCTGTTGTGCAAGGTTTTACTGTGAAACATCATAGGGTAGTGTGTCGTATTGCACTTTTGTGCTTTGCGTTCCACTGTAGTGTCTAATGCTGCTTTTTGTTGCATCTTGGTACATGGTGCACTGTTAAAAAAATTATAGGATCAGTTTAGTATGATTTTGTATTGCATCGTGTACTTTATGAGTTTTTTAAGCAAGGAGTTACCGAAAACTGAAAACGGTGGATGATTGTCACAAGATAGTAACGCCTATGAGATAGATAGATAGATAGATAGATAGATAGATAGATAGATAGATAGATAGATAACGTGGTCGCATTGTCTTTCTCTAAATGTGTGGTCAGCGGTTTACTTGATTTCAATACAAACGGTAAAAAAAGCAAAATAATTGTTCTAAAGAAATACGCAACAGAGAACGTACATTATCTCGATATAAACAGATTTCTTCTGCATCCAGTGATGTAACGCTCAAGGAACAGACACACGTAAACGCCTGAATTCACACCCAATGTGCCCAGGGACTGGGATCACAGGAAATGGCAAATGACCAATGACAACAGGACAGAAAAAGCCGGGTGACCGGGACACCCCAGCAAACACCAAGTGCAGCCCATTACTGGAGCACACACACTTGTTTATTTGTACTCGCTGCTTCTTGGGGCACCGACCGCCAGTAAGAGCTCCCCCAAACGTCTCCTCTGCTGGCTTCCAATAAGCCTGATCCTCTTGATGTAAGGTCCCACGCGCCACCTTTGTCTTGGTCAATTACTTTCGGCTTGATCCTGAGGAGTCCTGGTCAGGGGTTGTTGGGTGAGAGGTTTGTTGGTGGTGAGTGAGCAAAAAGCTATAACCAGCTACTCTTCATTAGGTCTGCAGTTGTGGACATTGGGTCACTTTATTTTCTGAAGGATCCAGATATGCAGAAGAAAATGATGAGAAGACCCGATGGACACGCTGGCAGACAGAAAGTTCAACACAGCCTAAAGGTTGGTGCTTTGAAAATTCCCTAAACTGAAAATAGGACAGTTGAGTAGAAAATGAACAGAAGGTAAACCTCTGCAGAACACCAGTGAAGCTTACAACTCTTTTTCTTCTTCTGTTTTCCTTACCCAGCCTCCTCCTCCCTCCTTTTCCTCCCTCCCTTTCTCTCTCTCTTCTTTTTTTTTCAAATACAAATAAACGGTTGTTGTCAAAAAAAAAAAAAAAAAAAAAAAAAAACGGATTAAATTCTTACCCCAGTCAAATGTTCACATGAGCGCAACATTTTCATCCTTTGTCGGTTTCTGTTGATAGAAGAGATAAGCGGCTTCGCTTAGCTGAATACATTTGGATGCAACTCCAAACCAGGAAATATGGTGGTGTATTGTGGGTGTTTGTCTTGTTCACAATCATGGACTATTGTTGGATTAAATACAGCCAACAATATTACCGTTGAAATACTATGGATTTTTTTTTTAATCAGGGGACTGGTAAGAGCAGGGAAAGAGCGGGAGAGGATCACACACACACACACACACACACACACACACACACACACACACACACACACATATATATATATATATTATATATTATATATATATACGCAGAGAGAGAGAGAGAGAGAGGAGAGAGAGAGAGAGAGAGAGAGAGAGAGAGAGAGGAGAGAGAGATTCTGCGATCAGAGTATATATATATATATATATATATATATATATATATATATATATATATATATATATTTTACGAGAGAGAGAGAGAGAGAGAGAGAGAGAGAGAGAGAGAAAGATTCTGCGATCAGAGTTGTCTCCTCTGGCCCCCAACCCAACCATCTGCAACATGCTTTCTTAACGTGATTCTGCACAAAGGACCAGCTGTAAAGAGAGCTAACTGGTGATTACTCCGGTTTTGTTTGTTTGTTTGTTTGTTTTTTGTACTCCCTGTTCTTATAGAACAGGGAGTACTTTAGAATGGGAACGAAGAAATGCTGTGTGTGTGTGTGTGTGTGTGTGTGTGTGTGTGTGTGTGTGTGTGTGTCCGTCCGTCCGTCCGTCCGTGGTCAAAATGTGTTCCACTCGCTCCAGACAAAAATACTGAGCCGATCTTTCTGAAAATGTGTAGGTATGTTCATTATGGTTTACGAATAATGCCCGATGTTTTAGTTTACCGTTATAGCCGTTACTAACGGCTGTAACGGCCTGTAATGGTTTTTCTTCTTTATGGAATATCTCAGAAAGTACTTGGCCGATATTTCTGAAATTTGTACGGATGTTCAGAATGGTTTACGAATAATGCGAATAATGCCCGATGTTTTAGTTTACCGTTATAGAAGTTACTAACGGCTGTAACGGCCTGTAATGGTTTTTTTCTTTATGGAATATCTCAGAAAATACCTGGCCGATCTTTCTGAAAATGAGTAGGTATGTTCATTATGGGTCACAAATATGTCTGATATTTTAGTTTACCGTTATAGCCGTTACAAACGGCTGTAACGGCCTGTAATGGTTTTTATTCCTCATGGAATATCTCAGAAAGTACTCGGCCGATCTATATAACAATCAGCAGGTATGTTCATTATGGGTCACGAATAATGCCCGATGTTTAGCTTACCGTTATAGCCGTTATTTACGGCTGTAACGGTCTGTAAACGGTTTTAATTCTTCATGGAATATCTCAGAAAGTACTTGGTTGCTCTTTATGAAAATTAAACATGTATGTTCAATAAGGTCATGGATTTTGCCTGATGTTTCAATTTACCGTTATAGCCGTTACAAACGGATGTAATGGCCTGTAACGGTTTTTCGTCTTTATGAAATATCTCAGAAAGTACTTGGCCGATCTTTGTGAACATTAGCAGGTGTGTTTATGATGGGTTTACGGATATGCCCGATGTTTTAGTTTACCGTTATGGCCGTTACTGTCGGCTATAACGGCCTATAACGGTTTTTCTTCTTTATGGAACATCTCAGAAAGTACTTGGCTGATCTTTCTGAAAATTTGTAGGTATGTTCATTATGGGCGACGGATCATGCCCGACGTTTTATTTTACTCTATGATCTTTAGTAAATGGCTATAACGACCCATAACTGTTTTTCTTTTTTAATAGAATATCTCAGAAAGTACGAGGCCGATCTTTCTGAAAAATTGTATGTTCATTATGAGTCACGGATGATGCCCAATGTTTAGTTTACCGTTATAGCCGTTACTAACGGCCCACGATGTGTTTTTTTTTCTTGATGGAAAATCGCAGAAAGCTTTTTTGGCCGATCTTTCTGAAAATTTGTACGTATGTTCATTATAGGTCACAGATGATGGCCGATGTTTACCGGAATAGACATTACTAACGGTTACATCAGCCCAAGACGGTTTTTTCCTCTTTTATGGAACATATCACGCGTATTCAGGATAAACTGGGAGTACGCCTATATGCTTTGCATCTGTTATATTCTAACAACAACAAACAAATCGTTCTTTCTCTGTCTGCCTGTCTGTCTATCTCCTCCTAAATGAAACGTCTCTCTCTCTCTCTCTCTCTCTCTCTCTCTCTCTCTCTCTCTCTCTCTCTCTCTCTCTCTCTCTCTCTCTCCCCAGAATGGAGAACGGGGGATTAAAACTAGGATTATGTCAAATGGATTGAAAGTGGCGCCAATAAACTTCGTCACTAATCTGCAACCGGGTAGAGCATTTAATTAATGTTGTAAATTTGCTGTCTTTAAAAAGGGGGATTTTCTTCTCCTGTTTCGAAACGTGGCCCAATTCGGAGACACTTTGGGAATTAGGATTTAAAGTTGACGATTCTTTCTGATCGCCTTCAAAGGCTGTAATCTTTCCTCATCTCTGTCTCTGAACTACCTTGGTAAGGGTTTTGTAACGAGATCCAATGACTTTGCTAAAACAATCCTCGAAAGAAGTGCTGATGAAGAGAGACGGTGAAAAAGACAGAACAAAAACAACAACAAAATATGGACTG
>JADBJO010000184.1:455000-467500 GCA_016801955.1 Conus betulinus | reverse complement strand
GGGTCTCCTTTTGATTGCTCTGTCCGACAATTACAAGGGTATATAGGTCGACGCAAATGAAACAAGGCAGAAAAATGGACATATCACATCCACCATCTGCATCCACTTAGTCCCTGACTCCATCTTTGAAAACATGTTTGAACCAAATACAACAAACATTCCCCCATAAGATTTTGTTAAATCTAACAAGAAAACAACAACAACACAACAAGAACAACAGTAGACGCATCAGCATCAGAAAAAATATCAACAGCAACCAAAAACGAAAGAAGTTAACATAGGAGAAAGGTTTTTGGACCTTGACAAGGACAGTTCATCGTAACATAACATGAACTATGTTTGCAATGTTTCCAGTAGTCCGTACACACACACACACACACACACACACACACACACACACACACACACACACACACACACACATGCTTACATCTGCTTGTGGCCCTCCTTGGAGTACAGGTCACCAATAAGAGCTCCTCAAACGTCTCTCTGATGGCTTCAGGTAAGCCTCATCCTCTTGATGTATGTTTTCAGGGTCCCGGATGCCACATTTGTCTTGATCGATTACCTTTCAATTTACCTTAAGGATTCCTGGTCAGGGATTATTTGACAATGTCGGTGGGAGGGTTGATGGCGGTGAGTGAGAACAAGCCATGACTGGTGTTCCTTCATTATTCTGCACTGAAAGGCATCGGGTCACATTTTCTGAAAGATCCGGACACACGGGATAACATGGAAAGACCTGATGGATATCCTGGCAGACACAACGCACTACACAGCCCAAAGGCTGGTGGTGTGAAGATCTCCCCATGGAGAAAACAAAACGGTTGAGAAGGAAAATAAACAGTAGACGCAAAGGGCAAACTTCTGTAGAGCAGCAGTGAGGGTAGAGTATCTGTTTTCTTCCCCACCCCTACCTCTGCCTCACCCTTTCCACCTCCCCCACCCCGTTTATTTTCCTTTTTCTTAAATATGAATAAATGGTTCTTGTCAAAAAAAAAAAATCTAGATTACATTTTTACCTTGGGTCAATGCACGTGAGTGTGATTTTTTTTTTCTCTTTCAGTTCTCTGTGGATATAAAAGGACAAGCATCCGAGCTAAGCTGAACATAATCATTTGGGTCCAGCTCCGAGCTGGGGGATTGGTGGTGTGTTATTGTGGAAGTTTGTATTTTGCACTGCCATCCAATTTGTTGGATTAAATACAGCTTACAATATCACTGTAAGAACAGTATGGATTTTTTTTTTCAGGGTAGGGAGGTGAAAAGAGAGGAAGAGAGATAGAGGGGTGGTGTAGAGTGAAGGTCTTTATATATGTGTGTGCAAATTTGGGGTTCGTTCGATTCGTGGATGGGAAAGGCTGCTCTCTCTCTCTCTCTCTCTCTCTTCCGTCTCTCTCTCTCTCTCTCTCTCTCTCTCTCTCTCTCTCTCTCTCTCTCACACACACATACACACACATGCACGCGCACACACACACACACACACACACACACACACACACACACACACACACACACACACACACACACACACACACACACACACACACACACACACACACACACACACACACACACACACACACACACACACACACACACACACACAGGGGGAGGGGGTGACAGACAGACAGACACACACAGACAGACAGACAGACAGAAAGAAAGACCGATTGACTGACAGACAGATAGACAGACAATGACAGACAGACAAACAGACAGACAGATAGACTGACAGACAGCAAGACAGAGACTGGGGAGGGGGGAAGGAGCACTTTTTCATCATGTAGACACAGTTTCTTATCCAAACAATGCCGTTACTGGGAAGACTGTAGTGATAACTATGTGTAGGAATCTTAGTGGTAAAGGAAAGTTTCAGCTTGTTAAATGTTATTGTGTAAGGTTGCTTTGTATTGTATTGTATTGTATTGTATTGTATTGTATTGTATTGTATTGTATTGTGTTGCATTGTTTTGTATTACATTGTTTTGTTATGTATATGCGTCGTATTGTCTTGTCATGTGTTGTATTTACTGTGGTGTATTGTATTGTACTGTCCAGCGTTGGATTGTGTGTTGTTGTTTTTTTTCTGTTGCTTTACTGTTGCATCTCTGTATAGCGTCTAAAACGGTATAGTGAGGTCTTGTACTTATTTTCATATCTTTCTGTACAAACCATGATTGTCTCCACCAAAACATGTGTTTCTTAAGCACATGAATGATTGCGAATCGATCTTGAAAATTTTAGCATGAAGCAGTACATAATTAAAAAAATAAGTTACTTCATATAAGTGTATGGTCACTGTTGGAGTTTTGTTGTTTGTTGTTATTTTCAGTCAGAGGCACTGGGTAAACCCGCCAAAGTTGTGGTTCTGAATTGATATCATGACTGAGAAGTAGTAGTACTTTCATTTTACGTCTCTTTCACACACACACACACACACACACACACACACACACACACACACACACACACACACACACACACACACAACACACTGTGACATTCTGTGACATTAGACGTTGATAGAGAAGATGCATTCCCTGAGTCGATTGGCTTATTGAGTCCAGTCATCCTATGCCTGAGGCATGGGCAGCTATGGAGACCTGAATACACGTAGGCCGTGCATGGAGATGACTTCACAGGAGGCGTGGGGCTTGGGTACCGTGGCGGACACAAGTTCAGCCCATTTTCTTCTTTGTCTTAACTAGGCTGACCCTGGAGAAAGGTCCAGTGACGGTCAGGAAAGACCCACTGACCACAGGGAAAGTCCTGTTGACAGTGGGAAAGACTACAACTTTGGATTCTCTCTTGAGGGCACATAAGACCGTATGGCGAAAGCTTGGCTGTGTCTGGAGTGGCACTGTCTTCATCTGTCCGTGGGCAGGGGTGGTTGGGTCTGTGGGGTGTGCTCGACAGCTGGAGGGTGTGTTTTTTTCGCCGGTGGGATCTGCAGTCATGAAATACGGGCTGGTACACCCATGGGGATGCTACTTTAAGGCTGTTATGAGTTGCATCCTGTAGTCTGATTTACCTCTGTTCTGGAGCAGTTATGTCCCTTGATATCTTAATGGGGTGTCCTGCGCGTGCCTGTACCGCAGGTGAATATATATATACCTGTTACCCCTCTCGTGGTACTGACAACCAGCAAGAGCTTCCCACGCATCTTATGATAATATATGCCCAAGGCCTATCTCTCCTGTGGGCTTCAAGTAATCTTGATCCTCTTGATGTACGCTTTCAGATCCTGGCCGTCATATTTGTCTTTGTTGATTTGTTTTCTTTTTGTCTTGTAGAGTCCGGGTCTGAGGTTGTACAGTGTTGCCAGTGGAGGTGGGCGAGACAATCTAAACTCATTGTTTTTTCACTATCTCTGTACTGAAAGGTATCAGGTCAGTGCTCAAGAGATTCCAGACACACACGAAAACATGGACAGACCTGATGGACAACCCTGGCAGACACAAAGTACCAAACAGCCCAAAGGCTGGTCCTTTGCAGATTCCGCAAGGGGAAAACAAAACTTCTGAGAGGAAAATGTACATTAGGCGAAATGGGAAGACTACTGGAGTAAATCAATGGCATAGTGGGAATGTTCTTAGCATATAGATACCACGGTGTCTTCGACAAAATTCTGGGATTTTCCTCTCCCCTGGCTGTAAACACAAACGTGTTTTCTTATTTGTTTTTTTTTTTGTTTATAGAGATAAGTGTCCCAGTTGAGCTGAATATATTTGGATGCAATTCTGGGCCATAGGATTTGGTAGTGTTGTCGTGGATGTTTTCATTTCTTATTGTTCATGGTCACTGACTGTTGTAAAATGTATTACAGATTGACAAAATACTATTAGAATTGTATGTGTTTTTTTTTGCTTTTTTATTTCAGAAGGGAATGTTCGGGAAGGGGGAGGGGGTAGGTTTGAGAATGGCGGAGGGTAAAGGTCTATAAATCTAGGTGTGAGTTTAGGGTTCGGTTCGTGGATTGGAAAAGGCTTTTTATTTTATTTATTTATTTATTTTTATTTATTTATTAAGTATCTATTGTACTCGTTCTCATTCAACTACTCGTACATTTGTGCAAATCCGATGGTCATTTTTTTTTAACATGGGCGACAAGATTATGACCTCGTTCACATTTCAAATATCAAATTCAATCGTATATCACTGGAAGCCGAATACAAAAGAGGCTGTGGTAATTTATTATTTATCAGTTTTGAATCGTGTCCATTACCATAACAATGATTTTTTTTAAAATTCAGAACATTGTTGCTTTAAAACAAGCTTTGATATTGTGAACAAATTCAAGCAGCTTAGAAAATTGCCAAAAATGTCTGGAGTATGGTTTTTCCATCTAACGTATTTTGAAACCTACATGACTGTCCTGGATCATATGTAGATACAGATTTCTGTTAAGGACAATACCTCCCCAAAGCCCCAACGCCTCCCCTCTCTATTTCCCCACCTCACTTCCCACCCCCTACTTTTTTTTCCCCGAAAACCCCACGTTCCAAGGGAAAATATATTGGTGGTGTCCTTACAACGATGCGCACATTTTAATTTGATAAAATCATATTCTTAAATGTGGTTTTGGGGACCAACATATTTTCCTCACTGCTTATGTAAAAAAAATGTAATTGTTGGACACAACAATGGAAAAAAGACATAGACGTGGACATGTTTGACTTCTGAATTGGGAATCAGTAGAGCTGAAGGGCATCTAGTCTAGGACAAAGCTTAAAACAAATTTAGGTTAACAGACTCACAAATAGAATAGGGACACAAACGTTGAAAGAAAAACATAATAAATACTTCATTTTCCAAAACTGTACACTGACCAAACCTCCAAATTTGACGAAAAGATTTACAATCACTCACGCAGAAACAACAAAGACAAGTTGCAGCAAGTAAAGAAACTTGTCAAACGCGACCCTTGGCTCCACTGCCACTACAGACATGCTGCATATCATACCGAGGACAAGTGAAAGGGCCAGGAAAGTTCTGAATAATCTGTTCGATTCATTATTAAAAAAAAACAACCTTGGTTGTAATATATGCATCCTGGATTGCTAGGCATAACTCAACAAGAACTGTCACACATACTAATAACTTAAGCACAGTGCAGTCTTCTTACAGAAATTTCGTTGATTTGTTGTGCTCAGATTGTGTCCTCAAACATTTTCTTTGGCGATGACAAGAGATGGCTTATCAACACTTTAAAAGACTCGAATATTGAAGCACTAGCAAGGTCACATTTCCACTCGTATCACAGCAGATATCAGGGTATCAGGCTTTCTCTAGGGTGAGTATAATCCCTGACAGCCAATCAGGAGAGAGCTATCAGAACCGCAGGGAGAAAACCTGAGGTCAGAGTGGTTACAGCTAATGGAGGTGACCAAACCTGCACCAAATGTGCTTCAAGATGGGATTTTTATGCGCAAGACTACACAGCATCAAGCAAAATGTAAGTAAGAATAAGTTTTTTTGAAATAAAAAGTATAGATTGTGTTCATCAATGAATATAATTTCAAGAGATTCTCTTCTTCTTTTAACATGTTACAAGAAGTGCATACTGAACTCAGTACAAATACCGATTTTAGACAACCCTTTACACCTATCAAGATTACAGGATGTACCAAAACACACGGCGCTGCAGTACAAAATTAAGAATTCAATGTTCGGCCACAGCAGCTCATTGTTCATAATCGCAGAAATACAGCGACACCTACAAATTAAGCAGATAGGTTAGTCAATGCCATTAGAGCTTTTTTCTGCTTACCTGTAATGCTGTGTTTGCTCCTATACCTGTACAGTTATCAATAAATCTTTCCCAAACAGTTTTAAGATGGACAATGCCACAAACAATGTTGTATGTGTCTTTTCATGTTTCAGTAGAAATTTCATTTATAGTGTTTGTGATTATGATTTTAACAAAAGGTGAGTGGTTTATTGTCCTCTGTAACTACAGGGACTTTATTGCTTTATTTTTTCATTACCATTAGCTCTAAAATCCAATTTAAAAAAAATATCGTTCTGCTTCCCACTTCACAAATGCTTACAGTTATCTATAAATATCTGCTTCTGCATGTCTCATAGCCCACTTTTAATCCTTTACCATTTTTAGTAAGATTTGAAACTTAAGTGTAATGTCCACCAAAACAATCTTTTAAGTATTAAGAACAAAGATGATTAAAAAATACATTTTTAGAAAGAGTGGGGGTTAGTTGCCGCCAAGGACATTGACAAACAAAGTACAGGACAAGACACAGCAAAGGAAACACAAAAATGTGTCGTCAGTCTGAAATAATCTCTCTCTCTCTCTCTCTCTCTCTCTCTCTCTCTCTCTCTCTTTAAGCCAGACTAAAACCCGTTCTATTTGGAATTCTCTCTCCATCTACGGTCGCTTCACGACGGCTCGGACAAGTCTTATCCATGCATCTATCCCTTTTTGTTGTGGAAGTAATGCAGCTCCTCCCTTTCCTCCCCCACCCATTCCTCTCCGTATCTTTCCCTCTCCCTCTGGCTTTCTTAGCCCCTGTACCCCTCAGGGGAAACAACAGAGGTCTGATTAGTTGTTGACCTTCTAATCACTGAACAGCTTGTGGCCAAGTCCTTTGCTTGCTGGTGACGCCGACGCCGGTGTAACAGCCTGTTCTTACCCCCCTCTGGAACTTACCCCGGGATAAGTCTGGGCTAGCCTGCTTTTACCCCCAGGGGTCATTCTAGGACTAGCTAGAACTTACCCCCCCCCCCCCCCCCCCAGTTGGAACTTACCCCCGCGGGGGTAAGTTTGGGCTATCCTGGATTTACCCCCCCCCCCCCCCCCCCCCCCCAAAGGGTCAATCTAGGACTATTTGGAATCTTCCTCCACCCCCCCCCCACCCCACCAAACAAACAAGAGAGGGTTATTCAGGGTTTTACTCTGCCTTTTTTCCCAACATGCACACCCGCCGTAAAAATGTGTTAGCTTGCATATTTACACCCTCTCTCCCCATTTCCTATATACAGTCAGTTGGGTTTAGACAAAGTGTAGTTCTAGACTCTTTTCAATAGATGGACTCCTACTTCTTCCCCCCCCCCCTCTCCCCCCCTCCCCCCCCCCCCCCCCCCCCCCCCCCACACACACACACACACCCTGGTTCACTAACAGATACGGATTAAGATTTCTCGCGCTAGCTTACATGCGTGGGTCAATATTCGGGTGTGTGAGTACGCCCGTGCATGCATGCAACTGACCACTGGACATTATATGACGTAAATCGGAGATTTTAAGTATTTAACAGCTAATTAGTGTTTCCCAGGTGCTTGTGTACCTCGTACAATGTAGATTACTTGTGGTCAGTGCCACTGACTACTGGTCATTATGATGTAAATCAGAGATTTTAACTATTTCACAGCTAATTATAGTCTCCCAAGTACCTGTGTACCTTGTACAATGCAGACAACTGGTGGTCAGTGCCACTGACCACTGGTCACTATGACGTAAATCTGATATTTTCGACTATTTTACAGTTAATCAGTGTCTCATGAGTGTTCGTATGCCTTGTGCAATGCAGACAACCAGTGGTCACTGACCATTGGTCACTTTAATGTATATAAGAGATTTTAACTATTTTTTACAGCTAGTTAGTGTCTCCTGAGTGCCTGTGTACCTTGTACAATGTAGATGACTTGGGGGGGGGGTCAGTTCCAACTAGGGGGGGGGGGGGGGTTTCCAGCTAGTCCTGGAAAGACCCTGGGGTAAAAGCAGGCTAGCCAGACTTACCCCGGGGTAAGTTCCAGAGGGGGGGAGGGGGGTAAGAATGGGCTGTACATCTGTATGAATCCGATTAGCCTTCATCCACTGACCACTGGTCACTATGACGTAAATCTGATATTTCGACTATTTTACAGTTAATCAGTGTCTCATGAGTGTTCGTATGCCTTGTGCAATGCAGACAACCAGTGGTCACTGACCATTGGTCACTTTAATGTATATCAGAGATTTTAACTATTTTTACAGCTAATTAGTGTCTCTCCTGAGTGTCTGTGTACCTTGTACAATGTAGATGACTGGGGGGGGGGGGGGGGTGTCAGTTCCAACTAGGGGGGGGGGGGGGGGGGGATGCCAGCTAGTCCTGGAAAGACCCTGGGGGTAAAAAAGCAGGCTAGCCCAGACTTACCCCGGGGTAAGTTCCAGAGGGGGGGAGGGGGTAAGAATGGGCTGTTACACCGGTATGAATCCGATTAGCCTTCATCCAAGCTGATAATCGATGTAAGCGGGATGCACGCATACATAAGCACACAGACACAGATACAGACACACACACACACACACACACACACACACACAGAAGAGAGAGAGAGAGAGAGAGAGAGAGAGAGGGAGAGAGAGAGAGACAGACAGAGACAGAGACAGACAGACAGTCAGACGGAGGGAGAGAGAGAGAGAGAGAGAGAGAGAGAGAGAGAGAGAGAGAGAGAGAGAGAGAGAGAGAGAGAGTAGGGGTTTTGGAAAAGAGGGGGTTAAAGGGTACATATTTTGAATCATACAGTCTTAGCATCAGTATTTGGTTTTTTCGTTCATATAATGTGTTACTTGGAGCAGACAATTTTTTTTTTTTTTTTCGTGTATAAGTACGTATTGCAAATATCTATGCGCACGTACGTACTTTGTGTGCCTGATTCCACTCCCAATCTTTCATCCTTACCCCTCTCCTCCTCCACCCACATTCTCTCTCTCTCTTCTACCCTCACCCACATCTCTCTCTCGCTCTCTCTCTCTCGTCTCTCTCTCTCTCTCTCTCTCTCTCTCTCTCTCTCCTCTCTCTCTCTCTCCAGCTTTGCTTTAGAATAAATGAACAAAACATATATCAGCAATAACGAGATGCGTCTTTCGTTTCACTTTTACTCAGAGAGAGAGAGAGAGAGAGAGAGAGAGAGAGAGAGAGAGAGAGAGAGAGAGAGAGAGAGAATTTCAGCGTGCAATACAATCATGTTTTGATTTTGGTGATTTCCCTCTCTCTCTCTCCTCTCTCTCTCTCTCTCTCTCTCTCTCTCTCTCTCTTCTCTCTCTCTCTCTCTGTCCTACAAATAATTAGCCGCATGAGCTATGCACACACACACACCACACACACACACACACACACTCTCTCTCTCTCTCTCTCTCCCCTCTCCCCTCCTTCCTCTCTCCACTCTCTCTCTCTCTCTCTCTCTCCTCTCTCTCTCTCTCTGTCCAGCGTATGACAATTTAAAGCAAGAAATAATTGCCTACGATATGCACAATGTGTGTGTGTGTGTGTGTGTGTGTGTGTGTGTGTGTGTGTGTGTGTGTGTGTGTGTGTGTGTGTGTGTGTGTGTGCGTGCGTGGTGTGTGTGTGCGTGCGTGTGTGTGTGTGTGTGTATGTGTGTGTGTGTGTGTGTGTGTGTGTGTGTGTGTGTGTGTGTGTTGTTCGCGTGCGAATGTGTATTTGTTCGTGTGTGTGTGCGTGCGCGCGCGCGCGCGTGTGTGTGTGTGTGTGTGTGTGTGTGTGTGTGTGTGTGTGTGTGTGTGTGTGTGTGTGTGTGTGTGTGTGCGCGCACGCATGCGTGTGTGTATGAAACTAGATAGATGGTCATAATGTAATTCATAATGATAGAAAGCGTGTAGCACTATCCACAAATTGAATGGAAATTTTGACACTATTTTTTTTAATGATGATGATCTGCTGTTGTATTTGTCGGATAATGGCTTACAACGACAGTTGAATACTACTGCAGTGTTGATGATTACTTTATTATTTCAAGCGATCTTCTTGCTTTGATATATGACTCATGTAAATTTCAAGTTTTAGACCGCATAGACTCGGATCACATGCCTGTTTCTTTCATTGCTGTTTTTCCAAAGGAAAATGTTGTTGTCAATAATGAACAAGTAAATCATGTTATAGAGAAATTTGTATGGAATGATGATTGTGCCAATCGATTTCAAGAACTATTATGTAGTGTAGATGTTGTTAGAAAAATTGAAAATGCCATAGATATGATACAAATCCGACGTAAATGAAGCTTTGAATATGTTTAATGAGTGAGTAAAGGAAAGTGCAAAGTGTATGAAGAAGCATATGCGTGTCAATAGAAATCACAGATGTGATGATTGGTATGATGAAGAGTGTCGAATCAGTAAACTAGAAGCTAGAAAATTATTGAGAATTAGCTGTCGTACTCATGATCCACAAGATAGAGTGACCTATTGTGTCGCAAGGCGAGAATACAAAAAAATGTTAAAAAGAAAAGAGAAAGAGTATAATAAGTTCTTAATAGATAAGTTGATTTCCTCAGTTAAATGCCAAAAAGACTTCTGGGAGACTGTTCGGAAAGTATCTTTCAAAAGAAAACAACTGAAGAATAAGATAACTAGCGATATTTGGTTTTCTTCATTTCCAAAATTTGTTAGAACAGAATGTCAGTGACAGTGTTAATGAAGAAGTGGTGGATGCTGATGTAGATAGTTCATTTAATCGTCCAATATCCATGGAAGAGGTTACTTTAGCTATTAGAAAAACTAAAAAATGGCAAGTCAGCTGGCCCAGATGGTCTTATTGCAGAATTGTTTAAACACGCAACACAGCAGGCTGTGCTATTTTTTTCATAATTATTTAATAAGTTATTTAATGAGGGCTTGTACCCTGATAATTGGTGTGAATCAATTATTTTGCCTATATTTAAAAAAGGAGATGTGGACAATCCCAATAATTATAGAGGAATTTCCCTTAGTGACATTAGCAGTAAACTATTTGGAATAATTATTAATAGGAGAATACAAGAATGGATTGATGAGAATAATATAACCGGGAACAGCAAGCAGGATTCAAAAGGGTTATTCGACCGTGGATCACATGTTTACTTTGTTGGCACTTATCCAAAAGCAGTTTTCTCGTAATCGTAAGCTATATGTTGCTTTTATAGATTTCCAAAAGGCATTTGATTCAATCAATAGAAATATACTTTGGCCAATACTACAAAAAAAATGGTATATGTGGTAAACTCTATAGGTGTATTAAAAGCATGTATAATGTTGTTAGAGCTAGAGTCCGTTGTGGAGGTAAACTGACAGATTTTATTAACTGTACAGCTGGGGTCAGACAAGGAGATGCATATAGTCCAGTTTTATTTTCTTTGTTTATAAATGAACTAGCTATAGAAGTTATTAATAATGGTAGACATGGTGCCTTGTTGTCTCTTGATAGCTTAGAGTTGTTTATTCTCTTATTAGCTGATGATGTTATTTTGATATCAGAAACGCCTGTTGGTCTACAGACTCAGTTGAATAATTTACGACGTGCTGCTGGTACACTTCAATTAAAAAGTTAATATGTCAAAAAGTAATATCATTGTGTTTCGTAAGGGGGGCTATCTTGGTGCAAGGGAAAGATGGGTTTATGGTGATATTAATATGCCAGTTGTTAATGCATACAAGTATTTAGGTATAATGTTTTCTACACGGTTGAGTTTCACAGGTGCTTGTAAAGATCTGGCAAGTAGGGCAAAGAATGCTTTACTATGTATTATGAAAAAGTTGTTTGTTTTGAATAATACATCCTTTAAGGTATTCTTCAGGTTATTCGACACTCAAGTGCAGCCTGTTGTACTTTACGGCTCTGAATTATGGGGTTTAGACAAAGCTGCTACTTGTTGTGAATCTGTTCATTTATTTGCTCTAAAAAAGTTTCTTGGTGTAAACAGACGTACGCCGAATGATATGATATACGGAGAAACTAATCGCTACCCAATATTTGTTCTTATCTGCTGTTAATTGCATTCGATATTGGCTTAAGTTATTGCAAATGTGTAATGATAGAATTCCTAGAAAAGCCTACAATATGCTTCTAGATATGGACTCTAAAGGTAAAAGTAACTGGGCCTCCAAAGTTCGTATTTGTTTGACAGAATATGGGTTTGGATATGTCTGGTTAAATCAGGGAGTGGGAAATATCAAAGCATTTATAAGTACTTTCAGGCAACGATTAATAGATTGTACATGGCAAAAATGGTCTGACCATATTCACAATAGTGATAGATTTAGTTTCTATACCAATTTTTGCAGTGTGCATGATTTGAAACCATATTTGACCGCTAACATTGATAGACATTTACAGTATGTTACAACACGGTTTCGATTAGGAATATCAGAATTAAAAGTGCACCTTTTTAGATACAGAATGGCTGACAACGAGGATCTGATTTGTCCATTATGTAAAACTAGCACAAGAAGATGAAATACATTTTGTTCTTTGCTGTCCAGTTCTTGATGGTATTCGTGAAAAGTTCATCAAACCTAAGTATTATAGTCAACCATGTTTATTTAAATTGTATTTATTAATGTCTTCTCAATCAGTTGAGGTTGTTAGAGGTCTTTCAATGTTTCTTTCAAAAGCATACAAGTTCAGAGAAACTGCCACATCTTAAGAATTTTGTTTGTATCACCATTGTTATGTTTTTTACACACACACACTCTCTCTCTCTCTCTCTCTCTCTCTCTCTCTCTC